>CM056053.1:218060940-218535642 GCA_029574335.1 Rana kukunoris | reverse complement strand
CCCAATCACAGCCCATGGGAGCTCTAAGGCTGCATACACACGATCGGTCCAAACCGATGAAAATGGACTGAAATCCAGTTTTATCGGTCCAAACCGACCGTGTGTACGGCCCATCGGTCCTTCGGACCAAAGTTTTAAAACTTGCTTTAAAATCGGACTGATGGACGCCTGACCATCGGTCTAAACCGATCGTTAGTATGCAAAAGCATCGGTTCAAATACCCACGCATGCTCAGAATCAAGTCGACGCATGCTTGGAGGCATTGAACTTCGTTTTTTTCAGCACACTGTTGTGTTTTACGTCACCTCGTTCTGACACAAACGTTTTTTGAACTGATGGTGTACGCACATCAGACCATCAGGCCACTTCAGTGGTGGGCTTGATATAAAACAGTCCGTCGGACCATTCTCATCGGGTTGGACCGATCATGTGTACGCGGCCTCCCTGTGAGTACAGAGTCTATGAAATGAGCAGGTTCTGGCAACAAAACTAACTGCAATGGTAAACCACAGCAACCAACACAGATAAGCAATAGTAAACATGACCTAGGATAATCCATAAGGGATCCCAAAAAATAAAAAATATAAAAAAAAAAAGGGGGGGAGAAGGATTATATAGAAAATCAAAAAGAGAAAATACTCCCTTTCCCCCCCCCCCAAAAAAAAATAAAACATATATGTATATCAAAGTTTTGGGCACCAAAAACGACCCCATAACATTCGCTAGCTCCCCCGCCACAGGCCACCCCCCGCCTCCGTCACCTTCACTCTATTTGGGTGACCTAAGACAGCAGACCTGCAGAAGGCTGAGCCAGCCAGGATTAAAAATGTTTTTTTAAATAAAAAGTAGACATGACCGACCTCCAGGGACAGGGTGAGTGTAACATGTAAAGATACATCTGAGAGATACCTCAGTCCCGTATAAAAGTGGAAATTCTGAACTTATGAAAGTTCAAATCTTCAGCCAGTACGGACATCTTGGAAACGCTGAGCTTGAAGCAAACAAAGAGCCTGTGAGCTTTGCTGGGACGCCTGCGATTGCTTGCGAGAGGGCTGTGTGATCCGTGGGCGCGAGGACGAAGAAGATGGTACATCTTGGGATGGAGGGAGATCCAGGTGATCTGGAAGATCTTGAAAAAGGCTTTTCAAATCGGGCAAAGAGGACGCCTGAACCTGACAACTCTGGTAATTCGAATCCTCTAACTTTCACGCAAGCTGTTCAGCTCAGCAGTGAGTTTGTCAAACTTCCTCTTCATGGCCCTCCAGCACAGTAGTAGTTAAATCCATATGCTGCTCCAGCTGTTTTTGTGTGTGACCAAGTTCGTTAAGGCCCCGCATGAGGTCAGAAGAAAGCTTACGTGAGGCTATGGCTATTTCATCTCTCACTATGGAACGGATCTTTGCCAGCATAGCATCTGAGTCCTGCTGAGCAGGGCTTACCAGGTCAGAAGGGTACTGCTGCAAGTTTGTTTCCCTTTGGTTTTTTTGCGGGCAGTACATACCCGCGGTAGCCTGGCCTTATCCGCTGTCCCGGGGGTCCGGTGGCTTGTGGTGTTGCGAGCGGTGTGGAAAGCTGTCAGCCGAGGGTGTAGTGGCCGGTGGCGCGGAGAGCACGGGGATTAAGCGGCCATCTCCCGCGATCGCGCGAATGCGCCAGAGACAGGGACTCTCACTGTTACAGCATACATATATATTATATATATATATATATATATATACCCGTATTTATTGGCGTATAACGCTCACTTTTTTACCCTGAAAATAGAAGGTAAACTGTGCCTGCGTGTTATACGCAGGGGGCTGTAGAATGTTTTTTTCCTGAAACTTTCCTCCTAAAGTTAGGGTGCGTGTTATACGCCTGTGCGTGTTATACGCCGATAAATACGGTATATATATATATATATATTATATATGCAGCTATACAGCCATATGTAACAAGATGTTTGTGCTTTAAGAAATGTAAATGATTTTTTGAACAGTTTAAAATCATAAGCATTTTCTCACTGTTAGGATTTGATGTCTTTCTTTGTGCTTCAGAACATTTACTGTATGTCTGCAAAAATGCTACAATTACCATTACAGACTTTAGAACTTCCCTTTAGTGCTGATGAATTAGATGAATTTTAGACATGTTCCATTACCAGAACAATATACAGATTCCCTAGCACCCTCTTCAACTATTCAGCACAAAAAAACTAATTAAACTGATAGAGCTTTCTGTTGTAAAAAAAAGAAAGAAAAAAACAGCAGAAAGAGGGCACCTGGGTCAGTGTGATAGTAAAAGCAGGTAACACTTTATTCAGATAAACTTACATAAAAATATCTTGCAAGCACCACACAGGGTGGATGTGGATCACCAATCAAGCAGTCAGCCATCACAAGGGATGAGAAAACCACTGTGGGGACAAGCTCAGACCTGCCATATGGAATTGTATAACCAGCAGCCTCTCCAGTAGGGATGAGCCGAACACCCCCTGGTTCAGTTCGGATCAGAACCTTTGAATGGACCGAAACATTTGTGCTTTAGAACCCCATTGAAGTCTATGGGACTCGAACATTTGAAATCAAAAGTGCTAATTTTAAAAGCTGATATGCAAGTTATTGTCCTAAAATAGGTTATGGGACCCGGGTCTTGCCCCACACTGTGCAAATGACACTAAGTGAAAATACTGCAGCTAGCACAATCACCTGTCTGCCTGTCAATATATTAGGAAGAGAATACAGGAACAGATCTAGCTAAACTCAATACAGTGTATAAATATATATACAACACCTGCGATGCATATATATCTTCTACACACTGTAACTGACTCGCTTGCCTGCCTGCTCTATCTAACTCTATTTAAATTACACTGTCTCTCTCTCTGTCTATCTTTAACCACCGCCGCAACACACTACACAAAGCCATCACACAGGCGGCCTTATATAGTTTATGGCATGTACTAAATCCCCTTAAGCATAATTGACCAAAGATACCCTGGCTTTGGACAATTACGGCTCTCTGTACAGGCGGCGCTGTGATTGGCCAAGCATGCGGTTCATAGTGCATGCTTGGCCAATCATTAGCCAGCAATGCACTGCAATACCGCAGTGAATTATGGGCCGTGATGAGCCACTCGAATTTGGCACGACTGGCCTATAACGTTTGCAATTCGACAAACGGTCGAACATACGATGTTCGAGTCGAACATAAGTTTGACTCGAACATGAAGCTCATCCCTACTCACCAGCTCTCACACGTTCTCACAATGCTAGCAAGGGACCAAATCAGTATGTGGGCAGGCCGAAAACGTGTTTCCGAGGAGCCACCTTCAGGAAAAAATCAAATTTATTTATTTTAGGTATATCTTGTTTCCCACCCTGTTATTGATCCCTTATGATCCACCTTATCGCTGCCAGTGAGCGCTGACTCACACAGTACTTGACAGTTCTGTGTGATATATTGCTGAGGTTTCTGTTGTATACATTTGAAAATACATGTGAAGTCACACTGCCAACATAAAGGTACCTCTGCAAAGTGTGTTCCCTAAACTAACTGGCCTCCCAATGTGGGACATCCATATAGCAATAAATATTTTATGAGAGATGCAGAAACACACCAGAATCCCAAACAAAAATGTTGACTTTAATTTATTACTAGTCAAGAGAAAGGTGCACATTAACAGTGCACACGCTCGGGATATTCAGCAATTTTTTTTTATTTAACCACTTAAGACCCGGATCAATATGCAGGTTAAGGACCTGGCCCCTTTTTGCGATTCGGCACTGCATCGATTTAACTGACAATTGCGCGGCCGTGCGACGTGGCTTCCAAACAAAATTGGCGTCTTTTTTCTTCCACGAAGAGCTTTCTTTTGATGGTGCTTGATCACCTCTGCAGTTTTTTTTTTTTTTGCGCTATAAACAAAAATAGGGCGACAATTTAAAAAAACAATTCAATATGTTTTACTTTTTGCTATAATAAATATCCCCAAAAAAGATATTAAAAAAAAAAAATTCCTCAGTTTAGGCCAATACATATTCTTCTACATATTTTTGGTAAAAAAAAATCACAATAAGCGTTTATTGATTGGTTTGCGCAAAATTTATAGCGTTTATAAAATAGGGGATAGTTTTATAGCATTTTTAGTAATAATTTTTTTTACTAGTAATGGCGGCGATCAGCGTTTTTTTTCGTGACTGCGACATTATGGCGGACACATCGGATACTTTTGACACATTTTTGGGACCATTGTCATTTTCACAGCGAAAAGTGCTTTAAAAATGTACGGATTACTGTGAAAACGTCACTGACAGTGAAGGGGTTAACCACTAGGGGCGTTAAGGTGTTAAGTGTGTGGACGTGTGACATCACGTGTGACATCACTGATCATCGTTCCCTTTATCAGGGAACAGACGATCAGTGATACTGCCACACAGAAGAACGGGTAAGGTGTGTTTACACACACCTCTTCCCATTCTTCAGTTCCTGTGACCGATCGCAGGACACCAGCAGCGATCGGGGCCGCGGGTCCCGCAGGCTTGGTCACGGAGCTTCTGACCGGGTCGCGCGCGCACCCATGGCTGGGCTCTTAAAGGCAATGTACCTGTACATGCCTGTGCCCAGCCGTGCCATTCTGCCAAAGTATATCAGCGTTAGGCGTTCCTTAAGTGGTTAAACTCTATTAACTCTTTAGGTTAAACACAAAGGTGTTCATTACATACATTTGGGATGCTGCTATTTTTTTTTTTTTTAGATCTTCAGCTGCCTTCAGTTAGTATGCACCTTGGGGTCTTTAACAAAACAATAGGTCACTGAGCATAATAATCAATCAAAGAATCCTGGTATGACAAATCAAAGGATTGATGGGCAGCTCCGTGTGAATCACAAGTGAAAAAATTCAGCAGCAATAATCCACTGTATCTCCAGACAACAATGAACAGGTGTGTTGACACTTTCCTAATGACTCCAGATAACAGAGGCCTTGGGGTCTTTAGCTGCCTTCAGTGAGTATGTGTTTTTTTGTGTTTTCTGTATATTAAAGGAAAATTACTTTACCTCCAAGGTGAGCCCACTCTCCATTCCCAGGGCCGTTGCTTCCACTAGGCAAACTAGGCAGCCACCTAGGGCGCACTGTCTCCTCGGGCACCTGGGCGCTGGTGTCCTCTGGCTCTGCAGCATGTAACCAACTCTCAGCAGGACGCTGCTCTGTCCATCCATAGTGTTAGAGGTGCAGTGGTGAGCGGAGAACTGTGTGCCAATGCCAGAATGGAATAAAAAGAAATCACCTGAGTGCCTCTATAATCAATGACTTGCTGTCTGTCCCACCAGTCTCTCAGTGATGGTTGTCCTAGTACAGCCAGCCCTGGCCTCTCTGCCCATATGATATGTGGTTTCTATACCAGGTCATGTGACCCCCCCCTTGTCACAGAGGCCACTTTCCCTCCCGGTGTTCTGCCTGTCTTGAACAGTGCTGGCAGCATCACTCACGTGCTGTAGCGCCTATCAGATCAGAGTAGTTGGCGTTCCGGGCTTACTGACAGATGGAGCCTGGGCTGGAGGAGGTACAGAGGCAGGGTTGGAAATTGTTCCTCACATTGGCAGGGTTGCATTGTCAGATGCAGAGCAGAGCCACGGACCCGGCAAGTGAAACACTGTCACTTACATTGTATTACTGTATATAGTATAGATAGACTGATCTGTCTGTTTACAGAGCACATGGCCTGGATGTAAGGCCCCCCTCCTTGGTAGGCAGCATTTATGGGCACTGATAAGCTGCATTGATGGACACTGGTGAGGCTGTATTTGATGAGCACTTGTGAGGCTGCATTGATGGGCACTGATGGCTGCATTGATGGGCACTGATGAGGCTGCATTTCATGGGCAATCAAGAGGTGGCATTGATGGGCACTTGTGAGGCTGCATTGATGGGCACTGATGAGGCTGCATTTGATGGGCACTCGAGAGGTGGCATTGATGGGCACTTGTGAGGCTGCATTAATGGGCACTGATGAGGCTGCATTTTATGGGCACTGGTGAGGCTGCATTTTATAGGCACTGGTAGGCTGCATTGATGGCCACTGATAAGCTGCATTTGATGAGCACTGGTGAGGCTGCATTGATGGGCACAGATGAGGCTGCATTTGATGGGCACTGGTAGGCTGCATTTGATGGACACTGATAAGCTACATTTGAGGCACTGGTGAGACTGCATTGATGGGCACTGATAAGTAGCATCTTATGGGTACTAGTGAGGCCTCATTTGATGGGCATTGGTGAGGCTGCATTGATGGGCACTGACGAGGCTGAATTTGATGGGCACTGGTGAGGCTGAATTTGATGGGCACTGGTGAGGCTGAATTTGATGGGCACTGGTGAGGCTGCATTTGATAAGCACTGGTGAGGCTGCATTTCATGAGCACTGGTAGGCTGCATTGATGGCCACTGATAAGCTGCATTTGATAGGCACGATGAGGCTGCATTGATGGGCACTGATGAGGCTGCATTGATGGGCACTGATGAGGCTGCATTTATTGGGCACTGTGAGGCTGCATTTGATGGACACTGGTAAGCTACATTTGATGGCACTGGTGATGCTGTATTGATGGGCACTGATAAGTTGCATCTTATGGGCACTGGTGAGGTAGCATTTGATGGACATTAGTAAGGCTGCATTGATGGGCACTGATGAGTCTGCATTTGATGGGCACTGGTGAGGCTGCCATTGATGGACACTGGTGAGGCTGCATTTGATGGACACTGGTGAGATGGCATTTAATGAGCACTGGTGAGGCTGCATTTGATTAGCACTGGTGAGGCTGCATTGATGGCCATTATAGAGAGAAAAGATTTGACATGATAGAGAGAAAAGAACGCTGCTGGAATTGGGTGGGGGAAGTAAAATAAAAATAATGATGATGATGAATGTTATTGGCTGACTGTAACCAAAGAGGAGGAACAGTAAAATAGCTAGAACTAACTTGACAATTCAACATGAACGACGAAGATTCGACAAAGCATCGAAAAACATACAAATGTAGAATCTGTCATTGAAGGGTTAAGGTGTCTGTCGAATGTTCAAAGAAGATTCGATGGAGCAGCTAAACTGTATGATGCTGCAATCGTACATTTCTGGTCAAATGCTCCGCCCATAGGCTATAGAAAAATTCTAATGTTGGTTGACTAGTAATAATAATTAATAAATATAATTATTACTAGTCATACAACATTAGAATTCTTCTATAGCTAGCTTGTAGGCGGAACATTCGACCGGAAATGTACGATTCGACGTACAGTTTCGCTGCTCTGTCGAAACTTCTTTGAACATTCGACAGACACCATAAGCCTTCAATGGCAGATTCAATCTTAAATTAATTTGGATTTTCAGGACGAATGCAATTTCTAACAAAAATCTAAACAAATAAAAACGAATTTCGAGAGTAACTAAATAAATAAATTTTTAGGACAAAAACAAAATTCCAAAACAAAATATTTCAGTGTGTACATGTCTAGTGAACACCACACCCATAGCACAATGCACATATTGAGAGGTGCCTGCATTGCAAAGTCAATGCTTCTATAGGGACATCATGAGACTACCATTTTCATGGTTGTGATAGCAGTCTGCAAGCACCAGACGGTGCTTACTAGCAATGTATGAGAAAAGTTTTCCATGACGCTATTAGTTATAAGCTAATTATATGTGTATGCTTATGGTAAGTTAGGTAAATGTGCAATCATAAATCTCTTTGACCTGACCATAAAAAAAAATCGATTTGGCCATAAAGAAACTCAATTTTTTTAAATATTAATATTATGGCAATATGGATTTAAAAACTGCCACTTCTCAAAATTTATACTGAAAACTCAATGCATATTTGCTTAAAGTGGATGTATGTAAAGAACTGAAAAACTGCAGATTCTGTGGGTGGATCTGTTGTATGAAGCTCTGTTGGTGGAGTCGTGATGTCAGTAGACTCCCTGCCCACCTCTACACTCCCCTTACACTGAATTCTGCTATGATCACTAACATCCAGTCAAAATCCAGCAAAATAACCACATGACTTTAGAAAAGGAGTGGGGGTGGGAATTAAAAAATAATGCCTGTCTCCAAGCTAGCGCATGAGATATGTAAATAACCTGTCACTCACAGCAAGGGGGCAGATCGGACCAAGGTTTTTCCCTGCAAGTCCATTTTATCTCACTAAACAATAAAAAAGGATTGCTTAGAGCTGGATTAACTATGTGTGGCAAGACTGGGCACAGATGAAAGGAAATCTTTTACTCTACATTGTGACAAAAAAAACAAAAAAAAAACAAAGCCAGAAGGCTGAAGGTGTTTTAGTTGCCCATAGACAAACTTTATATTTGAAGTTTGCATTTCTATCTACAAAACCTTACAAAAGGAGCTAAGGGAAACCTTTGCTCACTTTGTGCACTTTGCATAAATCCAATTATACTTCAGATTCCTATGTAATGCTATTTTGACTGACCTTTGATTAACCATCTGTGTCCTTCTCTCATAGACCTATACCGTCTTGACTCTTGAACTTTAAACTTGCTACTAGACAACTGAGGTTCAAGTAATATTTTGGTATTCAAATTCAAGGCAGGATAGCATGTTACGTTTCCTGTGTTACTTTCCCACTCAGTAGGTCATACACCCTCTTCATGTTGGGAAGAACAGAAGTTTGATTCTTCTAGGCTCAAAAATAGCACCCCGGACAGTATATTTAAGGGTTCCGCTCAGATGATGCAACTTCCCATGACAGATGTTGCAGATGTATCATCTCAAGACAAAAGCTCTAAAGAGAAGACTATACCTCTGTTGAAAGCGTTAAGAGCAGTGGATGTGAAATATCGTTGGGGGTACCCCTTTAAGATCACAGCAACAAGACAGCAACAATCCAAAATATAGATGATTTGCAACATTTTATAGATGTATTAGAGTTACCGCAGGTGAACGTCCCAGATTGGAGATTAAACAATCAAGGGCCAGCCATGCAAAGACCAAGACGGTGGCAACAAGTGCGGTTAGGGATAAATAGGAAAAGCAGAAAAAAGGCATTAGACATATATTTTGACAGGGGGAGGTGGGGGTTAGTTTTGGTCTCATCATAAGTATTATTTTGGAGGGACGAGGGGATGGGAGGAGGGGTCTTTTTTTTTCTCCCCTCCCCACTTCCCCCTCCCTCCTTTTCCTTGTTTTTTTTTTGGACATCTGTTGGATATCTTTGATGTAAATATCAAAAATGTAAATGTAATGCAAATGTAAAAAGTAAAATGCAGAAGGTTAAATGGTTAAAGGGTTAAATGGTGTAAGGTATGGGCTTAATAGAAAGGAAAAGCTTGGGGAGCAGGAGGTGCTCACTACATGTTTTTATTACAATTTCTCCCCCTTTAGGTAGGTACCGAGGTAAGGGACTTGGTTCTCCGTTAAGGAGTGGAGAGTCTGGATATGGATATAAGGCCCTGACCGGACACGACACCCTTCTAGGGGGTAAACCATATGTATATATGGTGGTTTATATGTTATATGTGTTTTTTTTCTCCTCTCTCTCTCACCCGCCTGTGGTCTTGTTCCAATACCTGTTCTCTCTTGCCCCTTCCTGGCCCCCCATTCCCCCCCTGGTTGGGGGGGGTGGGGATGGTTGGAGGGGAGAGGATAGTAGGCAAGGACTAGGAAGATGGCAGATAGAATGAAAATTATATCTTACAATGTAAGAGGTCTTTGTTCAGGTAGCAAGAGGGGCATCTCTTGCACGAAATGCATCGTTTGGGGACGGAGATTGTTCTTTTGTAGGAGACGCGCTCCGTGGCAGGGTCGATCCCTCATATGCCCCTTTCTATATACAACCAGTGGTTTCATGCTCCCTCACCCATTTCTGGGGCAAGAGGAGTTACAATGGCAATACACAAACAATGTCCTTTAATACCTATAGAAATACAAAAGGACCTGGAAGGTCGGTATCTCTTTGTTAAAGGGAAGATTCAGGACCAGTGCTATACTATAGCAAAGATTTATGCCCCGAATAGTCAAACTGTTAAGTTTCTAATTAGAACCCTAGATAAATTGGAGAAATTTAAAGAAGGTTTGTTAATCGTGGGGGGAGATATAAAAATTACCAAGGACTCAAGTTTAGATACCTCATCTGGGAAAACGTTTCTGTCACAGATAGCGTTAAGCTGTGTTAAACGGCACCTCCGTTCTTTAAAATTGGTTGATAGTTGGAGGGTTACATGAGCAGGACAGAGATTATAGTTATTTCTCCAAGACACATAATATGTATTCAAGGATTGATATGTTGATATTTGACCAATATTATTTGAGTCTGGTGGACTTTGCGACTATTGAGTCAATCACCATATTGGATCATGCCCCAATAAGTTTGGGGGTGAGACCAGTATTGGTCGGGAGTAGGGAAAGAACCTGGAGATTAAGTGATATTGGATGATAAGCAAAATGTAGAATCCCTGTCCAGCACATTGGCCTCATATTTTGAGATTAATATGTCAGATGGGGTGTCGGACCAAGTGGTATGGGAGGCCCATAAGGCAGTAATGAGAGGGGAGCTAATCTCAATGGGATCACATATTAAAAGAGAGAGACAGAAGTAAATGGTAGTACTTTTAGAGAAGATACATAAAATAGAAAATAACATAAAGCCCATTTAAAAGCAGGAGATGCGCAAAACTTAGAGAAGCTACGCACAGGTCTTAAACAGCTCATAGATCAAAAAGTTCAAAATAAAAACAGATACTTTGCTCATCGCTTTTATGAGCAGAGAAATAAGAGTGGGATGTTAATGGCCAGACAATTAAAGAAACAGCAGGAGGCACACCACGTACACATAATAAAGGCAGGGAATAAAACAGATAGTAGACTCCCAAGCAATAGCAGCTGAATTTCATAATTTTTATTTGTCTTTATATAACATAGACCCGTTTTTTTTTGGGGGGGGGGGGGTAGATAGGGGGGGACAGGAGACTAGGATATGGGAATATCTGGAGGCTTCAGGGCTGCAAGCAATACCAACTGCAGCCCTGGAGGAAATGGAAAAGCCCATCTCCATAGAGGAGTTAGGGAGAGTGATATCAGCTGTAGCGCAAGTATAAAAGCCTGGGGTGGGATAGTTTCACTAATATGTACTTTAAAAGTTTGCCTCTATACTCCTGACGCCACTTTGTAGATATCTAAACTCAGTTTCCGTTTCCAATTCATTGCCACCAGAGGCCTGAATGGCATATGTGACTGACTGTCCTCCCGAAAGTGGGGAGGGGACCCTCAGTGCTGTGCAAGTTACAGGCCCATCTCCCTCCTGAACTCTGACATTAAGTTCCTGTTTAAAATTCCAGCTTTGAGGTTACAAGATTACATTGTTAAATTGATTCACCCGGATCAAACGGGATTTATGAAAGGTCGAGAGACCAGAGATAATACAATACGGGCTCTTCATGTATAAAATCTAGGTATCAAAGCCTTCGCTGCATTTAACAAGTGTGGTGTAACACTTCTTTTATAGAACTTAACGGATGACAGCATCCCATGAAACAGGAAATGTAATGGAGATTGCTCAATAGGTCTTAATGTCAATTTTTTTATCCAAGGGTATATCTCATTCCAGAATATCCTAATCTTGAGACACTGCCACCATATATGAAGTAATTAACCTCTTTGGTTACACCCCCTCCAACAATTGGCGTTGATGGATAAATCTGGGCCAAACGAGTCGGGGGTATGATACCATCTAGTCAAAAACTTATAAGACATCTCTTGTTTATAAGAGCTTGCATTCATAAAGGCCCAAATCAGATTCCGGCGGTGGTGATCTCATTGGATGCCGAGAAGGCTTTCGATAGAGTAGGATTATGGTCGGAGTTCTGAGGGAGATGGGTCTGAGGGAAAGAATGATGGGATGGGTGATGGCATTGTACGCAGACCCCAGAGCAAGGGTCAAAGTTAATGGTAGATTATCAGACTATTTTGAAAAAAGGAATGGGACTAGGCAGGGCTGCCCATTGTCCTCATTGTTATTTGCTATGGTATTGGAACCGTTCTTGTGTATAATTAGAGGGAATAGGGAGGTTAAAGGGATAGTTATAGGAACATAAGATATCCGCATATGCAGATGATCTATTGTTGTATCTTTCCTCACCTCAAGAGTCCCTGATAGAATTCATGAGAGAGATAGACAGGTTTGGTTGTATCTGTAATTTTAAAATAAATACAGAGAAATCAGTGTTGATGCCGAATCAGGTGCTCTTGGGGATGAGGAAAAAGTTGCAAAGATCCTTTCCCTTCGTACGGCGTTTGGACTCTATATTTTATCTGGGAACACATATAGCCCCAGATGTTAAACGCCTATACGATTTAAATTATGTACCCCTGCTCTCATCAATACTAAGGGACTTAAAGAAATGGAGAAGCCATACTTTGATGTGGTTTGGGAGAGTAAGTGCTCTTAAAATGAGTATAATCCCTAGCCTTATGTCCTGCACGCTATCCCTATAACTCTCCCACAAATATTTTTTAAACAAATAAGGAAAGCTTTCAGGACTTTTGTCTGGGGGGATAAACACCCCAGGCTGGCATATGAAATTTTGAGAAGATCAAAGGGGATAGGGGGGTAGGCCTCCCAGATATAGCACTTTACTACAGAGCTATGGCCCTGGCCCGTATTATGAATTGGCGACACGATTTGAAGGGTAAATTATGGGTACCCCTGGAGAAAACATTATCAGGAACGGACTTGGCGGGAGCACCTTGGATTCCGACCTCATATAAGGGGTTGTCGGAATATGTTTCACCATTAACTATAACAATGTTATCCATTTGGGATAGAATGAACAAGACAGGAAAGTTTGCCCCTCCAATATCGCCTATAACTCCTCTGGAGGGTTTCCCATGGTTCGCACCAGGGGAAGAGAAGGGAAGGTTTAGAGGGTTTGGGAAGGGAAGGAGAGGGGAATTGTGCAGGGGTGGCCCCACAAGGGAAATTGCTCTCCTTGCGAGATCTGGTTCAAAAGTTTGGGGAGGTATCAATGATGGACTGGAAATACCGGCAGTTGACAGACCTGTTTAATAAATGGAAACATCAAATTAGATCAGTAAACTCTATGACTACTTTTGAGGAATGGTGTGTTAACCCTCTGGAACCGGGCCATATGTTATCCAGAGTGCTCAAAATAAGACAACTCCATATTATATCCGTGAATGGGAGAGGGAGTTGGGTTACAATTTTACAGCAGAGAAAATGAAGAGGTTGGTGGAAATAACACACCATTCCTCAATAAGCTCTTATATACAAGAGATGTCTTATACGTTTTTGACTAGATGGTATCATACCCCGACTCGTTTGCCCGAGATTTATAAATTGACGGACGCCAATTGTTGGAGGGGGTGTAACCAAAGAGGTTCATTTCTTCATATATGGTGGCAGTGTCCCAATATTAGGATAATCTGGAATGAGATATCCCCTTGGATAAAAAAATTGACATTAAGACCTATTGAGCAATCTCCATTACATTTCCTGTTTCATGGGATGCTGTCATCCATTAAGTTCTATAAAAGAAGTGTTACACCACACTTGTTAAATGCAGCAAAGGCTTTGATACCTAGATTTTGGAAGCATTCCAGAGTGAATGAATGAATGAATGAATGAAAACTTATATAGCGCGGCACATACGAACTGAATCGCCTCTTGGCGCTTGTTGTTCCAGTCTCCTTTGGTATCAAAAGAGATGCGTCTTGATCTTTCTCCTGAAAGCTAGGTGGTTCTCCTCCAACCGAA
This sequence comes from Rana kukunoris, assembly GCA_029574335.1. Classification (NCBI taxonomy): domain Eukaryota; kingdom Metazoa; phylum Chordata; class Amphibia; order Anura; family Ranidae; genus Rana; species Rana kukunoris. The sequence continues at coordinate 218,521,873 of CM056053.1, read as the reverse complement.
TGCTGGTTGGTAAAGCGTTCCATAGTCTGGGACCTTGGACCGCAAATCTTCTATCTCCTTTGGCCCTGTAGTTGGCTTTCGGTATCTGGAGCAGATTTTGATTGGTGGATCGCAGAACGTGATTGGGATTGTGAGCTTTTATTTTTTCGCATAGATAATGGGGGGCATTCCCATGAACACATCTATGCGTTAGACAGAGTGCTTTAAAAGTGATTCTGTCTTTTACTGGTAACCAGTGAAGGGATCTCAGTGAAGGCGAGATTGATTCCCAAGGTTTTTTCCCAGTCACAAGTCTGGCGGCCGTGTTTTGAACGACTTGAAGACGAGCGATTTGGTACTTGGGGAGTCCGAGGTAAAGGGCATTGGCATAGTCCAATCTGGAGTTTACAATTGTTCCCACCACGACCGCTATGTCTTCTTTGGGGATAAAGGGAGTAAGTCTGCGTAGTAGGCGCAGCAGATGGTGAGATCCGCTTAGACATGTGCAATTTTTTTCGTTACGAATACGTTTTCCGTCATTATTCGTTATTTTCGCTGATTCGTTAACCTACGAATGAACGAATGGTTTAGCGCAAATAATAACGAATAACGATATTTCCAAAAATAACGAATATGGAAAACTACGAAGATACGAAACTACTAAATGTAAAAGAACAACACAACGAAAGAAAAAATAAACGAAAACATAGAAATAACGAAAACACCGAACACAAAAAAAAAATCATAATTACGAAAAATAAACGAAAATGCAAACTTACTAACATTTGAAGAACGAAAAGAAAACAACCGAAATGCCGAACAAAGAATAAAAAACGAAAAGCAAAACTAATGAAAAATAAATTACGAATCTTCGGAAAACGGAAATGAAATAATGTAAATTCAATTTCATTAGTACTGTGACCAATAGCCACTCAGCGCTGTCCCTTCCCCTAAAGAGGTTTGTTCCTTCCCCCAATGAGCTTCTTTCTTATGTGGCTCCTTGACCTTGTGTCTTTATCTGTGTTAGTCAATCGCAGTAAATTACGATGTTTTACAAAATTACGATGAGTAGTGTGTCGAATAAACGTAAAATGTATTTTAACAGAATTACGAATGCAATAAAATCTACAAAAGAACGTTGTTATAATCAAATGAAATTAGACACGAAAATACGAATGATCATAAAGCAACGAAGATTTATTTCTTACGAAAATACAAACGCGGCATGATGGAAAATATAATGTAAATACGAATATCAAAACAACGAAAAATAAACCAACGTAAAAACGAATGAACGAATAAATTCATTGTAAAAATACGAACGAGGCAGAATACAACATTTAACGAAAATACTAATCTCGAATCAACGAAAAATAAACTAACATAAAAAAACGGAAACGGAAAAAAAAGTGTTACGAAAATACTAAAGAGTACGAATACGATAACTAACGTCTTACGAAATTACGACTCGTTACGAATCACGATAAACGAACAGAAACGAAACAGAAATAAACGAAAAATTTTGTTGTGCACATGTCTAGCGCCAACTAGTTTTGGCAATGCTTGCCCCTCAACTCAAACGGGTGGTATGACTGAAGGATCAGGACATGCTGATAGGTATACTGCAGGTCCACTGAAATCCTCCAGTAACCTTGTTGAATGACCTGGTTTTATGTTTATCTTGAGTCTATCCGTATAAATTGATTCAGCCTCTTGAGGTAGTTCTGGAGGCTGCCGATTAAATAACCAATAACGGCCTTGCCATTGGTAATGATTAAGCACAAAATTAATGTGTGAAATGCGTCTATGTGACCTTGTGTTGGTGTCATCACTTTGAACAATAAAAGGAATATCGAAATTCCTGGATGCGCAGCCATTTCTTCTCTTACATGGCCTTGCACCACTGAGGGCTGAAACCGCCATTCTTTGGTAGTGGTCTTACCGGAACTGGGTCACTTTGAGCCACTTGGCTCCAACTGCCTCCTGGGCAGGCCTGGTGTTAAAAGGGCTTCTGAGTATCTTGGGGAGCCGCATGGGTCTTGGCCTCCTGCGATCTTATGAAGGTTGAATGTGTACCCCTCTAACGCCTTCTGACGTCCTTGGATGGGCGAAAGCCTCCAAAATCGCAGTACCTGTTTGGCGCTCCTCTGAATGGTTGCCCCCTCTGGCTCTTCGATCCTGGGGCAGAAGATCTGATTTTCCTCCTATAACCCTGGAGAAGATAGTTTCCAGTATATTGACAAAACAGCGCCTTCCCATCAAAAGGCAGCTTACAGCAATTCAGCTTTGAGGATGGGCCAGCCGCCCAGGATTTTGCCCCAGTGCACCTTTGGCTGCGACTGAGCCAAGCATGGCTCTGGATGACCATCGAATGATGTCTATAGCTGCCTCACCTGTAGAGTCCGCTGAAAGTTATCTCGTCAAGAGCCTTGATGACTCTTCTCTTTGGCAGCTGGGTTTAATCGCATTCTCCAAGTTCTGCGCCCACATACTCACATAGCACTTGCTATGGATGTTAAAGCAATGCGTCTCACAAGGATTTAGTGAAAGGAGGGAGAACCTTCCATCGGAAGTGTCACATTCTTGGTCAGTCTGGTGACTGCCGCATCCACCGTTAGTGGGTAGATAAAGGAGTCGCATCCTTCCCCATTAGTGGAAACAACTTCTGCAACCTATTGGTTGAGAAGGAATTCTCTCTCTCCCTTTTCTCATTCCTCCTGAAAACATGCTTCCTATTTCTGTCATAAGAGAAAAAAGGTAGCTTACCTGCTTCTTTAGATTCCTCCTATGGAACCCAAAGGCTTGCTCACACTTGCAGCAGAATCTGCCATTGCCCTAAAAGGCAATCTGTGCTTAGGTCACATTTCAGAGGTATTTGAATTTGTCATTTAGAGTAGACCAATGTATATGCAATGCGATTTTCAAAGAGCGATTTGTACACAATGTTGCAAATCGCATGGGTGCGGCCCATTCACTTGGTTGCCCTATGTGCGCAAATAGAAGCCCCTGCTCCTATTTGAGGGCGACCAACTTTGCACAATGTTTTGAAAGGTGCGTTCTCCAATGTGACCTATCACAGAAGAATCGCATTGGCATTTGGGTTGCCTTGAAAGAATAACGGTACCTAATGCATATTGTACAGCGATTGTCACACAATTTTAAATCAGATTGTACGGTGTGTAATAACTGGTTTTCTCCTTCTTTGGAGGAGGTACCGGATCCACCCATTACAGTGCAGCTTTACTGCCATAACAAATGAGGATATTAGCATAAAACAAAGCCTCAACCTTCAGGATCTTCTGTTGAGGAGGAGGCAATATCATCTCCCTCTGCCTGAAAGCTTGGCTATAATACTGGGTTTGGGGAACTAGCCTGCTTATGGCAAAAAAACAGGATGCGCTAAAATATGAAAGAACAAACAAAATTACAGTCCATGAATGATAGTCATAAGACTAATAAAACAAACCAAATAAATGTCCATGAGTGATAATCAAAGGACTAATGTCCAACTGATCCTATCCAGACCAGAGTGAATCTCATAACAAGTTCTTGAAAAAAACACCAGTGAAGAAATTGTGATATTAACAATAAACGTGGTGACATTCAATGAGTAGTGCTGATAGTAGATCCTCCACCTTGCAGAAAACAATAACTGCTTACCAGAAATCCGGTGGTCTCTTAATGAAAAGAAGACCCCAGATCGCATATGTATATCCACTGGAGGGAGGTAGTGAGGCCAGGTCAATTGTCAATCCCCTTCAGGCTAAGCACTCGGAACCGATTTCCAGGGAAAAACAAGAAAGGCCACAATAGTGTGATACCGTCATATAAAAATGTATTAAAAAGCCAAAAACACACTTACATAAAATCAATGGAAACAGGCATGTCAGTAGTATGCTGGGACTCCGGCCGGAAGTGATCCATGCAAAAAAACTTGACCCGTCCAAACGAGGAATGGGAAGAGGTATACAGCGGGGAATGAACCGGTGAAACACAATATCCCGCCCGACCGGTTTCGCAAAAAATCGCTTAATCATGGGGCACGGGTGACACACCGGGTCATCCCCCTTTATAGGTATCGGTGTAAACACATAATGACGTCAATATGGGCGTCAATGGCAATGCGCGCGCACGCATATACCAATGCGCACGCGCGTCACGCCAAACAAGTAAAAAATATAAGCGAGCACACGCCCTGCAACATGCAGTATGGTGTGTTGGCCAATGGGAGCGTCATCAACGGCCTGCCCCTCACGTCATCCACCAATCGGTGTACACCAAACACGAGTTGTAGGAAGTCACATGACCGGGGTAGCCACGTCATGTGTCGACACACATCCACAACGCCGCTACTGTGCGACGCAAACCAGCTGACTGAAGTGACCAATCAGCTAGAGAGTGAAAAAACCAAGCCTCATTATGAGAATCGCCAGACTTAGAGCGATCTCAATAGTCAAAGGCTCAAAGACTAGTCTTACTAGCAAGTAAATCATAAAATCGGACGAATCAAAAAAATATAAATTTTATAAAAAAGGATAAATATCCATGCTGGCATTTAAAATTAGGGTCGGGAAGGGGGGGAAGACACGAGCCCAGCTGAACGGACATAGGTCACTGAGGTGATTTGGAGAAAAATATGCATAAAAACAATAAGTGCTGAAACTCACATAAATTTCCAACATATTTGATAAGAATGCCTTTCTGTACTACCTCGGCAATGCATACATACAAGACACACCCACAGGTTAGTCACCCCTTCTATTATGTGGTGTATAAATGTAGACTAATACATGGTTAGCATACATCTACCAAAATTCAGAAGATCTGAAGTATTTAAAGCCAATGTACATAACAAATTGGCCAGATGTCTTAAAAATATAGATCAAGGGTGCTGAATTACAGTATAAGCTGCAAAAAAACACTCAAACCATATCGACAGAACCCTAAATTAAGAATTATTAATGAAGGCATTAATGTCTGTATCAATGTTTAAACCAAACGGCGTAAACGTTTTGGCTCGATATATCCAAGACATTTCTTGTCTGGAGATTTCTCTAACAAGATTGCTCCCTCTCCAGTGGGGGCGATATTTGTCAATCCCTATGAATAATGTGTTCGAAGGGTCTCTATTATGTTTGAGATCGTAATGTCTCGAAACGGAGTGTTTTTCAAAACCACTTCTAATCTTGGCGATGTGTTCATTCAGTCTGACTGACAACGCTCTTTTGGTCCGTCCTATATACTGTAAGCCACACGGACATTGAATAAGGTAGATAACCCCTGTAGAGTCCGCTGAAAGTTATCTCGTCAAGAGCCTTGATGACTCTTCTCTTTGGCAGCTGGGTTTAATCGCATACTCCAAGTTCTGCGCCCACATACTCACATAGCACTTGCTATGGATGTTAAAGCAATGCGTCTCACAAGGATCTTGTGAAAGGAGGGAGAACCTTCCATCGGAAGTGTCACATTCTTGGTCAGTCTGGTGACTGCCGCATCCACCGTTAGTGGGTAGATAAAGGAGTCGCATCCTTCCCCATTAGTGGAAACAACTTCTGCAACCTATTGGTTGAGGAGGATTCTCTCTCTCCCTTTTCTCATTCCTCCTGAAAACAGGCTTCCTATTTCTGTTATAAGAGAAAAAAGGTAGCTTACCTTCTTCTTTAGATTCCTCCTATGGAACCCAAAGGCTTGCTCACACTTGCAGCAGAATCTGCCATTGCCCTAAAAGGCAATCTGTGCTTAGGTCACATTTCAGAGGTATTTGAATTTGTCATTTAGAGTAGACCAATGTATATGCAATGCGCTTTTCAAAGAGCGATTTGTACACAATGTTGCAAATCGCATGGGTGCGGCCCATTCACTTGGTTGCCCTATGTGCGCAAATAGAAGCCCCTGCTCCTATTTGAGGGCGACCAACTTTGCACAATGTTTTGAAAGGTGCGTTCTCCAATGTGACCTATCACAGAAGAATCGCATGGCATTTGGGGTGCCTTGAAAGAATAACGGTACCTAATGCATATTGTACAGCGATTGTCACACAATTTTAAATCAGATTGTACGGTGTGTAATAACTGGTTTTCTCCTTCTTTGGAGGAGGTACCGGATCCACCCATTACAGTGCAGCTTTACTGCCATAACAAATGAGGATATTAGCATAAAACAAAGCCTCAACCTTCAGGATCTTCTGTTGAGGAGGAGGCAATATCATCTCCCTCTGCCTGAAAGGTTGGCTATAATACTGGGTTTGGGGAACTAGCCTGCTTAATCTGCTGGGCTGGAGTCACCCCCAAAGTGCCTGGTACCCCTCCAGTTAGAGAGGGTTGAATGGCTTGGTTTAGACCTGGTGTAATGCCCATACTATCCATCCACTTCTGTCCCTGGCTGCCCGAGATGACTGGAAAATTCAGCCAGGGGGTTGGGGACTATTTTGCTGAGCAAGGTGACACCTGCTGACTCCCAAACTCCTCTCTGGCAAGCTGCCTGAAGCAGTCGCTGCAAAGTAGCTTTCCAGGCATAGGGTCATTTCCACATGACCAACATTCGCCTTTCGGGCGCTGAGTCCTCAGAGGAGAAGCTGTGTGCGTTCTCTTAAGCGTACATTTGCACCCTTTGTACTGGGGTCTGCCAGGACTGGAGGAGACATCTTCCGCCCTGAAAAAACCTGATGATCCAGAGAGGGCCTCTGAACCTCCTTGAGCGGGTGTGAGCGGCCGGGGTTGCAACAGATAAGGAGGCACGCTCGTCAGGGCTCAATGCACTCTTTTCTCCCGCGTCTTCTTACTTACCAAAAGTTGGCCCTCTACCTGATAGTGGGGGTGGTCTTTGTTATGTGGCAGTAGGCTCATGCTGATGGGAGTTACTGAAAGGTGCATGGGGGACTGCATGACCACAGAAATAAAGGAAGTGAAAGAGAAAAATATATACATATATCTCAGCATTTTTTTTTTTTTACAAATAGTAATAATTTAAACAAAATAATCAGGCGGAACCCCCATCCCCCTAGTAAAACATTGCTCCTTACTCCTCTCTCCCCCCATATATCCCTATTACTAGGATAGATGAGACTTACCTCAGAAGGAGATGCTTAAAAAGCAAAGACATTCATTACCTGTTTAGCTGCTCCCTGCAATTGAATCACCTGAGACTCAGTCCTCTCTCACCTCTACTCTGATACAATTAGGAAAGGCCAACACCCATCCACACAAAAGGACACCTTTAAGCTGGCTACACACCATACAATCTTCTGCAGATTTTACCCTTCAGATTTATCAAAACCACACAACATGAGGCCAAACCCTAAAGCCTCAACCTGTATGCAATCAGGCAGGCACCACATGGTCCTGGCAATTCTAAAGGAAATCAGACAACAAAAGTTGCAGTGTGTATGGGGCCTTTAAAGACATGAGAACAAGAAAGAAACTGACAGACCTGGAAAAGGGCTTCAATAGGAAAGAAGGCATCATGCAGTCCCAGCTTGCTCAAATCAGACTCCATCGCCGGCAATGCCAAAGGAGGACTGTCGTCTCTGATTAGAGAACAACTCAACCCCAGAAGACCACCAGAAGGGGTTCCCCACCTTGTTGGTGCATTTAGCGTGCCTAAGATGTGGGACCTCGAACTGGGAGAGGCTGAACCCAGCCGGAACTTCGACATAGTCGGCAGGTAAGGGATTATCCTGAATGAAACGGTCTGTAGGTTGATCTTGAGGACAAAAAAGGAGAATGGGGAGGTAGATCTCAGTCAGAGTTTTATAGAGAGTTAAACGTGTCCTGTGGGTGGATATAGAGGCGGGGCTAAATCATAGGTATGCTGCCATGTCTGGCCTCAGGAAAGTTGCATTATATGCGGACAACCTTTTACTAATCGTAGGAGACATGCAGACTTCCCTGTTGAGGGTAATGGAAATAATCAAAAACTTTGGCCAATTTTCCGGGTTCACCATAACCAGGGAAAAATCTGCACTGCTACCTGTAGGTCCCCTAGAAAGCCCCCTACATGAGGAGGTTGTCCAGATTCAAATAGTGGACAAAATTAAATATCTAGGAATAAATATCACAAGAGACCCTAAACAATATATTATAAATAATATTGTCCCGCTCCTAGCTAAATTTAGGGGAACATTTTTAATATGGAACAGACTCCCATTATTTTTAGCAGGACAATGTAACTTAATTAAAATGCTATGGGCCAGATTCTCCAAAGTAGGAGGGAAGTGGGCGTGATGCATTCTTTTTTTTTTTTTTTTTAAGTGTAATTTTTTTTGTGCGTGAATTTGAGAGAGAGGAGCCAGACTGCGGGAGTTGGGAGTAGGCAGACCCTCCCCCCGGAGGCAATCGCCATCCTTCTCCATGCCCCTGGTGGCAATGGCGGGTGTGAAGGGGGGCCTCCCACTCACCCCGCCCTACCTGCTCCTCTTGGGAGCCCAACTGGGGCCCAACGGGACCCCAATGGGGCAGAGGGACTCCCCCTATGAGGGAGTGAGGGGGCCTAGCCCACCCAGCCAGCCCCGTAGGTCCTTCGCCTCTCTTTATTTTAAGAGACCGCATGGCCAAAGTGCATGTGTTTTAAACCAATTTTGTGTGCGTGCAAGTGTGGTGGTTTTTGTGTGGGGGGTGGGCGTACTAAGCACAGGCGTACCTTGCATAGCACACCCACCGGGAGCCGGGCTGAGACCACCAAACTCAATTCACATGTAGCCGAGACCGGGATCCGAACCCTTGGCTGCAGAGGTGAATGGCTTGTCAGCGCAGTGCCAATCACGTTGAGCCACCACAGCTCCCTCGGCGTGATGCATTCTAATGAAGCGTGACCCCATGCAAATGAACACCGGAACGAACGGAGCATGCGCTGTGATGTCGATGACCCATGCCGTGAGGTGGATGACCCGCGCCGTGAGGTGGATGCCCTCTGCGCATGCGCAAAGCCTCCCTACGATTCGCCAGCCCATCGTATAAATAATGCGCCCACACATGCGCCCGTGCAGCGCAAAAGTCTCCCATTTTTTGGTTTGGCCTGGGAAATCTTTTGCAGGACCATGGCTGCTATTGTGAAGGAAAGGAGGAAGAAGAATTTCTTACCAGAGGAGAGGGCCATCGTGATTGCGGCCATGGAGAAATATGATTCCCGGCTCCATGGTGCTGACAGTGCGCGGACCAGCAAGTCCCGGAGGGATGACATTTTGATGAAGGTGGCTTGCCAGGTGAATGCCCTCTCACACGAGGTCCGGACACCACAGGACATTCAAAAAAAATTTAATGACCTGCGGCGTCTAGTGAAGGGCAAGCTGGCTACAAGAGCTCGGCATGCCAGGGGCACTGGAGGGGGCCCACCCTGCAACGTCCGCCTTACTGAGGAGGAGAAGGTGGTCGCCCGCTGCCTGCAGAGGGAGCAGGTGGAGGGAGTCGGGGGCTACGAGTCTGAAAAGCCAGCCATGAGGACAGGTAAGTGTGTTTTATATACTATCTGTTGTGTAGCATGTGTGGGGGTGGAAGGGAACATGTGCCAAGTGTGTGGGTCCACCAACATGTGCATCTTTTGTGTCATCCACAGATGTGCAGGACGGAGCGGGGCCATCTGTTGCTGCCAGGGCCTGTCCGGATCCATCCCCCGAGCATCCAGTCCCTCTGGCTGCCCCCCTGGAAGAGGCCTTGTTGGAGGGAAGTGGGCACACCTCTACGGAGGATGTGGTTGAGGAGGAGCTTGTCGAGCAGGACCAGGAGCTCTACCTGGTTTTGGAGGAGGACCATGGGTTGCCCAGACCAGCCCAAGCCACCACTCCATATAGCTCCAGCCCCTCAGTGTCCAACCCCAACCTCTCCAGTCCCTCCGATTCCATCCCCCTCATCTCCGGCCCCTCAACATCCTCCCCATATGCCAGGTCCCCAGCCACTCCCAGAAAGGCGACTAGAAAGACGAGGGGTGTTCCCCAGATCATGCCGGAACAGCTGGCCAGACAGCAGGACCAGCAGAATCGGCACCTTGCAGAGGTTGTTGGGGAGATGAGGCGCCTGGCCGACAGCCTGGCCTCCTCGGGACACCTAACGGATGCCATCCTAGATGTCGCTGGCAACAGCGCAGCGACGGTCACCAGCCCGGGGGAGCTGCAGGCGACCACCTCAGACCTTGTGGGGGAGGTCAAAGCCCTGCGGCTTGCAGTCCAGGAGCAGACTGCTGTGCAGACCCGCATAGCGGTCGCCTTGGAGGGCATGCAGGCAGCCAGGGAGGGACGTGGGGATGCTACTCCTCAACCTGATACCCCACCCCCCCACCTGAGGCTGCCCCTAGGCAAGTGAGGGCCAGGAGCCTTGGCACCAGGCGGAGCCCATGCCAGGCCCAGTAATTTGGGGTTTTTTTTTTTTTGCTCTGGTGAAGAGCTTTTTTTTTTTCTTGATACTGCACGGTGCAGTGTGAATGGTGTGTGAATGTGGGGGTGACACTCCTGCCAGTAAGGGGTGTCACCCTCGGCTGTTGGGGAGAAGTTATCCCCACAGCTGTGTGAATGATGTGTGAATGGACAGCGACACCATTGGGGCCTTGACACGGCGTTGCTGCTCCCAAGTCCTACATGCTGGACTTGGGCTAATCCAATGTGATGTGGATGTGGGGTGTGTGTGATCTAGGGACCACAGTGGTGTGCATGCGTGCATTGTCTGTGTGCCATGATGATTGTGTGTGTTTAACGGTCAAAGATTCGTAACATGAGGCAACTCCTGACTGCTCTTCCATCAGCAGACGAGGTCTCCTCTGGCAGGGGGGTCTGTCTGGTTGGGGGGTCAGGTCATCACGTAGGGCAATCTGCAGGCCCTTTCTCATGGCAAAGTTGTGCAGAATGCAACATGCACCGATGATCTGACACACAAAGTTTGGGGAATACAACAGGGCACCCCCGGACCTATCTAGGCATCGGAAACGGGACTTCAGGAGGCCAAATGTGTGCTCAACCACTGCACGGGTTTTGATGTGTGCTTCATTGTATCTTCTCTCTCCTCTGGTTTGGGGATTCCGGAAAGGAGTCATGAGATGGGGTCCAAGTACATATGCCGCATCACCTGGTAGTGAAAAGACAAGAGGATGTTAGTAGTGCATGTGCCCCTTGTAATGTGTGCATCATGGGGGGGGGACAGTCATGCCTGCCACCGATGTCACTCACCAACCAGTCAGCTGTCCCCATACACGTTCTGCTCAAAATCTGCTGGGATGTTGCTTTGACGGTATATGTAGCTGTCATGGCTGGACCCGGGGTCTTTGGCACGGACGTGCCATATGAGGTATTTGGCATCAGCTATCACCTGTACGTTGATGGAATGCCAATGCTTACGATTGCGGTAAATGTGCTCTGTGGCACGGGGGGCCTGTAGTGCCACATGTGTGCAATCAATGGCCCCGATGGTGCGTGGGAATCTGGCAAGTCTGTAGAAATCTGTCATTGCCTTCTGCCGCAGTTGCTCAGTGGTGGGTCTGATGATGTGGTGGGACATGCTTCTGAGGATTGCGGGGATAACCTGGTGCAGACATCTGCTCATGCTGGTTTGTGACATCCCAGCCACAACTCCACTTGTACGCTGGAATGATCCACTGGACAGGAAATGGAGTGTTGCCAGTACCTTGACCAGTGGCTGCAGTGCATGTGAGCGGTATGTCTGGCTGGTGATGTCATCCTGCAGGGCTGTGGTTATTTTCAGGATGGCAGCAGGGCTGAATCTGAAGATGCGATACACCTCCTCTTCACCCATGCCAAAGAGGCTCATGCGCGCTCGGTAGATCCTCTCACGTGCCCCCCTCCTCCTCCTCCTTCTATGCTCCTCTTCCTCTGCATACATTAGTAGTGCTAAGACCATGCCTGCCCCTGGCATGTTGGCATACGAATGTTTTGTCCAGTAAGTGTGATTGCTCAGCTCGTCCGTTATGGTGCTGCTGGAGTTGCTCTCCAGCTGACTTGCACACGGTCTTGAGCAAAGTTACCCCTGCTTTTATGAGGGGTAAGTTTACTCCAGGCTTTCGTGTTATGCGCACCACGCGTAGCCTACGCCGAATGCGCGTAGTTTCGGGAATCCGCGCATCTCCCTCATTTGCATATTTGCATGATAATTCAATGGGAGCTGAAGATGCGCAATGCGTAACTATGTGCCTACGCCGCGCTAGCTTAAAACATTTTCGCCGCTCAGACAAAGCAGATTTTCTGGCGTATGTGGTTCTGTGTTTACGGCGCATCGATACAACGGTGCACATTTACAATTACGCCGCGCATATCCATTTACGCAGGCGTAACGTCTCTGAGAATCTGGCCCTATGTGTGCATAATTCCCCAGTGTCGGTGTATAACAAGTGGGTTCAAAAGATAGATGGTAATTTTAGAGAATTAATCTGCAATGGTGGTCCAGCAAGAATCCTACAATTACAAAGACAGGAAGGAGTGGTTGCACTTCCACACCCTCAGGCCGCGTACACACGGCAGAGAACCTCGACGGGCGGAACACATCGTTCCGCCCGTCGAGGTTCTCGCCCGGCCGTCAGATTCTGCGACCAGCCCGTCGGGAAGGGCGCCAAGCCATTCATCCCGACGGGCCGTCGAGCAAATAGAGAACCTGCGGCCGAGGTTCTCGGCAGAATCAGGATGCCAGCGAGGTTCTCGCTGGTTTCTGCCGAGAACCTCGGCCGTGTGTACGGGGCTTCAGAGTTATTTTTTGGTGGCACAATTACAATATATGTGAGGGTGTAATAGGTTGGAAGGGGGATATGTAGGGAAGGAAATGTTGCTATAAAATAATTTAATATTTTATGCAAAGTTTATAGCAAACGGCATACTTTTCATTTTGTAACATGGATGACAAATCTAAACAGGTGTTAAATCACTCTGACTTTCATATCTGAAGTCCGGATCAAAAAAAAAAATCCAGGAAATATACCAATTCCTCTCACCAAGGATGAGCTTGGGTGTTTAATGTACTTTTTTTTAAACAATATTCTTTCCTTCTGCAGCCAAGTCTCTTTCAGCCAGCCAGCCAGCCAGCCAGCCAACCAGTGCCTCTCACTAAGGACTAGCTTGGTTGTTTTATATATGTTTTTGTATTTTTGCAGAAAAGTCTCCTCCAACCATTTAGCCCTCTCACTGACTGGAAAGAAGGCTGGGCGTGTTCACAAGTAGATGTGCCCAAACCCGCAAGGAAGATGACAGCGTGCAGCCAATCACAGGCACTGTGACATTTTCCCCCCAATCTCTGGCTCTGCGTGCCGAGGGCCGCTCTCATTGTTAGGATGAGCGGGGCATGTAGTTGGGCGTGTATTTAGATATACATTCCAATGTGGCATTCTAAGTATATCCGCGTGTTATTTATTTTTTGGGATACATCTTCAGCATTACAAATCCTGAGCACCGCTCTCAATGCGTAGCGGGGCATGTAGCTGGGCGTGTTCACAAGTCTATTTGCCAAAGCCGCTTCAGCATTACAAATCCCGAGTGCAGCTCTCATTGTGTAGCAGTCCGAAGATGCAGAGACCTGGAAATGTCACAGTGCCTATTGATTGCCTCTGCGCACTGTCAGCTTCACAGCAGCTCTGGCAAATAGACTTGTGAACATGTCCAGCTACACAGTGAGAGTGGTGCTCGTGATTTGTAATGCTGAAGCGAGTCTAGCAAATAGACTTCTGAACACGCCCAGCTACACGCCCCGCTACACAGTGAGAGTGGTGCTCAGGACTTGTAATGCTGAAGATCTATCCCAAAAAATAAATAACACGCAGATATACTTGGGGGGCACATTAGAATGTATATGAGAGCGGCGCTTGGGATTTGTAATGCTTAAGATGTATCCCAAAAAATAAATAACACACGGGTATACTTGGGGGGGCCACATTAGAATGTATATCTAAATCCCAAGTGGGCGCCACATCAAACCAGAACCCGCCCCGCAAATGGCCCACGGGTCGGACTTTGGACATGCATGCTCTAGGAGAACAGCATAGAGAAAGGACACTGGAATGGAGCAAGATTTCATTTCTCCAGAAACGAATGCAACAAATTTAAAAAGCCAAATTTTAAGTCTATACCATATATATATAACGGGAGCCTGGAAGGGACAGAAGCCCCACTGAGTAGGAGGAGATGGGAACATGATGTAGGAACTATAACTGAAGTGCAGTGGAGTAGAATCCTGGAACTAGGCTCGTTGGTCTCACTCTCCCCCTCCCAAAGGATGTCACATTTGTTATTTTTATATAGAGCTTATTACACCCCTCAAAAACTTTTTTTGTTTGGCCATAGATCAGATGCCAGCTGCCCCAGGTGTAAAGGAAATAGAAGGGGACTTAATCCATATGTTTTGGAGGTGCCCAAAGCTATTTCACAAGTATTGGAAGGAGGTATTTGGAACAATAGTTCAGGTATTCGGGGGCCCCCAAATCTGGACGTAAGGTTATGTTTATTGGGCTTTGTAGAGGGGGAAGGAAACCCTGGATGTACTCAGGTCGCAATCCTTAGATGTCGCACTACCTCTACAACCCTTCTTGACAAACACAAACATGTACAAGTAGGTAATATCTAGTGATGTATATGAGAAGCTCACTGCTGTATCAAAACAGTGAAATATGGTGGCCACTAGGGTGCACTATGCAGCCACCTCAACACCCCTCAATTATAATAAAAATGGTAATTGAAAGGAAAAAAACAAATAACACTTTGATCAGAAAACACAAACTGAAATTGAGTTATAGCTCTAAATAAAATCAATAGACAGTCCAAAATATTGACTATAAAAAGTCCATAAATGTTTAGCAGGTGAGATGTCAAACACCCGTGCATCGGTTCTACATTACAGATTAGTTGCAAACGTGTCCAAAAGAAGAAAGTGATGTGTCCTCCACCAGACTTATAGATTGGCTTTTTACCAGATTTCCACAATCCCTTATGACAGGGGATCAGAAACAGCATGTAATAGGTCCCAATCTCGCAGTTTCAGACATATACAGTCCTGATGGATTTCATTCACAAGAAATGTCATCGCTATCAGTGCCCACCATGTAAAAAACAGTGACAGCTCCACATAGTGTATTAAATGAGTAGAAAATGGATTAAAAAGTTAAAATTGCACTTACAGTCATGCAGTTAAAAATTACTTTGAATCGAATGTGCCGATTACAGAAAAAATTTAGGCACCCGTCCACTGGGGGAACGTTTGCCGCTCCGCACTACGTCCGTTTCGTAAAAAATATTACTTCTTCCAGGGGTGAGATGGCAGGGGTAGGGGTACCAATGTCTAAAAAGGTATAGAATATGGACAATAAAAATAGGATGTGAGATACTAAATTGGGAGAGAAGTGTGACTGAGAGTGAAAGGTGTGAAGTCGGGCAGTGGGGGTGGCCAAGCGTGTGAGGAAGGAGATGGAATGGACGTGGGCCGAATGCTTGGAGTGGGGAAGATGGGGGGTGAGCATGGAGGAATTGAATGGAGGATTAAAAGGGAGGAAGATGGGCCCACGACAGAACAAATACCCAAGAAGCTCACCGCAAACATGTTTTGTATTTTACGGCAAACATGTTTTGTATTTAATTTTTAGTATTTGTATATGTAAAATGGAGGGAGAAGGGGGCTGTTTGTATATTAAAGATGAATAATGAAAAATGTTTCAATAAAGATTATAAAGTTTAAAAAGAAAGAGCTTTGCTCTTCAGGTGCAGAGAAGGCAATTTGGCCTCTAGCAGATATTGTTGCATTTTCTGTAGCTTTCCACCTACAATGAAAACCCATTTGGTAAAAGACGCCAAGTCATCCAGGCAAAATTCCATGAAAGCTATGTGGTTTAAGTTAGGAGCACATATTGAAGAAACTGGAGCTCTCTGGTCCAGTTCTCTCCAATCTCATTAATGCTAGAAAGCTGGCTTCCAGGCTCATCTATTATAGAATCTGGAAGGCATATGTTTCCTGGTGTGAATCCAAAGGGTGGGACCCTCAAAAGTATGTCATTAGTAGGATTCTGGTCTTTTGTCAATTAGAGGTAGATATGAAGCTAGAGTTGGATTTAGCTGCACTGCATGATTATCTAATGCTCAAGTGAATGGATAATGAAACCAAAATAGATCAAACACAAATTATATACACAAATTGATCCGTGCAAATATATCACTGTGACTTAATCTCATAATATAAGTGTGTAACACTAGTCCATAGAAAGTCCAATTCCAGTGAAAATCCAATAATTTCCATAAAACAGTACCAAACAGATCCGAAGGAAACCGTGCCAAAAAGCAGGATAGATGAAACCTCCACTTCTTATATCTTATCTGCTTACCAGCTCAAATGGATATCATCAACGAGAGCTCTTTGGCACGGTTTCCTTCGGATCTGTTTGGCACTGTTTTATGGAAATTATTGGATTTTCACTGGAATATGACTTTTTATGGACTAGTGTTACCCACTTATATTATGAGATTAAGTCACGATGATATATGTGCACGAATCAATTTGTATATATAATTTGTGTTTGATTTATTTTGGTTTCATTATCCATTCACTTGAGTATTAGATAATCATGCATCACAGCTAAATCCAACTTTATGCTATTGATGTTTATATCTGTAATTTTTTTGCCGCAGCAGCATGATTCGCACAGTTTGAAACAGTTTGGTGTTTATAGACTTCACTGGATTCATCACTTTGTATCATATTTTATTTTATCATTCATTTATTGAGACCTGCACAGTATTTTTCCACATTTTGCAAGATATGAAGCTAGCCCTGAGTACTATAAAGGGTCAGATCGCTGCTCTATCAATTTCCGTTCAGAGACCGCTGGCATCTCATTCCCTGGTCCGGGCAGTCATTCAGGGGTAGGGATGAGCTTTGCGTTCGAAACGAAACGAACGTACGTTCGACGAAATTCGAACAAAATCGGTCGTTCACGCCAAATTCGAGTGACGCAAAAGGGCCCATAATTCACTGCGACATTGCGCGCTGATGATTGGCAAATCATGCTGTATGTCCCGCATGCTTGGCCAATCACAGCCTGCAAAAAACGAAGAGCCATAATTGGCCAAAGCCTGGGTGGCTTTGGCCAGTTATGGCTCAGGGCTTTAGCACACGCCCCACACTATATAAGGCCGCCTGCTGGGCGGCCTCGCCTAGTGTGTTCCAGCTTGTTAATGAAAGCAGTCAGAGAGACAGAGAGATTGTCTTTTTAGATAGCTAGATAGAGCAGGCAGGCAGGCTAGTCAATTTAGTTTAATTTACAGTGTGTAAAAAATATATATATACATCCCTAGGAGTTGTACATATATTTATACACTGTATAGCTTAGATAGATCAGTTCTTCCTAATTTACTGGCAGGCAGGTGATTGTGCTATTTAAAGACGTTATCAGAGGTATAGACACCCAGCAGGTACAATATTTAAAGGAATTTTTTTTTTTATTTAAGCATCAATAAAATCACTGCTCCTGGAGCAGTGATTTTAATGATGCTTAACTTAAAAAAAAATATATGAAAAATTCCTTTAAATATTGTACCTGCTGGGTGTCTAAATTTTGCCTGTGAAAACATCTTTGAGAACCCGGGTCTTGCCCAAAGGGAACATGTATCAATGGAAAAAAAAAAAAAACGGTCATTTTTTCAGGAGTCCTGCTCCTGAAAAAACAAGTTTTTTTTAACTTTTTTCCATTGATACATGTTCCCTGGGGCAAGACCCGGGTTCTCAAAGACGTTTTCTAACAATAACTTGAATATTGGTCTTTAAAATGAGCGTTTTTGAATTCGAACGTTCGAGTCCCATAGACTTGAATGGGGTTCTAAATGTTCGCACGAACGGTCTTTCTGTGCGACGGTTCTGGTGCAAACCGAATTCGGGGGTGTTCGCCTCATCCCTATTCAGGGTGCACTGCGGGTAAATCCGCTGGTTAAGCCTCCCTTATGTCTCTGGGATTTGAATCTAGTTTTGTCGGTCTTGCAAAAGAAGCCCTTTGAACCTATTCGCCATATTCCATTAATTCTTTTGAGTAGGAAATTGTCCTTTTTGGTTGCTATCTCCTCTGCTAGGAGAGTTTCTGAATTAGCAGCTTTGTTGTAAACAGCCTTATTTAGTTTGTCACAAAGACAAAATTGTGTTACGTCACCTTCCTACTTTCCTTCCTAAAGTGGTGTAGATGTTTCATTTAAATCAAGATATTGTTTTACCTTCCTTTTTTCCTGAGTCGGCGGGGAAAAATGATTGCACTCTCTGGATGTAGTGAGAGCAATAATAGGATTTTTTAATACAGCTTACCTGTAAAATCCTTTTTTTGGGAATACATCACGGGATGCAGCTTATCTGTAAAATCCTTTTCTTGGGAATACATCACGGGATCTCGGGGTGTAGAGACCATTCTCCTGGACTAAAAATTCCGCCTGCCAATTTTCTACCCCTGGAATGCAGACCATAGACAGGCAAGGAACATGCCTTTCTGCCCAGGCCAGGATGTGATTCACCTCTATTTGAGCATCCAGACTTCTGGTGTCTCCTTGGTGTTTGATATAGGCAACGGCTGTAGAATTGTCGGACTGAATCCGAACAGGCCAACCCTGCAGTCTGAAAGACCAGAGTCTGAGGACCAGATGATTTGGCCGAATCTGCAAAATATTTATGGGGGAGGAGCTTTTCTGTTCTGGACAACTTCCCCTGGGCAGATGCCTCTTCCAGAACTGCCCTCCAGCCAAGAAGGCTGGTGTATGTGGTTACCAATTTCCAGGTAACCAGAGTGAAGGAATTTCCTTTTGACAGATTTTTGGGGAGCAACCACTAATTCAGGCTCTGGCGAACCTTTGGCGATAAGATCATAGGAAGGTCCAGGGTCTGAACATCTTTGTTCCAAGAAGACAGAATTCTGCCGTGTAACGGCCTTGCATTAAACTGGGCGTAAGGGACAGCCTCAAATGAAGCTACCATCTTTTCCAATGATCTCATGCAAAGATGGAAGGCCTTCTCTTTGCCTTTATCACTCGAACCAAGTCTCCTATGGCTTTTGCCTTTGGCTTGGGAAGTAATACCTTGCTTTGGGACGTGACTATAATCATGCCCAAATACTCCAGCCTTCTTTAAGGCTGCAAGGAGTTATTTTATTTCAGATTGAGGACCCAGTCTAGGTACTCTAAATAATCCACTGTGCTGTTCACATTGTGGCCCAAGCATGCAGCGGACTGATCTATGATCAATAGATCATCCAGATTGGCTGTTATTGCTATGCCCCTTGCCCTTAGCCTTGCCGGAGCCAGGGCCAGTATTTTTGTAGCCAGCCCGAAAGAAGAGCCACAAACTGAAAGTGGGGCTGAGACACCGCAAACCTTCGAAATCTTTGGAGAGCGGGATATATTGGCACATGTATATATGCATCTCTAATGTCTATTGATGCCAGGAATTCTCCTCCTTGGAGGGTGGAGACAACTGAACGAACAGACTCCATGCGAAAGGAGCAAATGTTCAGAAACTGAGTGTACGAGGCTTTACACTGTACAATGTGAATCAGCTCAAAAGAGATAAGCTGATTGGCTAAGATATTACTTAGAATACATCACTCACTAACTACACTGCCCAGTGCCCATTTGAAAGAACGATACAAGTACACAAATTTAGGAACAGACAAAGAAACTGATTTACAAAACACACAAATAAAAATACGAACATACGAATGAAAATACGAACAGACACAGGATTTAAAATACGGAATGCAAATCGCTCATTATAGATGTAATTTTCGTTCTTTTGCTTTTTCGGTGTTTCATATTTTAGTAAGATTGTCCAATCATACGTTTGTATTTTCGCTTGTTCGTTATTTTGCTTATTCGTAATTCCGTAATTTTCGTATTTTGCTTCTTTCAGCTTTTCGTATGTTCGTATTGATCCGAATGTACGAATACTAACAAATTTGTACAAAAATTCATTTGTTACGAATGGGAACGAACATGTCTATAGGATAGGTCTGACATCTCCGTTTGGGTTTGTAACCGTGAAAAGGTTTGAGTAGAACCCTGATCCTCTGGGGCAAACTCCATGATTATCCCTTGGGTCAACAAGCTTTCCAATGCCAAAACAAAGCCTTCCTCTTTCTGGATCTTTGGCAACTCTTGATCTCAGAAAATGGGGTGGCGGAAGTTCTCTCAATTCCAGCTTGTAGCCTGAGGACACTGTGGAGATGACCCACTTGTCCCGAACTTCGTCCCGACAGGCGTTTACAAATTGCAGCAGCCTTCCCCCCACTCAGCTGATTGGGGGCGTGCCTTCATAGGGAAGTTTTTGGGTTCTGTTTAGATTTTGAAGCCCAAGTTCTTTTCTGCCCTTGGGCTTGGCTCTGGGCCTTTCCCCTAGTGTTAGACTGGGGAGGTCGTCGCCACTGCCTGGAAAATGAGGTTCCAGGAGCTGGGGAAACGCTTAAATGAAGGACATTTACTCTTCTTTTTTACCAGCAATAGAGTAGATTTGCCTCTGATAATCTTTTTGGATGTATTTATCAAAGTCATCCCCAAACAGGTGTCCTCCCTCAAAGGGGAACACTGCCAAGTATCTTTTGCAAGAAACCTCGGCCTCCCAATGTTTTAACCAAAGGGACCTGTGCATGTGTACCTACAGGAGATTCTTGATGCGAGATGCTTGCTGAACAGAGTCCATAATCGCACCAATAGCAAAACACAAGGCCTTAGGAAGTTAATCATCTGCTTCATTTGTTCCTTGCACCAATTGCTGCAATTGCAGGTTGCACTACAGCACCAGACATAGAGGAGAAGGCTTTCAATAAAGATTCCAGCTTTTTATCAGTTGGATCCTTAAAGCCCTGAGCATTGTTTATACGTCAGGTCAGGCTTTTGTTTGCACAAGAAATGGCTGCATCTATAGCAGGTACCACCTTTTACTTAGTGAATCCTTCCTCTATAGTATAAAGAAGGGAAAACTGCGTAGGAGGAGAAAACAGTTTATCTGGTTGAACCCAGTCATCATACATCAGTTTATCCAGCAAGGGATGAAATGGAAAGGAGCATGCAGCCTGTGGGTATTTTGTGAGATCCCAAAGAGGAAACAGAGGATATAGAAGCTTCAACAGGAGGCAATTTGTAAGTGGCCCGCACCATCTCTGCACCTCTGAGAGGTAGCAGGAATCCTCTCATCCTCTAAGTCCTCAGACTGCAACTGATCCTCATCTCCAGTGAGGGATTTTTAACCCTCAGAATGCTCATCTGATGAGAGACCCCGAGCAGATGAAGTAGATCTACCCTGCTTTCTGATATCTTTCAAGGAGGTTGTGATTATAGTTCCTTCTAAGCCATCCAAAGCAACTTTTAGTGACGTATACAGGAGTGCCTAGGAGAAGCTGCAGAACCAAACAGGGGCTCATTCTGTGAGGCTGCTATCAGACTGACAGGGGGGTGGTAATTATCCTCTCTTACCTTATTCACGCCGCAGGAAAGCTATAAGTAGTTCCAGCTTTCACCCATCATGGCGGGCAAGTTCTGCCAACCTTCAGGTTTACCAAGGGTTCCTATAAAGAAACCTCATACCTGGACATGTAGAAGGCTCTGCCAGTAACTTTTCATGCCACAGTTGCATTAGTACACCAAAGCCTGGATCCCAGAGCCCAGACCTCCGCAGAGAGACTTTACAGGCAAACCTTGTTTCTTCTTTACACGAGGCCCGGGTACCACCCATCTTAGGAATAACACACACGGGAAGAGGTGCCTCTGGGTATAACAGTTTTTATATTTAAAGTTTTTATTGAAGATTTTTCCAATACACTTCAAACAAAGACATTCGAACAGTAATAAGTAACGAGATGGAGCTATTCCATACATTGAACATAGACAGGAGAACAAGTCCCCGGAACAAAATTAACAGTAAAAGAGATATATATATAAAAAAAAAGAACAGTCTAACAGATCATCACCTATAGCCTAGTCTAGTGGACGGGGGCGAACTGGTCCCGTGAATGCTCCAATGGTATATTAGTTAAAACTGCAGCTCCGCGCAGCGC
This sequence comes from Rana kukunoris, assembly GCA_029574335.1. NCBI lineage: Eukaryota > Metazoa > Chordata > Amphibia > Anura > Ranidae > Rana > Rana kukunoris. Next base: position 218,499,916 of record CM056053.1, on the reverse strand, counting down.
CCGTGGCCCCCCGCTCCCAGGACGCCCCTAAAAGGGATCACGCTGCGTCCCGAGACCTGGGGCCCCAAGAATCGCGCCGACACACCCCAGACGTTGCCAGAGAAGCATTGGGGACACAGCTCGTCCGTTCCAGAGCAATCCTTAATGAGTGAAGCTTGTTACACAACAATGTAAGTAACCAAAGAACAGTTCAGAACACCAAGAGAGACGTAAAAGAGGATAGAGAAGAAGAAAACGTGGGAAAGAGAGAGGAAGAGGAAGGACAGAGAGTCACATTCAGACAGAGAGTGGAGTGTTCATGTTACCCGGCCTAACCCCAGGAATGAGCGATACGTTACAATAGGTGGCCCAGGGTTCCCAAATAGACCTGAATTTGTCCTCCTGATCCGCCCACTTAGCAACAATTTGTTCCTGGGACATTATCCAGGATACCTTTCTCTTAAACATCAGGAAGCAAACTAATGTTTTTTTCCATGCTCTGGCAATGGTCATTTTGGCCCCCAAAAAGATAAAAAAGCTTAAAGACCGTGAGTGTTTAAGAAGGTCCGGGATACGTTGGTTTAGCAGCGCCACATTAGGCTGTGGGGTTACCACTATCCCAAGTAAGGATCCGACGGTGCGAAAAACCCTTTTCCAGAAGGATCTAACTCGGGGGCAGGACCACCATGTATGTAATAGATTACCCTCTAATTCGCATCCACGAAAACAGAGTGCGGATGAACCCGGGAACATTCTCGCCAGCCTGGCAGGGACGTAGTACCACCGGAGCAAAAGTTTTAGACTGGCTTCTATGAGACAAACATTAAGGATACCTTTGTAAGCTTGATTCGAGGCGCGGTACCAAACCTCAGAACTCCATGTGGTGTTCAGGTCCTCCTCCCAAGCCCATGCATACGAAGGCTTATCAACCCTGGACATCAGGGCCACATATATCAGTGAGATCCCGCCCCTCTGATCCCTGGAGTTCGCACACCAGTGTTCATATGGCGTTATGTTAGGGGGTATTGATTTATCCGTCCATGTAGAGCGGAGGAAGTGTGAAATTTGAGAGAGCCTAAAGATTTCAGTGTCGGGCATGTCGAGAACTGATTTGCAATGTGAAAGAGAAAGAGGGCCCGCTGGTGAGAGAAAGTGTCCTATCCTATACATGCCCTTATCCGTCCACCACCTGAACGCCCTGATGTCCATCCCCGGCGGAAAGTCGGGGTTATGAAATAAGTGTGAAAGGGGTTTCAAAGGCGAGATCAGGGTGCTATGGGAGAAAAGTTTGGTACAAAGGGCCACAGAGTGTGAAAGCGTGGGAGAGAGAATGGCTGGTCTGCGTTTGGAGTCACATCCCAAAACATAGTCAATGGTATGAGAAGGGATGGCCTGACGTTCCATTGCAAGCCAGTCAGGTTTAGAACCCCGAAAGAAAATTGTTGACAATTGTGTCAGTTGTGCCGCCTGATAATACCCCCAAAAGTTAGGAAGGCCTAGACCACCCTGAGTTTTTAAACGGAAGAGGATGCCCGATGGACATCTATATCCCTTTTTTCCCCAGATAAACCTGATGACCTCAGCCTGGAATCTAGTGAGGAAACGTTTCATTACCAGGATCGGGAGAGCACGGAACAGATATAGAAGACGTGGCAAGAGGGTCATTTTCACCGCGTTTATCCTGCCCAGCCAAGATAAGCCATACCTGGCCCATCTCTCGAGATCCCCTCTGCACTTGACGATCATAGGAGGGTAGTTTGCCTTAAAAAGGCCAGTATAATCTGGCGTCAGTTTGATGCCTAAATATGGGATGTGCACAGAAGCCCAAGGGAAGCTGAAGTTCCCGGAGAGCTGCCTGAGCAGGTCCGGGGGGATGGAGACATTCATAGCCAGGGATTTCCCCAAATGAACCTTCAGTCCTGAAAGTTCACTGAAGACCCAAAAATAGAAAAATACTACATAGGGTAATAGAAAGGCGGACTTTTTCAGGCAATCACAAGGACATAAAAGTTAAGAAAAAATATTTAATTATATATCATAAAATCCAAAAACAAAGAATAAAATATACAAAAACAAGGTATACAGAATATACATAAGCAATGTTAGCTTGCATCTCGCCTACGCGTTTCGCCTAACGGCTTCTTCAGGGCGAGTTTGAGAGAGGGCTGGTAGTATATAATTGCTAATTTCATACATCTGCAAAAAGGAAAAAATACATAAACAAAAACAAAACAGTTTTTTAAAAGTTTTTTAAAGAAACACTGAGAGTCAATAAGCAACAAGGGATCCCCAAAAGAACAATACCAAAAGAATTGCTATCCATCCGATTACATCGAAGATGAAGAAATAAGTATTCGTATGGCTTGTAAGAGCTCAATGCGACTGAAAAAAAGAAAAGAAGAAACAACGCAGAAAGGGTGTCATATATGTTTAAATTCTACTATGAGTTTATAGACAACAGATTGAAAGATTCGGAAATAATAATAATAATGAGGAATTACCAGACAGAGTACTCCAAGATACACGAAAAAATATATATATATATCCTATGGTTGGCAGCGAGTCATCATATAAGGATGTACACGTGTATTTCTACAACAAAAATAGAGAGCGTGAACTAGTAAATAGATATATATGAAGACGCCTGGTATATACATTCATAAAGGTTTCAGAGAATGTCAGTTTACCTGAAATAAAGCCAGAAATCAAGAAACAGACCCGGGACTAATCACAGCAGTGAACATGGAACATAGCCAGGGAGGAGTAAGTATCCAATCAACTAGGCTAGACCAGGTTAAAGTGTCCAATATAGGGCAGCCCAGTAAGTCAGGAGCCTAGATACAAAATGGGTTGCTGGTGAGTAAAGAAAAAAATAGAGCAGATTTGTCCAAAGAGCTTATAGCTGCAGTATTTACATACCTTGGTAAAGAGCGCTGTTCATGTGTCCCGGGGGGGTTTAGCCTGTGCTGCACACCAATTTGGTCATTGATAGAGGAAGTTTATATAGGGTGCAGAGGAGCGTCACATGACAGGAAACGTAGTGACATCATCAACACGGCGCCCATACGTAGGCGGCGCCTAAATAACAGCTCACTGATGGAAGGGGGAGAGAGGTGGATCCTGTGGCAGGGAGGATGTACAATCCCGCCCATCCAGACACAGAACACATTACAAGAGAGGGGCGGCGCCAAGCACACAGAGTCTGTGAGGAACAGGAACGCCCACCTCCCTGTTTGTAAATGGATTGGGCGTGTATAGGGCGGTACCGTGTGTCCTGTTATGCAGCAGACACGCCCCACAGATGAAAGAATAGAGGGAAGAAACCCTCATTGTCAAACACAAGTATATAGAATAATATAGGGAGAGAAAAAGAATTTGAGCATATCCTGGGGGTCATAAATAAGATAGAGCATATATGTAGAAAGAGAACAAGCCTCCTATGTCTACAGCAATAGGGACGCCATCATATATCAGATGTGTGTGGCCGATTTTAGAAAAGACATGTTGAGTGCAGTAAATAAGAACAGCCACAAGATGGCAACAGTAAGTATCAGAACTGAGAATTTGGATTCTTTGAACAACCATTGGTATAAATAGAGATCCCAAGTGCACATAGACAATCAGTGATTTAAACAATTGGAAATTATTTTTTAATCGAAATACATATAAAAAGAATTTATATCAAAAATAAGACGATTCCCTGATACTTATATAGTAAGATACAGGTATATTTAGTTTACATACAATTTAGCAAGTCAGAAGAAATAGGAGACCAAAACATACAAATACAACATAAATAAACATACATATACATTCTATATGTGTCTATTATTTTTCTACAATATAGGGGCATCTATAGTGACGAGCCTATTCTTTGTAGAATCTTGGCAGATCTTTTCAGATAGTTGAGGTTAATATCTTTGTTGGTGGCATATGTGTCATTCTCATATTTAGGCGTAATGTAAATAAATTACATAGAATGAGGGCCCAAAAAAAAAAAAAGAGAAGGGGGGAGAAAAATTAGTGACGAAGTTCTGAGATTTCTAGGGATTGAGGAAGGGTTTAAAGCTCAGGGCATCATTGAGGCCAGGAAACTTATTAGCCTGTAGTCTATGGATCCAGCGTGTTTCACATTGTAAAACACGTTGGTCAAAATTACCCCCTCTCGGGTCCTCATATATGCTCTCTAGGGCAGCAAATTTAAATACATGGGGTTTGTATTGATGTCTAAAGGCTATGTGGTAACCCATGGTAGTGTTAAGGAGACCATTGGTCGCATAGTAGATGTGATCCTTAATGCGTTTCCAGAATGGTCGTATAGTTTTCCCAACATAATAGCTTCGACATTGGCATTGGATCAGATATATGACCCCCTTAGTCTGGCAGGTGATGTGTTGTTTGATTGTGTGTCTTTGCCCATTAGGCAGAAGTACAGTAGTGCCCACTGACACAAAGTCACAATAGTTACATTCACTGCATCTATATAGACCGGGGAGATCTAGTTTTACATCACTCGATCTACAGTATGTACTTGTGACCAGGCGATCACGAATCGATCTTGCCCGCCTGAAAGTAATTTCAGGCTTAGGTCCAATGTGTTTAGATAACACTGGATCAGAAGTGAGTATATGCCAGTGTTTATGCACTATTGTTCTGATTTCAGCATGCTGGTTAGAGTATGTTATAATAAGTCTCGTTGCACTAGGATTGGTTGGTTTGAAAATACGAGGTTGAATATGAAATAGTGTATCAAAAACTCCTGCAAACTTTTGAAAGAAAATCCAGCCTGTTCTGGCACATTAAGTACTTTGAACAGTATATCACTGATGGGCTTAACCCAAAAGGCCTAAGAGTACAAGTGTTCCCAAATATATGGGCTATTGACCCTGATCTTAAAGCCCGATGGGAGCAAAACCTACATGCATGCTCCAAGAAAATGATGGAGTTAATGGTAGAGTACTATATGCAAGAATTGAAAATTGTAGACTGTGAGATTAAAAGAATTTATGACGAAAACAGTCTAATACTAAACAAAACAGAGTTTGGAATTTTTGATACACGACTAAAGGAGCACATACAAACCTTCACAAGTGAGCTCCTAAAGAAAAAGGAGGAAAAACTATCACGGGATAAATTAGCTTTCGCAGGCAAATATGCATATAATTGGCCAACTGCCAACGGACAACGAGGTGGTCAAAGGACCTTTGGATCAAATAGAAATAGAAGGGGCCAAACTCAGAAAGATAGAAATAAAGATAAAAACAATGATTCTGACTCAAAAACCAGCGACCAAGGACGTTCCAAAGGCCGGCAGTCCAGAAAACGATACCAACAAGGTGGTGGGTACCAGACGGGCACTGTGAGTAAGAAACACATAACTGACGCTACAGATCGACCTAATGCTAATATACAAAACGAGACACAGAACCGAGACGCAATAACTGTAGGAACACGTACTGTCACTATGTTTCCTCCCTCTGCACTGGGTGTCTCCTCCGAGAACTTTCCTACCTTGTCGACATTATCAAAACCTGAAGACAACCTACGACAAAATATTATAGAGACAGCGCAAACCATGGCGAGATCACATACCAACACGAATAAGGAGGGGACAGTAAAGGATGGCCTTAAATGACGCATGGACCATTTTTATCCAATTATTTCCCATAGACAACCGATTAATACCTCGGACAATATCCCTAGGGCTAGTCCATCTATGCCCATTAATACATCTAATTCAAGAACCACTACTGACAATCCTTGCCAGCTAGAGGTAATTAACCTATCATCTCAGGCTCTCAGTCCACCTGAGATTGCTCTCCTCAGTCTTGGCCTAGGTTTCTGTCCTGATTTGACATTTAACAAATTTGAACTTACCAAAGATCTATACCTTTTCGCACGTAAACTTACTTTCAATTTTATGTTCGACAAGGACAGATGCAAACGACAAACTGAATACGCACAACAGGATATATGGAAAGACTTTACGGTCGCGGATTTCCGTGCATTAAAGACACTTGTTCTTCTATTAGAAGAGAATGAAGGGCCAGAGGACCCACTTGAGTCCGATGAAGCACTAGGTCAGCGAATACAACTTACGTGTTACCAAAATGATTTAGAGACACTGGAAAAGGCTGTAAAGAAAAAATCCCTTAAATTTCCCCCACTTCAGACTAATCCAAATGTCTGGGCTTTTTTAATGCAGGCAATCAAGGATATTGAATCCTTGCCTTCCTGCCTCTCTAATGCCAATCGCAACCTTACTATGGCTCAAACACAGGCTCTCAACAATTTAAGTCGCAGCCCACATCTGGTGATCAAGCCCTCGGATAAGGGTGGTAATGTGGTGGTTATGAATGAGCTCAACTACCGCAACATGTGCTGGGACATACTGAAAAACAGAGCCTGGTACAGACCAGTAGCACATGATCTCATTGATAAGTACAACCAACAATATAACGATACCATCCAAATCGCTCTCTCCGAGGGTTTGATCACCAGATCCATCTTTGATGGCATTCAGGTCCCCCATCCCAAAATCCCAACGTTTTACTCACTCCCCAAGACCCACAAAAACCTACGAGACCCACCCGGTCGTCCAATTGTTTCAGGTATCGGCTCTAAAACTGAGCGAGCGAGTAGATTCGTAGATAGCTATTTGAGACCACATGTTAGCACTATGCCCTCCTATATCCAGGATACCCCTGATCTACTACGAGCACTGGATGGTCTTACCGTACCTCCAGGGTGCCTCTTAGTCTCAATAGATGTGGAGGCACTATACTCCTCTATTCCACATACAAAAGGATTGGAAACAATCAGCAAATTCCTAGCTGAAAGGGGTCCTAAATCCTGTAAACTCAATGCCTTTGTTTTGAAACTTTTGGCCCATATTCTAACAAAGAATATCTTTTCGTTTGATGGGTCCCACTTCCTCCAGGTACAGGGGGTCGCTATGGGCACGTGCTGTGCACCGTCCTATGCGAACCTGTACCTGGGGGGTGGGAACGGGAGGTTTTCTCCAGTGACGTTTTTTCTGATTTATTACCATCCGTATTAGGGTGGTATCGATACATAGACGATATCTTGCTCCTATGGACGGGATCTCGGATGGAACTCGATGCCTTCATGAGGAAACTTGGCCAAAATAGTTACAACTTAAAATTTACCATGACCTACAGTCTGACGGAACTGGCCTTTCTGGACTTGACCATTGATATTTCGGAAGAGGGTATGCTCAATACATCCCTATACCGAAAACCCACGTCGGGAAACACGATACTTCATGCCACGAGTAGCCACCCCAAATCCCTAATCCAAAGTATACCATTTGGACAGTACCTGCGACTTCGACGAAATTGCTCAGACGCTTTGAAATTCAAAGTGGAAGCAGATCTCCTATATACACGACTAAAATCTAGGGGGTATAGTAAAAAATGTCTAAAAAAAGCCTTTGCAAAGGCCAATGGCAAGTCAAGGAGTGACCTTTTAGCACATAATAACAAACCAACCAATCCTAGTGCAACGAGACTTATTACAACATACTCTAACCAGCATGCTGAAATCAGAACAATAGTGCATAAACACTGGCATATACTCACTTCTGATCCAGTGTTATCTAAACACATTGGACCTAAACCTGAAATTACTTTCAGGCGGGCAAGATCGATTCGTGATCGCCTGGTCACAAGTACATACTGTAGATCGAGTGATGTAAAACTAGATCTCCCCGGTCTATATAGATGCAGTGAATGTAACTATTGTGACTTTGTGTCAGTGGGCACTACTGTACTTCTGCCTAATGGGCAAAGACACACAATCAAACAACACATCACCTGCCAGACTAAGGGGGTCATATATCTGATCCAATGCCAATGTGGAAGCTATTATGTTGGGAAAACTATACGACCATTCTGGAAACGCATTAAGGATCACATCTTCTATGCGACCAATGGTCTCCTTAACACTACCATGGGTTACCACATAGCCTTTAGACATCAATACAAACCCCATGTATTTAAATTTGCTGCCCTAGAGAGCATATATGAGGACCCGAGAGGGGGTAATTTTGACCAACGTGTTTTACAATGTGAAACACGCTGGATCCATAGACTACAGGCTAATAAGTTTCCTGGCCTCAATGATGCCCTGAGCTTTAAACCCTTCCTCAATCCCTAGAAATCTCAGAACTTCGTCACTAATTTTTCTCCCCCCTTCTCTTTTTTTTTTTTTGGGCCCTCATTCTATGTAATTTATTTACATTACGCCTAAATATGAGAATGATACATATGCCACCAACAAAGATATTAACCTCAACTATCTGAAAAGATCTGCCAAGATTCTACAAAGAATAGGCTCGTCACTATAGATGCCCCTATATTGTAGAAAAATAATAGACACATATAGAATGTATATGTATGTTTATTTATGTTGTATTTGTATGTTTTGGTCTCCTATTTCTTCTGACTTGCTAAATTGTATGTAAACTAAATATACCTGTATCTTACTATATAAGTATCAGGGAATTGTCTTATTTTTGATATAAATTCTTTTTATATGTATTTCGATTAAAAAATAATTTCCAATTGTTTAAATCACTGATTGTCTATGTGCACTTGGGATCTCTATTTATACCAATGGTTGTTCAAAGAATCCAAATTCTCAGTTCTGATACTTACTGTTGCCATCTTGTGGCTGTTCTTATTTACTGCACTCAACATGTCTTTTCTAAAATCGGCCACACACATCTGATATATGATGGCGTCCCTATTGCTGTAGACATAGGAGGCTTGTTCTCTTTCTACATATATGCTCTATCTTATTTATGACCCCCAGGATATGCTCAAATTCTTTTTCTCTCCCTATATTATTCTATATACTTGTGTTTGACAATGAGGGTTTCTTCCCCCTATTCTTTCATCTGTGGGGCGTGTCTGCTGCATAACAGGACACACGGTACCGCCCTATACACGCCCAATCCATTTACAAACAGGGAGGTGGGCGTTCCTGTTCCTCACAGACTCTGTGTGCTTGGCGCCGCCCCTCTCTTGTAATGTGTTCTGTGTCTGGATGGGCGGGATTGTACATCCTCCCTGCCACAGGATCCACCTCTCTCCCCCTTCCATCAGTGAGCTGTTATTTAGGCGCCGCCTACGTATGGGCGCCGTGTTGATGATGTCACTACGTTTCCTGTCATGCGACGCTCCTCTGCACCCTATATAAACTTCCTCTATCAATGACCAAATTGGTGTGCAGCACAGGCTAAACCCCCCCGGGACACATGAACAGCGCTCTTTACCAAGGTATGTAAATACTGCAGCTATAAGCTCTTTGGACAAATCTGCTCTATTTTTTTCTTTACTCACCAGCAACCCATTTTGTATCTAGGCTCCTGACTTACTGGGCTGCCCTATATTGGACACTTTAACCTGGTCTAGCCTAGTTGATTGGATACTTACTCCTCCCTGGCTATGTTCCATGTTCACTGCTGTGATTAGTCCCGGGTCTGTTTCTTGATTTCTGGCTTTATTTCAGGTAAACTGACATTCTCTGAAACCTTTATGAATGTATATACCAGGCGTCTTCATATATATCTATTTACTAGTTCACGCTCTCTATTTTTGTTGTAGAAATACACGTGTACATCCTTATATGATGACTCGCTGCCAACCATAGGATATATATATATATTTTTTCGTGTATCTTGGAGTACTCTGTCTGGTAATTCCTCATTATTATTATTATTTCCGAATCTTTCAATCTGTTGTCTATAAACTCATAGTAGAATTTAAACATATATGACACCCTTTCTGCGTTGTTTCTTCTTTTCTTTTTTTTTAGTCGCATTGAGCTCTTACAAGCCATACGAATACTTATTTCTTCATCTTCAATGTAATCGGATGGATAGCAATTCTTTTGGTATTGTTCTTTTGGGGATCCCTTGTTGCTTATTGACTCTCAGTGTTTTTTTAAAAAACTTTTAAAAAACTGTTTTGTTTTTGTTTATGTATTTTTTCCTTTTTGCAGATGTATGAAATTAGCAATTATATACTACCAGCCCTCTCTCAAACTCGCCCTGAAGAAGCCGTTAGGCGAAACGCGTAGGCGAGATGCAAGCTAACATTGCTTATGTATATTCTGTATACCTTGTTTTTGTATATTTTATTCTTTGTTTTTGGATTTTATGATATATAATTAAATATTTTTTCTTAACTTTTATGTCCTTGTGATTGCCTGAAAAAGTCCGCCTTTCTATTACCCTATGTAGTATTTTTCTATTTTTGATTCAATTACTTCGGATGTCGGCTACATGTGAGTGCTTTTATGTTTCCCCATTCCCTATATTTTTCACTGAAGACCCATAATGTCTTGAGTATAATTGGGGTGGACAGCAGGGGAGAGGTGACGAAGAGCAAGTGGTCGTCGGCGTACAGTGCACATTTGTGCTCCCTAGGCCCGCATGTAGCCCCTTTGATATCAGGATTAGATCTCAGCACAATCGCTAGGGTCTCAATGGCGATCGCAAAGAGGAGAGGGGAGAGTGGACACCCCTGTCTGGTCCCCCTGCCTATAGGGAAGGATTCTGAGTATCTGCCCATCAGTCGAACCTGTGCAGTTGGGCTTGAGTACAATGATCCGATGAGGTTGAGGAAGCTAGGGCCAAAACCCCACCTTCCCTGTAAGTACCCCCAGTCAATAGAATCAAAGGCCTTGTGTAGGTCTATAGATAACAGGTAACCCCCTTGCTGTGGTTTCCCATCCCAGTGTGATCTAAGGAGGGAGATGATATCAATGGCCCGTCTGATCTGATCCGTTCCCTGTCTCCCAGGGATGAAGCCCACCTGATCTTTGTGAATATAAGAAGATATGAAACTGGACAGTCTGTTCGCTAAAATTTTTGTCATTATCTTGATGTCGTTGTTAATCAGGGAAATTGGCCGATAATTACATACCTCGCTAGGGTCTTTATCCGGTTTCGGAATAACCGAGATGTAGGCGGAGTTAAGATCGGTACCCAATCGGGCTCCATCCCTGAAAGAGTTAAACAGTTGTGTCAAGTGAGGGGCCAGGCATGGACCAAATTTTTTGTAGTAACCGGTGGAAAAGCCATCCGGTCCCGGTGAGGAGCCCAGCTTGAGGGCCTTAATAGTAGACAGAACCTCCTCTTGGGTAAAAGGGGATTCCATGATATCCCTGTGATCCCTGGCCAAATGTGGTAATGGGAGTTCATCAAGGAACTCCCCTCCTGTCGGGCTGGGAGGGGTCCCCGTAGAACTGTACAGGTCTGAGTAAAAGTGCAAGAAGGAATTCATTATCTTAGTTGGGTTCTGTGTCAGGTCCCCTGTGGGCTCTCGGATTTTAGGGAAGGCCAGAGATCTCCGCTTGGGACTCAATTTGGTGGCCAGGCGGGATCCTATCCTGTCAGTTTGGGAGTAAAATTTTGCACTGGGACCACCGCAGGTGCTGTTCAGCAGCCGTTGTGAGGGATAGGTTAAGAAGGGCATGGGCTTTGTCCAGTCTGGCCAGTGTGTCAGATGTGGGTTGGCGTTTGTGTGCCTTTTGTAGTGTACAGAATTGTTCTGTGAGTTTAAGAGTGTCCGCCCTGTGTTCCCGCCGTAGTGTAGCGGATAACTGAATCAGCTCCCCCTGATGACCGTCTTGTGCGCTGCCCAGATCGTAGCCGGGGACACATCACTAGTGGCATTAATGAGAAAGTATTCCCTAATGGCTTCCTCCAACAAAGAGCAATTTATCGGATCGCTTAGAAGCGACTCCCTCAGGCGCCATCGAGGTGGGTTCCTAGAGCCCTGTGGCCTTCGTGTAAGCAGGGTCACCATTGAGTGATCCGAGAGTGGAGAATCAACAATTTTTGAGTTACAGATTAAGGGGATAGTCATGGCCTGGGTGAATATGTGGTCGATCCTAGCATAGGAATTGTGGGGGGCAGAGAAGTGGGTGTAGTCCTTTGTGTGTGGGTTAGCTTCCCGCCAAATGTCTATAAGCCCCACAGAATGTAGGAGCTTGGCAATTTTGCTACTCTGTTTGGAGGGTCTCTTAGGTTTAGTCGTGCCGTCTAACGACTTATCTAGCGAATAGTCAAATGCCATGTTGGAGTCTCCCCCCATAAAGACCGAGCCCTTAAAGTGCGGTTGCAGTTTGTGCAACAGTGATTCAAAAAAGAGTCTCTGCCCCCTATTAGGAGTGTAGTAAGAGATAAAAGTGTATAGTTCCCCGTCTATGTGACCTGATATGAGTACATAGCGACCCTGTGGATCAATTATCGAATCAACCAGTGAAAAGTTAAGGTGTCTAGCGAAACAAATGGCCACCCCCTTAGTTTTGTTATCTGCTGAGGAGAGAAAGAAATGTTCTTTGGCATCTGTAGTTTTTTTTTCCAGGAATTTTATATCTATTCCTGAGGATTTCCAACATATTTGCAGCATGACATTTAGATACTTCCTGGGTTCTCAAACAGTTTCTCATGGGCTTCTTAGATACATATTGCGTGAAAGACAATTCTCCAAAGTGGTAGCTTTCTTTGCTGCAAATGCAATACACTTACTTAATCCCACTCTGAGCCTAGATAAAATCCCACCATCAGTGGGATTCTCAATATAGTAATCTGACAGTTGGTCTGATGTCTGACTTTGAGTTATGGCCCATACACACGATCCGAATATCGGCCGACGGATCGTACGACTTTTTTCGCTTAATAATCGCAAGTAAAATAAAATAGGTTATTAAACTCATGAAAATTATCGTACGATAGAAAAAAATGATCGGAAGTGATGTCATGTGTTGTAATGTATTTGTATTGTATTGTCGGACGACGGCTGTACTGACTAAACGAAAATCGTATGATCTGACATCGTACAAAATTTTTTTTCGAGCTTGTCCGATCGAATAATATCGGATGAACGGTTGTGATCGGCTGTCGAAAGTAGTGTACACACGATCCGAAAAATCGTACGATCCATCGTCGGACGATCGTTTTCGTCCGATATTCGGATCGCGTGTATGGGCCATAAGCCAACCGTCAGCTTAGACAGTCGTCAAGTTGGCTAACCTGCCGGTTTGCTAACTCGACCGTTAAGTTAGCCAACCTTCGCATTAGCCAGTTTTAAAACCACTTGGATTCTTTTTTTCTCTTTTTTTTTCTTATGTTATCTGGCACTGCACCTCAGAACTATCACTTGGATTCTCAATATAGTAATCTAATGGTCGAGTAATCTGATGGTCACGTAAGACAACCTTCGGATTAGGCAACCATTGAGTTGGCTAACCTCACGGTTGGTTAAGTCAACCGTCAAATTGGTAAACGTCAGGTTAGCCAACTTGACGGTTGTCTAATCTGCTGGTTGGCTTACTCGACCGTCAGATTACTGGACCATTCGAGTTAGCCAATCTGATTAATCTGACGGTTGGCTAAGCTATTTGTCGAGTTAGCCAACCGTCGAGTTAGCCAACCATTGAGTTGGCCAGGTTTAAGACCACTTTGTTTCTTTTTTCTTTTTTTTTTCTCATATGGCACTGCACAGATTACTCGAAGTTTAGCATAGCCTGACGGTTGTCAAGATTACTATATTGAGAATCCCAGTGATTGTGGGATTGTATAGTTTCTGCAAAGGAAGTGTACTACAGAGGTCATGAGGTAATCTGTGGAGTACTATATAATAAAAAAAATAAAAAATAAACAAAGTGGTTTAAAACCTGGCTAACTCAACAGTTGGCTAACTCGATGGTTGACTTAGGCAACCGTCAGTGCCATAAATAATATAAGAAAAACAAATTAACAAACATAGTGGTTTTAAACCTGGCTAACTTGACGGTTGGCTAACTCAGTTTAGCTAGCTTAGATCTAATCACTGCATTTAGTGTCAGTGTGACAGGCAGTGTGAAAGTTAGTTAGTGTTAGGTTCAGGATAGCCCCCATACCCCCCCTAATAAAGTTTTAACCCCCTGATCACTGCCCTAGTTAACCCTTTCACTCCCTATTGCCAGCGTCACTAAGCGATCATTTTTCTGATCGCTGTATTAGTGTCGCTGTTCCTGCTAGGTAGCTATTTTTTTTTTATTGCGATTTTTTTTTTTTTTACTAAAGACATGTGGCTGAATTAATTTTGGCCTAAATGTTTTACTAAAATTTAGTTTATTTGATTTTTTTATAACAAAAGGTAAATAATAGTGATTTTTTTCAAAATTGTCGCTCTATTTTAGTTTATAGCGCAAAAAATAAAAATCGCAGAGGCGATCAAATACCACCAAAAGAAAGCTCTATTTGTGGAAAGAAAAGGACGCAAATTTTCTTTGGGAGCCACGTCGCACGACCGCGCAATTGTCTGTTAAAGCAACGCAGCGCCGAATTGTAAAAACACCTTGGGTCATTTAGCAGCATATGTGTCCGGGTCTTAAGTGGTCAAACACTTCCCGCCCAGTCAATAGCATATTGACATCAGGGAAGTGGTTCTGTTATCCTGACAGGACGTCTATTGACGTCCTGCAGGATAACAGCCACGTGTGCCCGTGGGGGCGCGCATCGTGTCGATCGGTGGCACTAAACCGATCTCAGTAAAGAGCCTCCGACAGAGGCTCTTTACCACGTGATCAGCCGTGTCCAATCACGGCTGATCACGATGTAAACAGAAAGAGCCATTGATCCTCACTTGCGTCTGACAGACGTGAGTAGAGGAGAGCCGATCGTCGGCTCTTCTGACAGGGGGGTCACGCTGATTATTCATCAGCACAGCCCCCCCTTGGATGCCCACACTGGACCACCAGGGAAGCCTTCAAACATGTGGATGGCCAGGTACATCCCCCATTGCCATCCACATGTTCCAAAATATGCCAATCAGTGCCCACAAATGGGCACCCAGCATTGCCACCCACCAGTAATCAGTGCCACTCATCAGTGTCCCTCAGTACCAATTATTAGTGCCCACCTATTAGTGCCCTGATGTGCCACCCATCAGTGCCACCCCATCAGTGCCACCCATAAGTACCCATCAGTGTCGCCTATCAGTACCTTATTGGTGCTGCCTTATCAGTGCCAGTCAGTGCAGCCTTATCAGTGCCCATCATTGAAGAAGAAAATGTATTCATTTACAACATAAATTTAACAGAAACAAATAAAACTGTTTTTTTTTCTTCAAATTTTTCTGTCTTTTTTTATTCGTTGTGCAAAAAATAAAAATTGCAGAGGTGATCAAATACCACCAAAAGAAAGCTCTATTTGTGGGAACAAAATGATAAACATTTGTTTGGGTACAGTGTTGCATGACCGCGCAATTGTCATTTAAATTGCGACAGCACGGAAAGCTGAAAATTGGCTTGGGCAAGAAGGTGCCTGGTATTGAAGTGGTTACCCAGTTAAGGACCGCCGCACGACTAAATACGTTGGCAGAATGGCACAGCTGGGCATATGGACGTACAGGTACGTCCTATTTAGGAGAAGCCCAGCCACGGGTCGTGAGCACGCCGGCTGCGGCGCACACGCAACCCGGTCTTGTGCTCCGTGATCCACGCCCGTGGACCTGATCGCGCTGGTGCCCCGCAATCGGGTCACAGAGCTGAAGAACGGGTAGAGGTAAGTGTAGACAACCCTCTCCCCATGCTTCTCAGTAAGTCTGTCACTGATCGTCTGTTTCCTGTCATAGGGAGCGACGATCAGTGACGTCACATACCCAGCCACGCCCCCTACAGTAAGAAAAACACAACGATCTCCGGCAACCATCTGGCGACCACCGGCGGTCGCCACAGTGACCAGGGATCCGGTCACCGACTCACTGATTGTCAGATTACTATATTGAGAGGTAGAAGCACCGGAGGGCGGCGGGAGGGGGGGGTCGTCCTTTCTCGCCGCCCATAAGAACAATCAAGCGGCAGATCCTCAGGGATCCTCAAACTACGGCCCTCCAGCTGTTGCGGAACTACAAGTCCCATGAGGCATTGTAATACTCTGACATTCACAGACATGACTAGGGCATGATGGGAATTGTAGTTCCTGAACAGCTGGAGGGCCGTAGTTTGAGGACCCATGGTGTAGGGGATCGCCGGCTGAAACCGGCAATATCTGATTGATGTCTGTAGCTGCAGGCATCATTCAGATATACCGCGACAAAGCCCAGGACGTTATATAAATTCAATGGTTGCCTAATCTGATGGTTGTCTTACTTGACCGTCAGATTACTCAAACGTTGAGTTAGCCAAACCTTCAGATATATTGAGAATCCAGGAAGTGTGAGTTTTGAGGCACTATGCAGTGCCATAAGAAAAGAAAAAAATAACAAGGTTGGCTAACTCGACGAATAGTTTAGCCAACCGTCAGATTAGGCAGCCGTCGAGTTCGCTAACCCGACGGTTGGCTAACTCGATAGTTCACTTAGCAAACCGTCAGATTAGGGAGCCGTCGAGTTCGCTAACCTGACGGTTGGCTAACCATCGAGTTAGCCAACCGTCAGGTTAGCGAACTCGACGGCTCCCTAATCTGACGGTTTGCTAACCGTCAGGTTATTCAACGGTCGAGTTAGCCAACCGTCAGATTACTATCCAGGAAGTGTGAGTTTTGAGGTAACTCAACGATTGATTTCGTCGGTTGACTAACTCGACGGTTCACTTAGCAAACCGTCAGGATTATACAACCGTCGGGTTCGCTAACCTGACGGTTGGCTAACTCGACGGTTCACTTAGCAAACCATCAGGATTATACAACCGTCGAGTTCGCTAACCTGACGGTTGGCTAACTCGACGGTTCATTTAGCAAACCATCAGGATTATACAACCGTCGAGTTCGCTAACCTGACGGTTGGCTAACTCGACGGTTCACTTAGCAAACCGTCAGATTATGCAACCGTCGAGTTCGCTAACCTGACGGTTGGCTAACTCGACGGTTCACTTAGCAAACCATCAAGATTATACAACCGTCGAGTTCGCTAACCTGACGGTTGGCTAACTCGACGGTTCATTTAGCAAACCATCAGGATTATACAACCGTCGAGTTCGCTAACCTGACGGTTGGCTAACTCGACGGTTCACTTAGCAAACCATCAGGATTATACAACCGTCGAGTTCGCTAACCTGACGGTTGGCTAACTCGACGGTTCATTTAGCAAACCATCAGGATTATACAACCGTCGAGTTCGCTAACCTGACGGTTGGCTAACTCGACGGTTCACTTAGCAAACCGTCAGATTATGCAACCGTCGAGTTCGCTAACCTGACGGTTGGCTAACTCGACGGATTATACAACCGTCGAGTTCGCTAACCTGACGGTTGGCTAACTCGACGGTTCACATAGCAAACCATCAGGATTATACAACCGTCGAGTTCGCTAACCTGACGGTTGGCTAACTCGACGGTTCACTTAGCAAACCATCAGGATTATACAACCGTCGAGTTCGCTAACCTGACGGTTGGCTAACTCGACGGTTCATTTAGCAAACCATCAGGATAATACAACCGTCGAGTTCGCTAACCTGACGGTTGGCTAACTCGACGGTTCACATAGCAAACCATCAGGATTATACAACCGTCGAGTTCGCTAACCTGACGGTTGGCTAACTCGACGGTTCATTTAGCAAACCATCAGGATAATACAACCGTCGAGTTCGCTAACCTGACGGTTGGCTAACTCGACGGTTCATTTAGCAAACCATCAGGATTATACAACCGTCGAGTTCGCTAACCTGACGGTTGGCTAACTCGACGGTTCACTTAGCAAACCATCAGGATTATACAACCGTCGAGTTCGCTAACCTGACGGTTGGCTAACTCGACGGTTCACATAGCAAACCATCAGGATTATACAACCGTCGAGTTCGCTAACCTGACGGTTGGCTAACTCGACGGTTCACATAGCAAACCATCAGGATTATACAACCGTCGAGTTCGCTAACCTGACGGTTGGCTAACTCGACGGTTCACATAGCAAACCATCAGGATTATACAACCGTCGAGTTCGCTAACCTGACGGTTGGCTAACTCGACGGTTCATTTAGCAAACCATCAGGATTGTGTGAGTGTGAGTTTTGAGGTAACTCAACAGTTGATTTTGTCGGTTGACTTTGTCAATTTAGCCAACCGTCAGATATATTGAGAATCCAGGAAGTGAGTTTTAGGGTTGGCTAACTCGACGAATAGTTTAGCAAACCTGAGTCAGATTAGGCAACTGTCGAGTTGGCTAACTTGACGGTTGGCTAACTCGATGGTTCACTTAGCAAACCGTCAGATTATGCAACCGTCGAGTTCGCTAACCAGACGGTTGACTAACTCGATGGTTCGCTTAGCAAACCGTCATATTATGCAACCGTCGAGTTCGCTAACCGGACGGTTGGCTAACTCGATGGTTCACTTAGCAAACCGTCAGATTAGGCAACCGTCGAGTTCACTAACCTGTTAATTTATTACTATATTGAGAATCCAGGAAGTGTGAGTTTTGAGGTAACTCAACGGTTGATTTTGTCGGTTGACTGTCAATTTAGACAACCGTCAGATATATTGGGAATCCAGGAAGTGTGAGTTTTAGGGTTGGCTAACTCGACGAATAGTTTAGCAAACCTGAGTCAGATTAGGCAACTGTCGAGTTGGCTAACTTGACGGTTGGCTAACTCGATGGTTCAGTTAGCCAACCATCAGATTAGTCAACAGTTAGATTAGGCAACCGTCGAGTTCGCTAACCTGACGGTTGGCTAACTCGACGGTTGACTAAACCACTTAACTATGTCAGCAGAATGGCACAGGCAGGCACATCAACGTATATATACGTGCCTGCCTTGCCGTGGGTCGGGGGTCCGATCGGGACCCCCCCCCCGGTACATGCGGCGGTCCCCGTTGCTGGCCGAGCGATCCGGGATGAGGGGGCGGCTATTCGTTTTTGTCCGGCCCCAGCCATTAATAAAGTTTTAACCCCTTGATCACCGCCCTAGTTAACCCTTTCACTCTCTATTGCCAGCGTCACTAAGCGTTCATTTTTCTGATATTTTTCTGTTCCCGCTAGGTAGCTATTTTTGGCTAAATAAATTTTGGCCTAAATGTTTGACTAAAATGTAGTTTATTTGATTTTTCTTAGCGTTAGGTACCCCCATAAATGTTCTAACGCTATAAAAACATGGCGGCGAACCTCAAAAAATAACTAGCTACCTGGCGGCACCAGCGACACTAATACAGCGATCAGAAAAACAATCGCTTAGTGACACTGGCAATAGGGGGTGTAAGGGTTAACTCTAGGGGCAATCAGGGGTTAAAACCTTTATTAGAAAATATATGGGGGTAACCTAACGCTATAAAAACCTGGAGGGCGTACCTCAAAAAATAACTAGCTATCTAGCGGCACTAGCGACACTAGATTGCTAAAAAAGCATATATAATGTCAGTTTGGGGTTCTATGTATGCTTTTTTAGCAAAGACCCTAGAGAATACAAACATGGCGGCGAACCTCAAAAAATAACTAGCTTTATTGGAAAATGTATGGGGGTACCTAATAAAGGTTTTAACCCCTGATTGCCCCTAGAGTTTAACCCTTTCACCCCCTATTGCCAGCGTCACTAAGCGATCGTTTTTCTGATCGCTGTATTAGTGTTGCTGGTTCCTGCTAGGTAGCTAGTTATTTTTTGAGGTTCGCCGCCATGTTTGTATTCTCTAGGGTCTTTGCTAAAAAAGCATATATAATGTCAGTTTGGGGTTCTATGTAATTTTCTAGCAAATAAATTATGATTTTTCCATGTAGGAGAGAAATGTCAGAATTGTCCTGGATGCTCCAGAACGCCTGAAGGTGCTCCCTGCATGTTGGGCCTCTGTATGTGGCCACGCTGTGTAAAAGTCTCACACATGTGGTATCGCCATACTCGGGAGGAATAGCAGAATGTGTTTTGGGGTGTATTTTGTGCTATGTATTTGCTGTGTGTGAAAAATAACCTGCTTATATGACAATTTTGTGAAAAAAAATCTTATTTTTGCAAAGAATTGTGGGAAAAAATGGCAACTTCAAAAAACTCACAATGCCTCTTTCTTGTCTTCTTTCCAAAAATGGGTCATTTGGGGGTATTTGTTAGGGTTGTCCCGATACCACTTTTTTAAGTACAAATACCGATACTTTTTTTTCAAGTGCTCACCGATACCGAATACCGATACTTTTATTTAATCTCATGTGACAGTGGCACATGTCAGTATTTTTTAAAAATTATTTATAGCAATTTTTTTATCAGCCCTGTTGGGGGGGCTATGGTGAGATATTAGGGGTCTTAACAGACATCTGACATCTCCCCTTTGAGACAGAGAAAGGGACTAGGGACACATATTCCCCAGTCCCTTTCTCTGCAGCCTCCGCTGCACTAAAAAATGAAAGGAGAGAAGACAGCGGCTCCTCTTCATTCATTAACTGAGACATCATAATCACAGGAGGTTACAATGTTTTAGTTATGTGAATGGACAGAGTCAGTGATCACTGACACTGTCCATTCAGAAAACGAAGGAGCCGGGTTTACCGAGGGTGACAGCAGCACGGAGGGATAAAAGAGAGGGGGACAGATGCACGGAGGGAGACACGGAGGAGAGAGGGGGACAGATGCACGGAAGGGGACACGGAGGAGAGAGGGGGACAGATGCACGGAGGGGGACAGATGCACAGAGAGGGACACGGAGGAGAGAGGGGGACAAATGCACGGAAGGGGACACGGAGGAGAGAGGGGGACAGATGCACGGAGGGGGACAGATGCACGGAGAGGGACACAGAGGAGCGAGGGGGACACAGAAGAGAGAGGGGGACAGATGCACTGAGGGAGACATGGAGGAGAGAGGGGGACAGATGCACGGAAGGGGACACGGAGGAGAGAGGGGGACACAAATGCACGGAAGGGGACAGATGCACGGAGGGGGACATGGAGGAGAGAGGGGGACAAATGCACGGAAGGGGACACGGAGGAGAGAGGGGGACAGATGCACGGAGGGGGACAGATGCATGGAGAGGGACACGGAGGAGAGAGGGGGACACAGAAGAGAGAGGGGGACACAGAAGAGAGAGGGGGACAGATGCACGGAGGGGGACATGGAGGAGAGAGGGCGACAGATGCACATAGGGGGACACGGAGGAGAGAGGGGGACAGATGCACGGAGAAGGACACAGAGGAGGACATGGAGGAGAGAGGGGGACAGATGCACGGAGAGGGACACAGAAGAGAGAGGGGGACAGATGCACGGAGTAGGGAGGGGGACAGCAGCATGGAGAAGGACGGATGGGGACTTGAGGAGAATAGGGGAGAGTCAGAGGTGATCGTGTGTGGGAGAGAAGCACCAATGACCACTGAAAGCCTCGGAAAGGGGTTTGAGAGAGAGAAAAGGCTGTCAGAATTTTAAATCTATACAGGGTGATCAGTGCTTGTAACTCCTCAACAGCACTGATCTGATCACCCCTGACTGCCCAGGTATATCGGGTGAAGCATTGGAGCATTTGCCCGAGTACAGGTACTCAGGCAAATGCTCGGTATCTGTACCAATACTAGTACTTGTACTTTTCTGGCATGTTAGGGTCTCAAGAAATAGGCCGTCAGTAGATCAGGTGGGATACATTTTCAGATATTGGCACCATAGCTTGTGGACGCTATAACTTTCACAAAGACCAAATAATATACACCGATTTATACTTATTTTTACCAAAGATATGTAGCAGTATACATTTTTGCCAAAATTTATGAAGAAAAATTACTAATTTGCTAAATTTTATAACAGAATTTTTTGTACAGAATTTTCAGTATTTTTACTTTTATAGCGCCACCAAATACCACCAAAAGAAAACTCTATTTGTGTGCAAAAAAAGGATAAAAATGTCATATGGGTACAGTGTTGTATGACTGAGCATTTGTCATTCAAAATGTGAGAGCACCGAAAGCTGAAAATTGATTTGGTTAGGAAGGGGGTGTAGTGCTACCCCCCGAGGAGCCGCTGATTATAAGTGGAATCGGCGTGTTGAGTTACCTTGCAGGTGTCTAGGGGTGATACCTGTGAGTTGAAGTAGAAAGCGAATGTCCAGTCTTTAGTTGGGTTTTCTTCAATGCCTTATTCCAAGGCCCAACATGGCCAACATCAACATACACCTGTATGTTGATGTTGGCCATGTTGGGCCTTGGAATAAAGCATTGAAAAAAAAACAACTACAGGACAGGAAAGGTTGATGAGCAGAGAGAGAACTTGAGTATCAGGCCTTGGATATGAAGAAGAGAGAGAGAGCAATCCTGCTCTCAGCAATGATGAGCTCAGTTTGTCGCCACTCTAGTCAGGGTGGGTAAAGTGCCCCCGGACAGACCTCTGCCACAGGCCTGGCTCGGGCCTCTGCCACAGGCCTAGTACTTGAATGAGCATAATCCGGAATGAGCGAGTCCTCCCAGTGAATTTAGTTAGGGTCACCGGTTGACAGTTGAAGTGTACCTGTCAATCTCCCGGTCACCAGATCCCCGATGGTTCGTTCAAGCCCTATTGGATCACCTGCCTCTGGGTTCCCCTCAAGCCGATCCCCCACCGTACAGCTCCCAGCTTGGGATCCTTCTAGGAAAGGTTTGGGTCCCAGTAGCTACTAGGATCCCTCTTTATGTCAGGGTGAAGCTCCGCATGGTGCGCAAGTTCGACCAGGTAGGCCACGGCTGCGGGGTCCATGGATGCGCGCACCCTGAAGGTGGATGCCGCACCTGGAACTTGAACCCCACAGAAAAGAAAAAAAGAATATGGCAGCCTTGGGGCCAAGGCGGCTGCCACAGATATAGCCTTCCCCAGCATGCCCTAACGAGGGAACCAACCCCTCTAAATGGCTGCTGAGGAAAAGTAGATTGCCAGAACCCCTCTAGTGCCAGCTGCCGCCCAGGGGAGGGAACACACCCCTGGAGCGCAGACTGACCTACAGGACAGTTCTGAAATGATAGCAGCCTGAAATTTGACAAATTGTGAATGGGAGCTGCGTAACTCTCCCATTCCCCACCAACTTTAATGTAACGCCCCTACAGAAAGTAAGGGGGCGCTACATATCCCCCCCACTTAAATTGACACTGTCCCCAGTGTCCTAAAGCATTTGAGTTCGAATGCTGGCCTGATACTGTAAATAGACAGAAAAGAAGGAAAAAAGGAGAGGAGAAAACAAAATACTTATGAACATTGCATTACAGTAATATTGACATACAAACATACACAACCCTATCTATCTAGCTGCCCATTCTCCGCAGTGTTGATAGTAGGTGGATCCAGAAAAAAAAACACTGGATGGAATGAGGCGGCCCTGAAGTACCAATTCCGCCAAGGACTATCTGAGTCTCTCAAGGACAAGTTGGCTCGAGTCGATCCCCCCGTCTCACTCTCTTGATTCAGTCAGCTACCCAGCTGAACCGATGCCTTCGGGAACGGCGGGCGGAGCGTTTCCAAACAAACCGTCCCAGTTGGGTTGATTCAGTCAGCTACCCAGCTGGACCGATGCCTTCGGGAACGGCGGGCGGAGCGTTTCCAAACAAACCGTCCCAGTTGGATTCCACCAAGACTCTCTCCTGCTCCTCCGTCTCTCCCGGTCCCACCGGTCTCCTCCCTTCCAGACCCCGAACCCATGCAGCTCAGGGTAGTCCGGCCTCCTCTCACCCCCGAAGAAAGGCAGCGAAGACGCCAGTCCAACTTGTGTCTGTACTGTGGCGGAGCTGGCCACTTCCTTCGTTCCTGCCCAGTGAGACCTAGTAAGTGTAAACCGCCACCCGCCTTCAATTGCCACGTTACTAACCTACCACAGACTTATGTTGTCCTCTTTCTCTCTTTACAGCTCCCAGAGGGGGCAACCCGGCTGCCAGCCATAATTGATTCCGGAGCATGCAGCTGCTTCTTGGACTCTGCCCTGTTCCCTGCCGCCCTAAGGACTTTCATCTGCAAATCCACCTAGCAGACGGCTCTCTTCCCCGGTCCGGACTTGTCACTCAGGAAACCCAGCCAATCCTTGCCATTTCTGACACAGGACATCAAGAATTTCTTTGCCTGGATTTGATACCTTCTCCACTGTTCCCCATCATCTTGGGACTCCCATGGCTACAGGTCCACCAACCCTGCATAGATTGGCACAAGAAGGAGATTGAGTTTTCATCCGCCTACTGTTCACAAAACTGCCTCCTGCCCGCCCAGGCCTCCTGTTCCACCCTAGCTACTATGCCGGACAATTCCCTTCACATCCCTTCTGCTTATGCTGAGTTTAAGGATGTCTTCGACAAACGACAAGCTGATCACCTTCCCCCGCATAGGCCATATGATTGCCCTATCGATCTCTTGCCCGGATCCAAGATCCCTTTTGGCCGTATCTTCCCCTTGTCTGAGAGGGAACTAGTCGCCCTCAAGGCATATATTGATGAAAACTTAAAGAAGAAGTTCATCCGTCCTTCCTCTTCTCCTGCCGGGGCGGGGATCTTCTTCGTCGAGAAGAAGGATGGGTCCCTCAGACCCTGTATTGACTACAGGGAGCTAAACAAAATTACCATCAAAAATAGGTATCCGCTACCTCTCATCCCAGAACTATTCCAGCGGTTTCGGGCAGCCCAGTTCTTCTCCAAACTATATCTCCTAGGGGCCTACAATCTTGTCTGGATCAGAGACGGGGACGAGTGGAAGACGGCCTTCAGATCCAGGTTCGGGCACTTTGAGTACCTGGTGATGCCGTTCGGCCTCTGCAACGCCCCTGCCACGTTCCAGCACCTAGTCAAAGACATTTTTCGCCAACAGAACGGAAAGGCGGATGCCCTTTCTAGGATGTTCTCAGATACTTCCATCCCACCGGAACCTAGTACCGTTTTGGCCGCCCAGAATTTTTTTTTAGTCTCCCAAACAGACTTGCTAAACTCCCTAAAGGAGGCATCCAAAGAATGTACCGATCAAGCCGCATCTGCCCTAGAGAGACGGGATGACTTGCTGTTGTCACGGGGTAAGATTTTTGTACCTGCGGTACTAAGGCAACGAGTACTAAGTACGTTTCATGACCATAAATTAGCGGGCCATTTCGGGTTACGAAAGACTGCCGAATTGCTCAGCCGTTCCTTCTGGTGGCCAAAGTGGAGACTTGACTGCAAGACCTATGTTTTATCCTGTACCCGCTGCCAAAGTTGTAAAGGGCCCAGGACCAAGTCCTGTGGCCTATTGAAACCTCTCCCGGTTCCGGAACGCCCATGGACAGAGTTGTCCATGGACTTTATAGTGGATTTACCTCCCTCGGAAGGCTTCACAACAATTCTGGTCGTGATCGACCGCCTGTCCAAACTGGCCCATTTCCTACCCATGATTGGCACACCCTCTGCGGCTGACACGGCAAAAATCTTTTTCAGGGAAATTGTGAGACTGCATGGGGTGCCCAAAAGCATTGTGTCCGACAGAGGGGTGCAGTTTACGTCCAAATTCTGGAGGGAACTCTGCAGAACACTAGAAATCAAAGTCTGTCTCTCGTCTGCCTATCACCCGCAATCCAACGGTCAAACGGAAAGAACCAACCAAACGTTAGAACAGTACCTCCGCTGCTTTTGCTCCGTATTACAGAACGATTGGGTGTCTTTATTACCGTCGGCAGAGTTTGCCTATAATAATTCAGTGCATGCCTCCACTAACCAAACTCCTTTTTGGGCTATTTTCGGCTATCATCCTTCCTCCCTTCCGGACTCCGTCCCTGGAACACACGTTCCAGCGGTCCAGGAACACCTAGCTCACATCCAACAAGGTCATGCGGCAGGCACAAGAAAACTTCAAAAAATTCTACGACAAGGGGAAGAAGGAGTGCCCTGCTTTTGAAGTAGGGGACGAGGTCTGGCTTTTCTCTACTAACCTCAAATTACCAATCCCTTCACAGAAACTGGGCTCTAGGTTCATCGGCCCATTCCGGATCAAACGGAAATATCAATCCCGTGGCTTTTGAACTAGCACTACCTGAAACTTACCGGATCCATCCGGTCTTTCATGCCTCTTTGCTCAAACCAGTCTCGGTAAACCCGTTCCCTGGGAGAGAAGAGCTCCCACCTCCGCCAGTGGAAATTGAGGGAGAGAGGGAGTTCGAGGTGGAGACCATTCTGGGCTGCAGGAAAAGGGGAAGGCAGCTCCAATATCTAATCAAATGGAAGGGATACCCCCCTGAAGATAACTCCTGGGAGCCTTCCAGAAATCTGCATGCTCCCCGCCTGATACGAACCTTCCACCGTGAACATCCGGAGTTGATGGACAGTTTGGGCGTCCGGAGTCTGCCCCTTGGGGGGGGCACTGTCAAGGGACCAGCTCCATCCAGCCCCAGCTCCGTGACAGGTCAGCTCGGGTGCGCTCGCCTGAGCTGCGCGCGAGCATGCACGGCGTATCGGCGCGGCGTGTGCACGGGCAGTGGTCCCAAAAATGTGACAAAAGTGACCGATGTGTCCATCATAATTTCGCAGTCACGAAAATAAATCGCTGATCGCCGCCATTGCTATAACTTTTGCAAATTCTTGCAAACCAATCAATAAACGCTTATTGCGTTATAAACGCTTACGCTTATAAACTGAGGAAAAAATATATTTTTTGATCTTTTTTGGGGATATTTATTATAGCAAAAAGTAAAAAATATTGTATTTTTTTCAAAATTGTGGCTCTATTTTTGTTTATAGCGCAAAAAATAAAAACCGCAAAGGTGATCAAATACCACCAAAAGAAAGCTATATTTGTGGAAAAAAAAGGATGCCAATTTTGTTTAGGAGCTCGTGCAATTGTCGACCGTGCAATTGTCAGTTAAAAGGACGCAGTGCCGAATCACAAAAGGGGGCCAGGTCCTTAACCTGCATATTAGTCTGGGTCTTAAGTGGTTAAACCTGGCTAACTCGATGGTTGGCTAGGCTAACTCAACGGTTGGCTAACTCGATGAATAGTTTAGCCAACCATCAGATTAGTCAACCGTCAGATTAGCCAACTGTCAGGTTAGCCAACTTCATGGTTGCCTAACCTGATGGTTGTCTTACCCGACTGTCAGATTACTCGACCATCAGTGTTTTTACTCTACCGTCAGATTAGCCAACCGTCAGATTACTATATTGAGAATCCAGGAAGTGTCAGTTCTGAGGTAATCTGTGCAGTGCCATAATAATATAAGAAATAAAAAGAAAAAACAAACAGTGGTTTTCTGGCTAACTCGACGGTTGGCTAACTCGACGAATAGCTTAGCCAACCGTCAGATTACCAAACATCGAGTTCGCGTAATCTAACGATCGAGTAATCTGAGGGCCGAGCAAGCCAACCGGCAGGTTAGCTAACCTGACGGTTGGCAAATCTGATGGTTGGTTTACTAGACCGTCAGATTACTCGACCGTCGCTTTGCCAACTCGACAGTTGGTTAATTTGACGGTTGGTTAAACTATTTATGAGTTAGCCAACTGTCGAGTTAGCCAAGTTTAAAACCTCTTTGTTTATTTTTTCTTTTTTTTTTCTTATATTATTATGGCACTGCACAGATTACCTCAGCAGAAACTACTTTAAAGCAAGTAAACTTTTGTTAATGTGACAATGACATTTTTACAGGTTAGCAATTAGCTAAAATTCTGAATGGCATTTTGCTAGTTTACATGAACACTGGACTCTCATGCAACAACCATCATCTAAAGCAGTGTTTCTCAACCTTTTTTTCAGTTAAAGCACCCTTTAAAATTATTGACAGTCCCGAGGCACCCCATTCTAAAATGTAAAATACTATTCTAATGGCTTTACACAATACAGCAACAGTGACATGTAGGACACCATGGGTTAAAGGTGATTTATTCTTCCAAAGCAAATACACTTTTGCACACGTACTGACTAAATAATCCAATGTTTCTCTTCTCCCTCAATTAATGTCACCCTGAGGGAGAGGGGCACAGGAGGGTCAAACAAAGATGCTGTGGAGGCAACAGACATCCTCCTTTTTAACTGATGACGCTATTGGTTGTTAGGATGATAGTTTCTAAAAAGACATTATGAAAATCCATGGCTTTGTGTAACTGAAAGACAGGCTTGATCCACCTGGTGGCTTGTATACAATTTTTAATACATTTTTAGGCATTTGGCAAGTGTTCCCTTACCAGAATAAGAAAAGTAGGGGACAATACCAATATAACAAACCATGCTAAAGAAGTGTCTTTGTGAGCAGCGTATGCAGAAGAGGAGTATGGCGAGTATAACAGTAGGCGCAGGGCTGGCATTAGGTGTTCAGGTGCCCCGTGCAAGCTAATCCTGTGGAGCCACCCCCCCAGACCGCTAGACACTGACTGCTACACAATACACACTGACTGCTACACAATACACTACTCACAGACCACTACACAATACACACTGACCGCTACAAAATACACACACTGACACTACAGATTTGGTGCATTTTACATTAGATCCATTGGTGGACTACTAGGTCCAGCATTTTACTATAGGAGGTATTGGTGGACTACAAGGCCCAGCATTTTTGTCCCACCCATGCCTCCTACAGTAAAATGCTGGGCCTCGTAGTCCACCAGGACTCCCTTTACCTTATATTGGCCCCCCCTTAATTAGATCAGGGAACCCACCCATCAGTGTCTGCTTTCCTACGAAAGACCCCTATTAGACTGCCTTACCGAGAGCCGCTTTGAGCTAGGAAGTGTGGGAGCCGGAGTTTGGGGGTGGAGCTCCTCTGCTGTAGTGTCGTTTTCCTTCCTTTCATTGTGTGGAGAAGTGTGTCGGCAAGACACAGGATTCAGGACACATCCAAACTGGTATAATCACTCACATGGCTGCTGTTAGCAATTATTGAGGCCCCATACAGCCACCCCCTGAGGATAGAAAGAGATGGGGGGAGGGAGGTGAGAAGGGTGAGAGTGTGAGAGAGAGAGAGTGTGAGAAAGAGAGAGTGTGTGTGAGAGAGAGTGTGTGTGAGAGAGAGTGTGTGTGTGTGAGACAGAGAGTGTGAGAGAGAGTGTGTGAGAGAGAGTGTGTGAGAGTGAGAGAGAGATTAGAAAAAGAGTGGGGAAGAGGAGGGGGTGAGAGGGGGTGTAGAAAGATAGGTGAGAGGAGGGAGAGAGAGGGGGTTGAGTTGGTGAGGATGAGAGAGAGAGGGGGGATTAAAGAGTGGTGGGAGAGTGGAGGAGGTGAGGGGGGGTGAGAGAGAGGGGGGAGAAAGAGAGGGGATTGGGTGAGTTGGTGAGGGGTGAGTATGAGGGAGAGGGGATTAGAGAAAGAGTGGTGGGTGGGAGAGAGGAGGTGAGCGAGGTGCTAAGTGAGGGGGGGGGGTTAGAGAAAGAGTGGTGGGTAGAATAGAGGAGGTGAACGAGGGGCTAAGTGAGAGAGTGAGGAGGGGGTGACACAGAGGAAGGGGGTAAGCTGACACAGAGGAGGGGGGGTGGGGTGACACAGAGGAGGGTAGGTGAGACAAAGGAGGGGGGTAAGCTTACACAGAGGAGAGGGGGTAAGCTGAGACAGAGGAGAGAGGGTAAGCTGAGACAGAGGAGAGGGTAAGCTGAGACAGAGGAGAGGGGGTAAGCTGAGACAGAGGAGAGGGGTAAGCTGAGACAGAGGAGAGAGGGTAAGCTGAGACAGAGGAGAGGGGGTAAGGTGACACAACAGAGAAGGGGGGGTGACACAACAGAGGAGGGGGGGTGACACAACAGAGAAGAGGGGGTGACACAACAGAGAAGAGGGGCGGTGACATAACAGAGGAGAGGGGGGGTGACACAACAGAGGAGAGGGGGGTGACACAACAGAGGAGAGGGGGGTGACACAACAGAGGAGAGGGGGAGTGACACAATAGAGGAGAGGGGGGGTGACACAACAGAGGAGAGGGGGGTGACACAACAGAGGAGAGGGGGGGTGACACAACAGAGGAGAGGGGGGTGACACAACAGAGGAGAAGGTGGGTGGCACAATAGAGGAGAGAGGGGGTGACACAACAGAGGAGAGGGGGGTGACACAACAGAGGAGAGGGGGGGATGACAGAGCAGATGAGCAGGACTCACATTGTGAGGCAGGACTCCGGGAGCAAGCAGGCACGATGATCATATCCACAGTGCAGCCCCGGCCACGCCTCCACACATAACCAGCACAGCCATTCACAGACCCCCATATTTATTTAAAACACTGAAGGGAAAAAAACTCCAACTCAATAAAAGTCAAATATAAAATAAACATAAACATGTAACATCATTACTACAGTCTGTTGGTCTGGCAGCCCCCCGAACTAAACACCTCTTTTAACAATTCCCCTTACGGGCCCATATAACCTTAGGCCTCCAGCCGTGTAGTCGCTCTGAGACAACCCCCGCCCAAAGTGCAACCAATACAGTATCCAGCACGCCTTGCGCTGAAATACACCGGAGGGGCACATACTGCCGATGGGCCCCCCACCCCTTTTATCACATTCTTTACTGCCACCGTAACAGACCAACAGACAAAAAACGCCGCCACAGCCCGAAAGGATGACACCTCGACCTTAAGGGCTCCTCCACACCCGCAAGGCCCTCTGGATACCTTCCTGAAGACCAAGGTTCCAAAGATCTATGCCCACATCCGAGAGATGCACCCCATCCCTCCCCAATTACATGCCCAAATTGGACTCCAGCTCCATATGTCGAATGACCATCCCACCTTGCCACGCCAAAAATCGCCCCACCACCCGATTCACATGGATCCTGGCCCTGTTTATCTTTTCAACCGAACAGGCCCTGCGCCACTGTGTTCGGGCTACCATATCGGACCAAAGCAGTGCAGTTGCCAGAAAGGCCGCGCGCAGCTTAACGATATCCTCCCTGATGTCCGTGATCAGAGCCCTGATCTTCCGGACCCCTAAATCGTTGCCGCCAGCATGTACCACCACCACATCGGGTGGTCTATCCAACCTGGCGTAACAATCAACATCCGGAAACACTCTGCCCCACATCATGCCTGGAACCCCCAACCACCTCACTAAGGCCTCACTCTTGGAGATACCCAATTGTCTTCCGGAAGGTCTCACATCAGCTCTCCTGGCCCCCCGACAGACGTACGAGTGGCCCACTATCCATACGAGGCGTACAGACCCTCCATCTGAAAAGAGACAAATGCAACCCAATAGTACCCAAGTGAAAACAACAAGAAACAAAACCCCAATGACCCCTCCCCCCATCTCAACCAACCGTGCCCACGGGCCAAGCATGACCCTTCACCTCCCTCAACCCACGACCAAATGCGGTCGCACATAAGAACGGAACTGTTACGTACCTCGTGGATAGAGCCTCGTATGCAGGAAAGAGCCCCTCTTACCACCCGGGTTCAGGGACTGCTGGAGTGGGGACAGCAAGTCCGGGAGCACGGCGGGGTAGGAGTGCTTGGGATGACAGCAGACCGGGCGGAATGGAAGTCTTGCGGACAGGCAGTGGAGGAGACAGCGTCTCTGGAGGGCCACTGGAACCGGATAGCGGAACAGGTGGACGAGCCGGGTCAGATGCAAGACGGGAACAGGTAAGCAGTCAACAAGGGTCAGATGGACGGATCACCCGGAAGTCACTCTTGTAGCGGAGGTAACGTTTGTCAAAGTTCAAGCATAGGTCTGGTAACGATAGGCAGCAGAGAAAAGCGGAGTCGGGTCAAGCCAGGGTTCGGTAACGATAATCAGGTAGTCAGACGGAGCCGGGTCAGGTATCGGGTAAAGCAGGTATCAGGTCCCAATAGCAAGCAGGTATCAGGTTTCAACAGACTTCAGGTTTCAGGGTATTCAGGACACAAAGCTGTAGATCAGACAGCAAGGTGTCACTGCTGCTACTGATCTTTTAAAGGGGAAGAGAGGCTAGTGCGCATGCGCGCGCTCCCGCCGCGCATGCGCGCGCCCCCGCGACGCAGACGCGCGCCGTGCACGCGCGCGCGCACGATAGGTGCACGCGCGCGCACGCGCGGCGCGCATACACGCGAAACTGGAGCGCGAGCAACAGGGACTCGTCGGAGCCCACAGGTAGGTCCCTGACATTGCCCCCCCCCAAGGGGCAGCCTCCGGATGCCAAATTGGATTCTTTTTTCAGGGTGAGCGGAAAAAAAATTGCGAATCAGTCTCTGTGCATGGATGTTGTTTTCGGGTTCCCAGGAATTGTCTTCTGGGCCATACCCTTTCCATTTTACTAAAAATTGAGTTTGCCCTTGCCGCTTCCTACAGTCGAGGATGGCCTCCACAACATATTCCTCGCACCCATCAACAAAAACAGGTTCTGGGGGACTGGTCCCTCTATCAGGAAAGGGATCCAGAACTGCAGGTTTCAACAATGACACATGGAATACTGGATGAATTTTCAAAGAATCAGGTAAGGATAGTTCATACGATACCTCATTGATCTTCCTTCGTACTGGAAAAGGTCCTATGAACTTTGGTCCCAACTTCTTTGAAGGACAGGCCAACTTGAGGTTGGTTGTAGATAGCAATACCTGATCACCTGGTTGCAGGACTAATTCGCCTCTCTTCTTCCGGTCAAAGAACTTTTTACTGGCAGCTTGAGCTTTAGTCACCGCTTCCCGTAATACCTGGTTGTTGTGGCTGAGGAACTCCATCGTACTCTGCACTGCCGGGACTGGGGATTCTGAAAAAAGGTCAGGTAAAAAGGTTAGATCAAAACCATAATTGGCAAAGAAAGGGGATTGCCCGGTAGCTGAGTGGTTGGCGTTATTGTACGCGAACTCCGCTAGGGGTAGCAGGGAAACCCAATCGTCCTGAGAGAAGGATGTAAAGCACCTAATGTACTGTTCAAGAGTCTGATTGGTCCTCTCTGTTTGCCCGTTGGTTTGGGGATGATAGGCTGAGGAAAAGGAGAGTTTAATCTTCAAGGTTTCACATAAGGATCTCCAGAAGCGGGACGTGAACTGAACCCCCCTGTCAGACACGATGTCGGAGGGAATTCCGTGTAGCCGAACAATCTCCTTGATGAAGATGCGAGCAGTCTCTGTGGCCGTTGGGGTACTCCTTAAGGGAAGGAAATGAGCCATTTTGGATAGGCGATCCACGACTACAAAAATTGCCGTGCACCCCTCTGAACGAGGAAGTTCGACTATAAAGTCTATAGAAATCATTTCCCAGGGTCTATTGGGTACAGGTAGGGGCTTCAACAGTCCCCAAGCTCGGCTTCTTGCGGTCTTGTTTCGATTACACGTGGGGCATGAGTTGACATATGTCTTGCAGAAATTTTCCAGGTCTGGCCACCAGAAGGTACGACGTACCAGTTCGAGGGTTTTCCGAACCCCAAAGTGTCCCGCCAATGGGTGGTCGTGAAGGAGTTTCAGGACTTCCACACGGCTTGTTTCTGGAACGAAAATTTGGCTGCCTCTCCAAAACAGTCCATCCCTAGATGTTAAAGTGATGCTGGAAGGTTTGGAGGCATCTGTGGATGCTTCTCTAATTTCGGAGAGTAGGCCAGACTGGAGAAGTAGGAAGTTACCTGCTGGTAAAATAGTGTCAGGAACCGGTATATCCTTGGGGTTATCGTGCATCCGGGATAATGCGTCTGGCTTGACGTTTTTTGAACCTGGCCGGTAGGTGATGTGAAAACAGAAGCGTGAGAAAAACAGCGCCCAGCGGGCTTGACGGGGTTTCAACCTTTTAGCAGATCTTAGGTACTCAAGATTCTTGTGATCGGTATAAATTAATACTGGGTGGGCTGCGCCTTCTAACAGGTACCTCCATTCCTCCAGTGCGGTCTTGATGGCAAGTAGCTCACGATCTCCGACATCATAATTTCTTTCCGCAGGAGAAAGTTTCCGGGAAAAGAATCCGATGGGGTGCATTAGGTCTTTATTTCCCTGGCGTTGGGAGACAACAGCTCCCACTGCGACTTCAGATGCGTCAACCTCGAGGATATAGGGTAGTGCAGGATCAGGGTGACTGAGGATCGGGGCTGACGTGAAAAGCTTTTTGAGTCGGTCAAAGGCCTTTTGAGCTTCTGGGTTCCAGTGAAAACGTAGGTTTTGTCTGGTCAATTGTGTGATGGGAGAAATTATTGCAGAAAACCCCCTGATAAATCTTCTATAGAAGTTTGCAAAACCTACAAAGCGTTGTACCCCTTTCTTGTCTAGGGGTACCGGCCAGTCGAGGATAGCAGACACCTTCTGCGGGTCCATCTTAATTCCGGTGGGAGAGATTACCAAGCCTAGGAACTGGATGGTCTGACGTTCAAATTCGCACTTCTCTGCCTTGGCGTATAATCTGTGTAGACGGAGCCGGTGGAGTACTTTACGAACATGCTCTCGGTGTCTGTCTAACGATCTGGAAAAGACTAAGATATCATCAAGATAGACAATTACAAAGATGTCCAGAAAGTCTCTGAGTACGTCATTAATAAAATGCTGAAAGGTGGCGGGCGCATTACATAGTCCGAAGGGCATGACTAGGTACTCGTAGTGACCAAATCGGGTACGAAAAGCTGTTTTCCATTCGTGTCCCTCCCGAATACGGACCAGGTTGTAGGCCCCTCTCAGATCTAGCTTGGTGAAGACGATAGCTGACCTCAGTTTTTGGAAGAGCTCGGGTACCAGGGGTAGTGGGTACCGGTTTTTCACTGTGATATTATTGAGTTCCCGGTAATCTACACACGGACGGAGGGACTGATCCTTCTTTGTAACAAAAAATATTCCAGCGCCTGCTGGGGAGGTAGAAGGCCGGATGAACCCCTTATGTAAGTTTTCATCTATGTATATTTTTAGGGCCTCCTGCTCCTTTTCTGACAACGGAAAAATGCGCCCAAAAGGAATTTCGGCCCCTGGGAGGAGCTCGATCGGGCAGTCATAGGGGCGATGGGGCGGAAGGGAGTCGGCCCCTCGTTTACTAAAAACGTCCAGGAATTCATGATAGGGTTCAGGAATGCACTGAAGCAGGCTTGGGTCAGAGTCCATACATAGTAAGGTAGGAGGCGAACTGGTGGGCCCTGGTAGACAGTATTGCTGGCAGTAAGGGGACTGAAAAGACACCTCTCCAGATGCCCAATTAATCAGAGGGTTGTGAGCCTGAAGCCAGGGTAGGCCGAGGATTACCGGAAACAGAGGAGAGGAAATCACATCTAGGACCAACAGTTCCTTGTGCTGAGGAGCAATTAAAGCAGGTAGAGGTAGAGTCTCTTGGGTTACCTGTCCAGAACTAATGCGGGAGCCGTCGGCCAAGAAAACAGAGAGTCCATGGGTCTTTCTTCGTAAGGGGATGTTGTGCAGGTTGACAAAAGCGGTATCGATGAAGCAGCTGCATGCGCCGGAGTCAAGGATGGCGTTGACCGGAATATTCCTTCCCTGGCACTGTAACGAGAAAGGTAGAGCAAGGTGGTTTGCATTGCCTGACAGGGCTGAGAAGTTGACAGGAACTGAGGTGAGGCACTTACGTGTCTTAACAGGGCAGTTGTGAACGTAGTGGCCAGTCCCGCCGCAGTACATGCAAAGGTTGAGTTGGCGACGACGTGCCCGCTCTTCAGGTGGTAGTGTTGGTCGCAAGAGGCCAAGTTGCATGGGTTCAGATGAGTCCTGGTTGGTGCTGGGGGGATTTGGGTAGGTAGGAGGTAGGTAGCGAGAAGCCGGCATAGGCACTTTGGCAGTCATCCAGGTGGGACGGTTCGGTTGAGAAGATCGCTCAGCCCGGCGTTCACGAAGTCGGCGGTCGATCTGGATAGCTGTGGTAATTAGATCCTCGAGGGTCTCGGGCACCCCCACTCGAGCGAGTTCGTCCTTAAGACTTTCAGAAAGGCCCAAGCGAAACTGGTGCCGCAGAGCTGCATCGTTCCATTGAGTGTCCGCGCTCCAGCGCCTAAAGTCCGTAACATAGTCCTCAGCCGCTCTGCGGCCTTGCTGGAGCGTGAGTAGGGCAGATTCTGCGGTAGCGGCTCGTTGAGGGTCATCATATAGCAAAGCCATGGCCTCAAGAAACGCGAACAGGGTCCGTGTCTGATCACCATTCTCCTCGAGCAGCCGGTGGGCCCAGGTCTGAGGGTCCCCTTGTAGTAGGGAGATTACAAATCCTACTTTAGTGACCTCCAAGGAAAATGTCCGGGGTTGCAGGGCGAAGTAGAGCTCACAGGCGCTACGGAAGGCTCGAAATTTGGTGCGGTCGCCAGCGAATCGCTCTGGCACTGGAACTCTTGGTTTAGGTGGGAGCATTACCACCGAAGGAGCAGAAACAGCTGATGCGGATCTGGAGGTTGAAGGAGCAGCTGGATCATTAGGGGCAGCCAGGCTGTGTACCTGTCCTTCTAGCCTAACGTAGCCTTACTGTAGGTTCTTTACTGCTTCTGTGAGGGACGCCAGGTGTTTGCAGATTTCGTCTATGGCAGGGGCTATTCCCGCAGGCTCTGACATGGCTGTCTGATACTGTTACGTACCTCGTGGATAGAGCCTCGTATGCAGGAAAGAGCCCCTCTTACCACCCGGGTTCAGGGACTGCTGGAGTGGGGACAGCAAGTCCGGGAGCACGGCGGGGTAGGAGTGCTTGGGATGACAGCAGACCGGGCGGAATGGAAGTCTTGCGGACAGGCAGTGGAGGAGACAGCGTCTCTGGAGGGCCACTGGAACCGGATAGCGGAACAGGTGGACGAGCCGGGTCAGATGCAAGACGGGAACAGGTAAGCAGTCAACAAGGGTCAGATGGACGGATCACCCGGAAGTCACTCTTGTAGCGGAGGTAACGTTTGTCAAAGTTCAAGCATAGGTCTGGTAACGATAGGCAGCAGAGAAAAGCGGAGTCGGGTCAAGCCAGGGTTCGGTAACGATAATCAGGTAGTCAGACGGAGCCGGGTCAGGTATCGGGTAAAGCAGGTATCAGGTCCCAATAGCAAGCAGGTATCAGGTTTCAACAGACTTCAGGTTTCAGGGTATTCAGGACACAAAGCTGTAGATCAGACAGCAAGGTGTCACTGCTGCTACTGATCTTTTAAAGGGGAAGAGAGGCTAGTGCGCATGCGCGCGCTCCCGCCGCGCATGCGCGCGCCCCCGCGACGCAGACGCGCGCCGTGCACGCGCGCGCACGATAGGTGCACGCGCGCGCACGCGCGGCGCGCATACACGCGAGACTGGAGCGCGAGCAACAGGGACTCGTCGGAGCCCACAGGTAGGTCCCTGACAGGAACCTACGAGATTCCCATCTCCCAATCCGTCTCACCGCAGCTTCATCCAGCCCGCACCTGGCAGCTTCAGTAGCCGCCCCAATGAGAAAGGAGTGAGAAGCATAAGCTGAACCCTGCAAACCTATGCTCTGCAAGCACCTCCGAAACACTGCCACAAATTGGAACCGGGACAAAAATGACCCATCCTCATTCATCAGCAAAGGACCACCCCCCACAGGCCTGACCCTCAGGAACCCTCTGACGGCTTTGATTGGTCATTGGTGATTCCACACCCTGGATTGGTTGGTCGGTTTTCGCCCGCCAAAGCCGAACACACACCCTGTCCCCTGAAATCCGTTGATCCTCCAATAGCCCCTGGCCAGCCGGCGGGATGGGCTAACTAACTCACCAATACGAAAAGCCACATAGAACGCTATCGAAAAGGCCGCCGTAAACAGCAGACACTCGTATCGCCCTGAGCACACCCCTTCCAACGAGCCACAAATGGCCACCAGGTTGGAAAAGGTGACCGGCCTCCTATTATCCTTACTCCTGTACAATTTTCTGTATCCCTTAACCGACTGTCTGATCCAAAAATCCTTAGTCCAGACGACCCCCCCCCCCCCCCGAATGTTTAAAGAAAAAGGATAGACTGGCAATAGCCTGAAGGCGGATTCAATATCCGACTTAGCCATCAGCGCCCCGCATCCGTACCGCCGAACCCACCTCACTGCCGCGTCGAAAGACGTGTAGGACACAGTGCAAGCTTCCGGGTCAATGAAATCTTTGACCGAGCCTCCTTTAGGAAAAGACAGGTGGTGAATAAGACGGAATTTGTTTGGTTGCTTCTTAGGCACCACCCCCAACGGAGACACCACCAGCTCCGGCAATGGCGGGACTGAAAATGGCCCGCCCATGCGGCCCAGCGACACCTCCTTATCCAACTTTTCCCCCACCACCCCCGGGTGTAGCAGACCCGACCACAAATTCCGAGCCATCGTATGCAATATTGTCGGAGTGTGTCAGATAAGCTTGTCGTGGATGGATGGAAGGTCGTAAGCGGTGGTGACCGTTACAGGAAGCATCCTTTCCACCTTCACCGTAGTTGTCCCTCGTTTGAGCAGTGTCGCTGGCATGCTTACCTCGTTTATAACACTTAGACAAGGGGTGGGCTCCTCCGCATCCTGAACATTCCCCGAATTTGCAGGAGTTCTCGTTGAACTGCCAGCAAACCCCCCATTTTTTTCCGGCCGACGGTTCTGAGGAGTTTGCACCCCCGGCCCCACTTTGAAAAGACTGCGCCGGAGTTCGCGCAGCCGCCATAAGTCGCATCCAGAGGCTGATGTCCTTATGGTCCCAGTGGAGGGTAGGCCTCACCGCCCTGCGCTGCCGAAACTGCTCGTCATAGCGCAGCCACGCTGAGCCCCCATTACACCCTGTGGGCCTCCAAGATCGAATCCATGTAGCAAAACAATGCCAAACAATGTTCGGGGTTCTTTTCCCCTATGACGCTGGCCAAAATCGCGAACGCCTGTAACCAATTAACAAACATGCGCGGGATCAGCCGATAGCACCTCTTCTCCTCATCCTCCTTTTTGGATGAGTCCGGTTTCACCCTATCCAGGTTGAACTTTTCCAACGTAAATAGCGAAAACATCTCCACATACTCACCCTTGTGAATCTTGTCCCTGATCTCCTGCTTCAAATGCGGCCCCAGCGGACCTTCGAAGCACACATAAACCTTGCATTTTGCCGCATCCTATATACATACCAGGTCGGCCCGAACAGCTGTCTCCGGGGCCCCCCCTGCCTCACCAGCCCCCACACATCACAGGAGTCACCCCCGGAAGCGAAGGAGCCTTTGCCCCTCCAGACACCATTTCTGTCGGAGCCCACAGGGCCACCTGAGGGGCTGAACCCTGCCCTGCCGACACCCGGCTCACCAAATCCCGGAGTCCCACCAGCAAATCCCTCAGCAGCGCGTCTGACCCTGAGGCACCCCCGACGCCCCCCCTCTAGTCACACCCAACAAATCACACAGTGCATTAGATATTGAAAGATCGGTATTAGAGGTGGACTTACCAGGCCGACCGGGAGCCGCCCCAACAGCCGTCACAAGGTTCTCCCTCGCCGAATCTCTCTCAGGCACGACCTCCTCATCCTCCGATAGTTCACCCTCTAAACTGTCTTCCCCGGCTGGGATCGGTGGCGCTGTCAGCCCCCCAGGCGAAGCAAGCCTGGTGGCCGTGGAGGCCCTCTGTAGCACAGGCCGGCCAGCATCGGAATCACTGTCAGACCCCACCAGAGCGCTCTGGCTGCCTGGCGTGTGTCTGGTGCCGTCCCTCCCGGACAGAACGCCGCCATCTTGGATGCCGTCTCTCCCACCCGATAGGCCCGGCCCACCCGCGGAACTGCCGGCCCCACATGTAGAGGGCCCCGCAGCCATACCAGTGCGTCCACCTCGCTGTGTACCCCCTCGAGATGCCGCTCGCGATGCACGGGAGGGATGATCACTCTCCCCGCACTCAGTGGTAGGGGAAGCAGCGCCCGAACGGCCTGTGGCCCCGCCACCCGAGCTAGGCCGGCGGCCTGGCAGCCGCCCAGACCCAGCGCTGGCTGAAGTTTGGCTCCGGTTCGCCGGAGGGGCGGACCGACCCCCCGGAGGACTCCTCGTCTGCCGCACAGTCCTGGTAGAGGGCCCCGGCGAATAGAGGGCCAGCGCCCACGTGGGGTCACCTCTGTGTCCGCTCCCACGCCCGCTCCACCGCCCGATCCCTCTGCCTGCTCCCTCACCAAGTCCTTGATGTGGCTCTCAAGCCAATCCGGTCCCTTGCTCGCCGCTGCGGCCCTGAGTCTCCCCAGCAGAAAGTCGATGGACGCCATGACGAAGGAGCAGCGTGTAAAAACTACCTCCTCCAACGGCTCTGACTGAATGGCTGTCCCTTCTAGTCTCCGCCTCCCCTTTATATCTGGCTCCACCCCCTCTCTATCTTCCTCCATCCAGCTCTCCTCCCCTCTCCCAGTTAACTCCTGCTGTGCCTCCTGGCACACTGTCATGCCCGGCCCTGCACTTATTTCCTTTGTGTCTTAGTTCCGGGCCTCTCTGGACGGTGGAATGTGTACCCGGGCAAAACAGGTGGCAAGTGGCACAGCCCGCACACCGCAAAGGCCGGCCCTGAGTAGGTGGTATGTGCCAAAAATGAGTGTGGAGGGGCAGTATTTTTGTAGAAGAGGGGTGGGAGAGTATGACAGGAGGCAGTATGTGTAAGAGTGGAGTGTGATGGGTATGACAGAGGGCATTATGTGCAGTAGAGGATATAGCAGACATTATGATTAGGGGCAGTTTGTGTAGGAGGAGTGCGGAGGGCATGAAAACAGACAGTTTGTGAGGGGAGAGAAGTACAGAGGATTAGCCCAAGGCTATTATGTTCAGAAGAGGTTTGTGGATTGTATGATAGGAGGCAGTTTGTGCAGTAGACAAGTGCAGTGGGTATTGCATGAGGCTATTGTATGCAGAAGGAGAATGTGCAGTGTATAACAGCAAACCGTATGTGCAAAGGGTATTGCAGGAGAGGTAAGTATATGGGGGCACGACAGTGGGCAGTATGTGTAGGAGAGGAGTTTGGAGGGTATCGGTGAGAAAAAGACGTTCATATTTTGACTCAAAAATATGGCTTACTGATCTTTCTACTGTTAATAATTAGGGCTGTGCAAATTAACTCTTCATTAATCGATTAATCTTTAATTTTTTTGATCGATCAAAATCTTTTTGATCGATTAAAAATCTTTTGATTGGTACTCACCTCTCCGCCTGCTTCTGGGCCTTCAAAGAGTTCCTTCGGAAGATCCGGTGACGTCACGGACACCGGCGGGCTTGCCGTGTCCATCTAAAGGGCTCCTTTGCTGTGCTTTCATATCTGCATGCCGGCGAGACCCTACTATCTGCCACACGCAAGGGCTGTTACACTTCCCTCTATCACTTCCCTCTATCAACCTGGGATTCTACAGCCATCCACTTCCAGATGTGATAGTTCCCTTCATGGGACATCTACATGCGGACTGACTGATGTTAACATCTCCTCATCTGAATTCAGCAGTGGTATCGTTGTACACATTTTTATACCAGTATCATACTTAGCTACATGTTTTTATGACTGCTTTTGGTACTGTTTGGTATTACGCGCACCATTTTTACAGTTTATGGCGGCGTACACACGACCGAGGTTCTCGCTGGAAACCAGCGAGAACCTCGCTGGAAGCTGCATTTCAGCGAGGACCTCGGCCGTGTGTACGCTCTCGGCGAGCTTCCCGTCGGGAAGCCCGTCGAGCAGAAATAGAGAGCACACTCTCTATTTGCTCGACGGCCCGCCTGGAAGAATGGCTGGTTGCCATTCCCGACGGGCGGGTCACCGATTTCGACGGCCGGCAGGGAACCTCGACGGGCGGAACGATGTGTTCTGCCCGTCGAGGTTCTCTGCCGTGTGTACGCGGCCTATGTAGCTACATCAATTTTATCTCCAGTGCAATATTTATTTGGTTACCTACTTGAAGACTATAAAAGTTGTAATGCTATTCCCATCGAGTGCTGCCTTTGTGTGTTTTTTGTATCCTGCTCTCCATTTTTCCAGTTGTTGGTAGCTGCACTGGGAATCAGCCTGCAAGGAGATCAGCTAAAAGTAGTTGGATCTGTATGTGCGTTATAGTTAATCAAAATTAGTCGATTAATCGAAAAATAATCTAGATTCTTGCTGCTGGAATGGCCAGCAGGGGCGTCGGGAGGCCCTGGCTTGGGAGGCTGGAGCCCCGAATGGGTCCCCGAAAAGCCTCGAGTCTCAGGCATTGAAGACTCCTTATTAGCCCCGAGTGGCGAGCGCCGGGACGATCTGATCCCGACCCTTGCCGAATGTGGCCGAGACCTGCCGAATCTACGAGTTCCCACCCTCTGGGAAATACTTCTGCACTGTCCTAGCTTTGCAACAGCACGGACCGTTCATGGTCGAATCTACAGAGGTGTGCTGTACCCGCCCCCCAGGAAACACCTATCAGGATGTACATGTGCCTGGGCAGTGTTGCTAAACTTCAGTGAGAAGAAGCTGTCGGGGCATGGCAGGGCGGGGCGGGATGGATGGATGGACAGGATGGACAGGCTGGCTGCACCTGTGAGTGTTGATTTCCCCACAAGACAAGCCAGCACACTCCCCTTTTTTGCAGAGACTGGACAGGAGAGGAGAGAGATATGGATTTGCTCATCCTCCTCCCGCCCCTCTCCTCTGTGTCTGCCCCACCCACACTCCAATCCCTGGCTAGTACTGTGTGTGCACGAGAAAGTGGTGTGGGCGGGAAAATGTAACCACTTGACCACTGGGCACTTAAACCCCCTTCCTGACCAAACCAATTTTCAGCTTTCGGTGCTCTCACAATTTGAATGACAATTACTCAGTCATACAACATTATATCCATTTGAAATTGTTGTCCTTTTTTTTCACACAAATAGAGCTTTCTTTTGGTGGTATTTTATCACCTCTGGGTTTTTTTTTTTTTGTGCTATAAAAGAAAAACGACTGAAAATTCTGTAAAAAAATAAAAAAAAATCTTGTTTCTATCATATTAGCAGGTTATTTCTCACACACAGCATATGCATACTAGTGATGAGCAGAATACGCCATATTCGATTTCGCGATATTTCGCGACCGCGAATATTCGTTAATATCGAATATTCGTGACAATTTTCGCCAATGCGAATTTTCGCTAATGCGAATTTTCGCTCCGCGATTTTTTTTTTTTTTTAGAATATTCGGCGGTATACGAAATTTCACATATGCGGTCGCGAATATCGAATATTCGTGACGAAATTTCGCCATTGCGACGAATGCGAAATTGATTGCGCGAAAATTTATTGCCGAATATTCGAAATAGCGAATATTCGCCGCGATATTCGCGATATTCGCGAATACTCGAATATGCAATATTCGTAGCGAATATTCGCAATGCGAATATTCGTGAGCAACACTAATGCATACCACAAATTACACCCCAAAACACATTCTGCTATTCCTCCCGAGTATGGCGATACCACATGTGTGAGACTTTTACACAGCGTGGCCACATACAGAGGGCCAACATGCAGGGAACGCCATCAGGAGTTCTGGAAAACCCAGACCAATTCTGACATTTTTCTCCTACATGGAAAAATCATCATTTATTGGCTAGAAAATTACATAGAACCCCAAAACATTATATATGCTTTTTTAGCAAAGACCCTAGAGAATACAGAATTGTGCTTAAATAAAAACAAAACAGTAAAGTTAGCCCAATTTTATTTCATAATGTGAAAGATGAAGTTACGCCGAGTAAATAGATACCAAACATGTCACACTTCAAAATTGCGCCCAATCATGGAATGGCGCCAAACTTCGCTACTTAAAAATCCCCATAGGCGACGCTTTAATTACTTTTATTGGTTACATGTTTTTAGTTACGGAGGAGGTCTAGGGCCCAAATGATTGCTCTCGCTCTAACGTTCGCAGAGATACCTCACATATGTAGCTTGAACACTGTTTTCATTCGTGGGCGGGACTTACGTATGCGTTCACTCCTGCATGCGAGCACACGGGGACAGGGGTGCTTTAAAAAAATGGGTATTGCAGAGTATTTGGGTATTGCAGAGTATTGGGGTATTGCAGAGTATCGCGCATGGTATTGGGGTATTGCAGAGTATTGGGGTATTGCAGAGTATCGCGCAGGGTATTGGGGTATTGCAGAGTATCGTGCAGGGTATTGCAAAGTATTGGGGTATTGCAGAGTATCGCGCAGGGTATTGGGGTATTGCAGAGTATCACGCAGGGTATTGGGGTATTGCAGAGTATTGGGGTATTGCAGAGCATTGCGCAGGGTATTGGGGGTATTGCAGAGTATTGGGGTATTGCAGAGTATTGTGCAGGGTATTGCAGAGTATTGCGCAGGGTATTGGGGTATTGCAGAGTATTGGAGTATTGCAGAGTATTGTGCAGGGTATTGGGGTATTTCAGAGTATTGGGGTAT
Source organism: Rana kukunoris (assembly GCA_029574335.1). Taxonomy (NCBI): domain Eukaryota; kingdom Metazoa; phylum Chordata; class Amphibia; order Anura; family Ranidae; genus Rana; species Rana kukunoris. The sequence goes on along the minus strand of CM056053.1, from coordinate 218,455,871 downwards.
TGCAGAGTATTGGGGTATTGCACAGTATGGGGCAGGGATGGCTGAGCTGGGATGGATGGATCTGTGACTGCATTTGTCACAGATCCAGCCACAGCGCTGCTGCTGCCTCCGCTCCCCCCCCTCCTCTCACACTGTACCGAACGGTACAGAGAGGAGAGGGAGGAACCGGCGTCATCAAATGATGCCGGTTTGTTTACAAGTGATCGCTCCGTCATTTGACGGAGCGATCACGTGGTAAACGGCCGCTATCAGTGGCAATTTACCGTGATCCGTGATGCGCCGGGTCTTTTAGACCCGGCGAGCATGGACAATTCCGCGAGCGCGTCCCAGGGGACGCGCAAACGCGGAAGTGCACGAGGACGTCCCAGGGACGTCGTGTCACAGTTACCCCACAGTTACCCCACCGCGCTGTAGCAGTAAAGTGGTTAAGCAATGGAGGAGACAGATCGACCTGAGTATATGATTGCTATATCCACTGTCGGAGACTGCAGAGACCAGCCCTGGGGTAAGTGAGTTTTACAATACTACTGGGTTCTTCCCAGGGAGTGAGTTTATGGGAGGGGTGGAAGGCTGCAGTCTCCTCATGCTGTGTAGAGGACTGGTGACAGCCCACTATGCTGGGACCTGTAGTGCACTAGACTAGAGGGGACTGAAGAATGCATCTTTCCCACTATGCTGGGACCTGTAGTGCACTAGACTAGAGGGGACTGAAGAATGCATCATTCCCACTATGCTGGGACCTGTAGTGCCCTCTGTGGGGGGACTGAGGAATCTTCAGTCCCCTCTAGTCTAGTGCACTACAGGTCCCAGCATAGTGGGAATGATGCATTCTTCATTCCCCTCTTGTCTAGTCTAGTCTGCACTACAGGTCCCAGCATAGTGGGAATGCATTCTTCAGTCCCATGTAGGCTAGGGCACTACAAGTCCCAGCATAGTGGGAATGCATTCTCTAGTTCCCTCTAGTCTAGTGTACTACAGGTCTCAGCATAGTGGGAATGCATTCTTCAGTCCCCTAGTAGTCTAGGGCACTACAGGTCCCAGCATAGCAGGCTGCTCTGACAGAACAGAAGGAGCTTGAGAAGATGATTGTCACCATTCTGTGTGATCCAGGGGCACTGCTAGGCTACAATTGGTGGGCACTGGTAGGCTACATTTGAGGCATTGGTCTCTTGTATCATGTCTGCAGTCTCTGAATATCTCTTGTATCATGGCCGCCGAGCCACATCCCCGCTCGGCGCTCAGCCCCCCCCCCCCCCAAAAAAGCCTGCGTCGCATACACCACCCCCCCCCCCTTCTGGCCTTCGACCTCAGGCTGAAGCCCCTGGTCTTTTTGCCACCAAGCAACGCCCCTGATGGCCAGGTTTTGCAATCAGCAGTGGGTGCTCAACCCATTTAAACTAATGGTGGGCTGTGCATTAGGTAAAAAGCAGCTAGACTTTAGAATCACTTTAAGGTACAAACAATAAGTTTTTTAAATATTCATCACTTAGCATTTGATACACATGCTTTTAAGGTGGGGGCCTGAGGGGCTACCACATCTTCTGTGGCAGCTTGTCACTAAGAGGTTTGTGTAGAACTCTGCAGACTGGTCACTGTTGGGTTATTGCACACAGCGGCGGACTGACAACTCATGGGGCCCCGGGCAATAGGAGATTATGGGGCCCCCGGCAATAAGAGATTGTGGGGCCCCCAGGCAATAGGAGATTATGGGGCCCCCAGGAAATAGATTATGGGGCCACACAGTATACACACACACACGCATACAGTATGCATACACAGTATACACACACTGAAAAGGTACTGGAGAGGCGGGGCAGTATTATTCTTGGGATTTTTAGACCAAAAGGAAGTCGGTAAGGGACATTTTAGGGACAGATGTAAAAAAAACACACATTTTTACATACTGTCCCTGGTTTTACTGAGGCTGGCAACCCTGATGGGGCCCCCTAGTGGCATGGGGCCCTCGGTAATAGTATGTGTTAAAAACAGGGGTTTTGTCCGCACGCATTTGCAAACGCATGCGTGAGCCACAGAGCCGCGCCAAGGCACCCTGTAATCTGTGGTCCTAACACTAAACAATGAGTGTCCCCACAATGGAGGCACATGCATTCTAATGGATAGATAGGGGCAGATGGACTAAAGAGGAGCAGGAGCACACCAAACACCCAGCATATAGCACAATGGCTGCAAAGGTGTTGGTGTGTTGCTGGACCAATACAAGCACCACAGGTGAAACATAAACGTATCCACCGCCCCATCTATAGCTGGCGATAGCAGAAAGTAGCATTGGAAGGCTAAAGCAGATAACAAAAAAACCTGGGGAATGCCCAGAAAATAACCTCCTTACCGACCAGCTCGCAGAACAACCAATTAACCTGTCTAACAGTATGTGTTAAAAACATTTGCAAACGCATGCGTGAGCCACAGAGCCGCGCCAAGGCACCCTGTAATCTGTTGTCCTAACACTAAACAATGAGTGTGACTGCAGACTGAGCAACCTTTAAATGGGAGAAGCTGGAGTGTATGTGCTGGAGGAGGGATACATAGTTATCTGTGTCGTGTTACTGCGGAAGGACCAGGAAGAGGCTGTTTTGAAATTTGAATGTAGAACAAATAATAAAGACAACACAAGTTTGTAATGGGACTTGATGTCCTTAAAAAAGTTTTCTACGAATATTTAAAAAATCACGAGGCAATCTCATGTGTTGATAAAATATGTTTTGCACATTGATTGTGATAAACAGTCATGTCTAATTGGCTGTTAATTGCACCACTACCTCAGAGCACTACTTCACTTTACAATATATTTATAGTTCATGTTATTCATACAGATATAAATTACACAATAACCACCCTTGATTTAATATATTGTGTTCTCTAACAATTTTCATGTTCTCAGCTTCATCAGGAAGACAGAAAACCGTGCAAACAAAAGCCACATTTGTAATTATTGGTTCTGCAAGCCAAAGGCCAAAATTCTCCCTTTCGGGTGACTGCAGAGGAGACAAGAAGTGCTAAGCCACCATTGATCAAGTATAACTCATGTAATGCCACTGGCTCAGTTAAATGTATTTTAGCTGTCACAGGTCAACTTTGATAATCTGTGACCACCAATCCAGCCAGTGAACTATAGGCAGGTTGAGGATGTAATTTCATAGTTAAAGTGATACTAAAGTCTCAGTTCTTTTCACTTAAAAAAACAAAAAAAACATGTTGTTATACTTACCTGCTCTGTGCAGTGGTTTTGCACAGAGCAGGCCCGATCCACCTCTTTTTGTGTCCCTCGTCGGCTCTCCTGGCCCCTCCCTCCTGCAGAGTGCTCCCACAGCAAGCAGCTTGCTATGGGGCACACAATCCGAGGTGCTGATCTGTGTGTCCATTTGGACTTAAAGCCACCATTTGGCCCCACCCCCTATCTCCTTATTGGCTCACTGACTTTGATTGACAGCAGTGGGAGCCAATGGTACTGCGCTGCTATCTCAGCTAATGAGGAGGGAGAGTCCCAGGCAGCCAAGACTCCTGCAACATCTTTGATCCAGATGGGCTCAGATAAGTATGGGGGGGGGGGGTTGCTGCATACAGAAGGTTGTTATCTTAATGCATAGAATGCTTGGGATAAAAAATAAACTTCTGACTTTACAACCAGTTTAATTGGTCTCGGGACATTCACTGTATCCTCACGGCTGAACAGTCCACATCTATTTCCAAAGTGACTCAATACTAAAGCCTGGTACACACAGGCAGAATATCAGGCGGGTCAACAGAAACTGGGCAACATTCGGCCAGTGTGTACAGCAGCCTGTTTGGCTTATGTCAAACAGGCATGATGAAGAAACTGCAGCCAATCGGCATCTGATCAGCGCCAATCGCCACGAGTGCTGACTGGGGAGTCCCCCATCAGAACACAATAGCTTAGCAGGGGGATCGCTGTACTAACATTGCCAAAGTACCGCAAGCTCCTCAGTTTGTACGGTGTGTGTTCCCCATGCCAAGCTGCATGCAGTACATTTTTTTTCACTGCAGACCACTGGGGCCACACTTGGAATTGCGCTGGGCAAGGTTGTCCAGCACAGTCCCATAGAACCTGGTGTGAACAAGCCCCAATGGGCAGTATTTAAATAAAGTGCATGTAAAGCCAAAAGCGTTAAAGAACATTTACGTATGAGTTTTGTGTTTTCCATAGGTCAAAATTAAAGATGGAAGACATCAAAGAGGTTAACAAAGCTCTTAAGGTATGGTAAAAGGGCAGTACATTTTTACTTTCTGGTTTCAGTGTTATGCAAATTATATTCCCCCCCCCCCCCCCCCCCCCGGATTAATTTTCCAATTTTTATTTTCTTTACCCCCTAGCCAGAAATATATTATCAAACTTGACTAGGTTGCACCTATTATTTTATTTGTCAAACTTTACACACTTAAAGCAGAGTTCAATTGATTTAAAAGTCAGCAGCTACAAAAAGTGTAGCTGCTGACTTTTAATAATCAAACACTCACCTGTCCCATCATGCAGGCTCACAAAGCCCTGCTCCTCTCCCCCTCCTCTCCAAGGCGCCACCACTCTAACTGTGGGCGCCCGGCTGTGGCTTTTCAGCCAGGCGCGCATTAGCTAGCCATGTCCTGTTTCGGCAATCTTCTGAGACCTGTGACGTGTCCCAGAATATTGCAGGGAGAGGTGAACTTCCTTCCGGCGCTGCAGAGCCCAGGGAGGAAGTGGGAGCGGGGTGCCCATAAAAACTGTGTACCCCCCCCCCCGGGTCCTAGTAGATGATAGGCTCAGCAATGGCATGCAATGCCAAGCTGCTGCTGCTGACAAAGCAGCCAGAAATATTGGCATGCATTAAAAAGGGATTAACTCCAGAGTGATAAAGTGATAATTCTCCCACTCTACAAGACTCTGGTCCAGCCACACCTGGAGTATGCTGTCCAGTTCTGAGCACCAGTCCTCAGGAAGGATGTACTAGAAATGGAGCGAGTACAATGAAGGGAAACAAATCTAATAAAGGGTCTGGAGGACATTAGTCATGAGGAAAGATTACAATCACTGGACTTCTCTCTGGAGAAGAGACTCTTGAAAGGGCATATGATTCCAATTTACAAATACCATACTGGTGACTAGGGATGAGCCAAACATACCCGAGTTCGGTTCGCACCAGAACCGTCGAACAGACCGCGGGTTCGCACGAACATTTAGAACCCCATAGAAGTCTATGGGACTCGAACGTTCGAATTCAAAAAGGCTAATTTTAAAGACCAATATTCAAGTTATTGTTGGAAAACGTCTTTGAGAACCCGGGTCTTGCCCCAGGGAACATGTATCAATGGAAAAAAAAGTTTTAAAAACTTTTTTCTTGAGCATCGCTTTTAATCATGCTTAAAGTGAAAAAAAAATAATCAAAAACCCCTTTAAAAAAAAGTACCTGCTGGGTGTCTATAGTAGTGGCACGTGTTTAGAAAAGTCCCTACACAACATGAGATTACTCTCAGAAAAAAGTAATTTAATATTGCTTGCGGCTTCAAAGTAGTGTTTGGTCCTGCAATATGGATAAAAATCCACTTCGCCCAGGTCATTACAAGACCCAGTGCCGATCCTGACCTCCCTGAGGCCCTAAGCAAAATCTGACGACAGTGACATGCCACATTAAAGAAAGTTGCGAAGCGGGGGGAGGGGGTGTTCTGCTGTCGGAAATGACTCAGCCAGCGAGTTTAGAAGCCGGGTGAGGGTACGAAAATGACTTCTCACCAGACGGGGCCTCTAGTAATTTTGGTGGCCCTTTGCAGCTTTGCATGGCCCTAAGTGGCTTGCATAGTGCACCTATAGGGAGGATCGGCCCTGACAAGACCCTATGGCCCTGTATACTTTAAACAGCAGTATACAGGCGGTGCAAACAAGACAAGAACTGTTGGTTTGTTACGTAGAATCTGAACCATGTCATACTTTGCTGCTGCATATTGCACAATTTCCTAAAGAGACCCTCAACAAACTACATGACACTTGTGCCTGGTGATGAGGCCATTGATGTTCCAGTGGTGGCCCGTGAGCCTGTGGCCATACAGGCTTGGCCCCCCAAAGCGCACATGCTGTGTGGCAACAATATGTTGATTATTTTAGGGGTGGTGGGGGGCCATTACAATGACAGATCTTGGCTCAATCAATTATTTCTTTGTGAAAGAAAAATTGTAGAAAAAAGGGGGGTTGCCATCCGGGGCCCCCTTTGAACAAATTATGTGAAGAACTCCTGTTCTCTGAAAGCCTCCATTATTTCTGCAAGTCAAAATTTAGCAAAAAATAATAATGTCAGTCAAGCCTTAGCTTTCTTCCCATATCTAACCCACAAACTAATCCACTGTTCATAAAGTCTAAAAAAAAAAAGTTTCATATCGTCGTATTGCACGATCGTTTTTCCGACGTTTTCTACCGACTGTAAACGACGTTCTCTATCCCTTTATACACTGCGCATGTGAGAAGCTTCGCACGTTTCCACGCCCATGACGTTCGTCCTAGTGATTGCCACGCCCCTTTTTAGTCGGTCAATGTGGAGACAGACCAGGCACTCACCAGCCACCAATATGAGCTTTGAAGAGATGGTTGAGATGGTGGCTATTTTAAAAAAGGAGGACTACGACGGCATAAAAGGGCCTTACAAAAACCCCAATAAACTCAAGGCCCAGATCATGGATAAGATACGGAGGGCTATCAATGCAAAATTCGGGGTTCAGAGGTCCACGGAGCAGTTGCGCAAGAGATGGAGTGATTTGAAAATCCGAGAGCCAGAGCAGATGGAGAGAATTCGAAGAGTCCTCAGAAGACGTAAGTAATTTTCATGTCTGCTCTGAATTATTATTTATTTTATTTTGTGGCATGTGCTTTTTATCGCAGGTTGTGTATATATACAGTTCAAGAACAGATGTTTGAAGGTTCATGATTGTGTGGGCATAATAATTGGTTGGTCATTCTATTTAAGACCTTTTTATGTGAGACAATTTTTAAAATTAATGTAGATGTGTTATTAAGTTGATTTAAATAATCCAACTTAAGTCAATATACATTAAAAGGAGAGTATGCTCAGCAAAGCAGTTGATTACACATATGCACTCAGTAGCACAATGGTTGGCATGGCGGATCCGCCCTATAGGCTCACTATGCAAGCCGCTTAGTGCCCAGCAAAGCTGCGAAGGGCCCCTCAAATAACTAGAGGCCCCGTCTGGTAAGAAGTGATTTTCGCCCCCTAACCCCCGCTTCTCAACTCGCTGGCTGCATGGGAGAAAAGGCAAGAAGTCAGCACTCCTTGCTTCTCAATTTAATGTAAGATGTCATTTCAGACAGCAGAACACCCCCTCCACCCACTTCTTAACTTTCTTTAATGTGACATGTCACTGTCGTTAGCGCCCCCCCGCTTCTCATTTTTATTGTGTCATGTCATTTTGCTTCGGGCCCCAGGGAGGTCAGGATCGGCACTGAGTTTTGGTCACAAGAACAACCTAGTTAGTTAGCGTTTCACACAGAGGTGATTCAGTGTCAACTTGTTGTTTTGCCATGTAGGAAACTTGGCCAAAGATAGAGAAATGCAGCAGCTTTGGTAATGGATAAAATCCTGTGTTAAGCTTAGGATTGTAAAAACACACAATTGTACGACACTTTTTAAAAAGAATGATTGATATTCCTCTTTCAGGCCTCTAATCTTTTTGATACATCTATCCCTTTTTTTACAATCTCATAGGCCCGCAATCAAGCTGCAGCAGTGGAGCCGACCAACCCCACACAATGCCAAGCCCCACCCTCGCCGGATGTGCAGGAAGTGCAAAATGCCACCACATCAGGTCAGTGTCATACAGCACAGCTTCAGGTAATACATGTAGGCCTGCATAATTTTAATTACATGTTTTTTTTTCAAAATTTCAGGTGTACGAGCTGTTGGGGGCGGCTTAGACACCGACAGTGCCCAGGTGCTAATTGGGGGGATAATTTGCTGCATGGATAAAATAGAGGACACAAACCTCGCCCTCTTGAAGACCATAAAGAACAACAAGAAGGTGCTCCAAAACCTAAAAAATCTTGTTGACATTCTGGGGAGGGTTTAAAAAAAATAAATAATAAAAAAATAATAAAAAAAACATAAAAAATAAAATAAAATAAAAACCAGTAGATGTAGACAATTGTTTAAATGCAAAAATATAGGTCTTTAAAATAAAAAATAAAAAATTTCTAGTTTGATATTTAAAAAAAAAAAAAAAAATCACACATTTTCAGTGTGATACAATAAAGGAAAATTTATTATCAAATACTTACCGTAATTTTCCTTTCCTGATAGGCTCCATGGCAGCATACGTGTGGGTAGGCTCCACCTCCATGACTACCCAATAGGACCCCTCCCTATAAATTTCAGCTGTGGGCTCTCAGCCGTGTTCCGTAACTAGCCGACTCCAAGCATTGGGAGGGACTCCTGCTGCCATGGAGCCTATCAGGAAAGGAAAATTACGGTAAGTATTTGATAATAAATTTTCCTTTTTCCTGACTGGCTCCATGGCAGCATACGTGTGGGAAATAACTCGCCAAACACACCCGGGTGGGCAAAATGCTGAGGCAAGAAAATTGTATTTAACACGGTCGACTGACAGCACTTGTAAACCAACATTTAGAGAAGATAAAGCAGCCGGCTCAACACAATAGTGAGAAACAAAAGTATTGATTGACGACCACAAAGCCGTTCTACATATAACATCAGGTGCGACATGACGTGAGGCTGCCCAGGAAGTTGAAATGCTTCGAGTTGAGTGTGCAGACACTGCCTCTGGAGGAGCCATGCCCTTGGCTTTGTATGCCCTCTGGATGGTTTGAACTATCCATGCTGCAATGGATCTGATTGAAGCCTGTTTCCCTTTGTTCTTTACATGAAGAATGAAAAGAAAGTCTGTTTTCCTAAAAGATTCTTTCATTTCCAGATATTGACATAATGTGTGACCTACATCAAGGGGATGAACAGTTTGATCTTCAGACAATCCAAAAGTGGGCAGCACAATTTCATGATTTTCATGGAAAATGGATGTAACTTTAGGATTTGAGCCCAGCATAGGAATTAATACTGCTCTATCTGGAAAGAAGGTCAAGAATGGTTCCTTTGAACCCAGATTTCTGATGTCAGAGACTCTTTTAGCTGAAGTGACCGCTACTAAAAAGGCAGTTTTGAGAGTAAGATCTTTAGCTGATAGTGGTTTATCCGGATCAGAGCTGATCGTGGTAAGATAGTCCAGGACAAGAGGTAGATCCCATTTAGGGAACCTCGGCATTCTCCGGGGTCTAAGCCGGATGGCGCCCTTAAAGAACTGGTAGACCAAAGGATGATTGGCCCAAGAGATTCCAGAAAATGCAGAGATGGCTGAGATTTGTACTCAGAGAGAACTGACTGCTAACAGTAAGTCCAAACCCGTATGTAAAAAACTGAGTAAGTCTTGGACCTCTGGGGAACTGCAAGGTTTTTCCTCTGGAAGACATGTGATCTGTAAATTTTGACCAGATACACTCAGACTTTGTTGGTACTATTTCTTCTAGCGTTAAGAAGAGTTGAAATGGCTTCTTCTGGACATTCTAATGCTTTAAGCCTTCCCCTCTCAAGCACCACACCCTGAGATGCAGATGAGCTGGACATGGGTGCAACATTGAGCCCTGAGAGAGAGGAGATCCGGTCTGAGGGGAAGAGGGATCGAATCCCGGTAACTGAGAAGCGTTAGTAGTGAAAACCATGGCCTGTTGGGCCAAAATGGGATCACTGCCAGGATTTCTGCATCCTCTGATCTGAGACGGCAAAGAAATTGAAGGATCACAGGCACTGGTGGAAAGGCATATGCTTTGCTGAATTTCCATCGATCTGTGAGAGCATCTATCCCATAGGCTTGGGGATCTCGGAACCTAGCATAGTACTTTGTCAACTTGTGGTTGCATGGGGATGCAAACAGATCCACCTCTGGGGACACTCCCAGAGTCAGAAGCCAATTGAACACTTCTATGTGTAGAGACCATTCGTTGTTGTTTAATTGGACGCGTGATAGAAAGTCCGCTTGAACCTTCTGGACCCCCGGAATGTACACTGCCGAGATGTTGGCTAGGTTCTTCTAAACCCAATTCATGATTGGAGTAAGGACCAGCTGTGGGTTGCACCCTGCTTCCTTATGTAAGCAACAGCAGTTGTGTTGTCCAGTCTGGGCATCACAAAGGAGTCTGACAATAGATGACGAAAGGACTTGAGTGCCTGGAAGGCAGCTCGCAGCTCCAGAATATTGGAAACAGTTCCTTGTGAAGGTATGTTCCACCTGCCTTGGGCTATTTTTGTCAAGCAATGAGCGCCCCAGCACTGATTGCTGGCATCTGAGGTTATTGTAATGCAAATGATAGGACGGATCGAATGACAATTGCGGAGATTCTTCCCCTGAAGCCACCACAGAAGAGATTCTATCATGAGTTGAGTGAGCATGATGCATTGACTCTTTCAGGGAGAGTCCCATTGCTGGAGAAACCCTTTTTGGAATGGGCGAGTGCGCCACTGAGCCCACTTCACCATAGGAATGGTGGCTGCCATGGTGTCAATTACCTTCAAACATTGAAGAGCAGATAGGTGAGGAGCAGCGAGTGTTTTGCGGATCCTGTCCCGAACTATAGTAACCTTTTCTTTGGGCAATGAAATGGTGCCTTCTACTGTGTTGAAGAGGGTACCTAGAAACACCAGAGATTGTGTTGGAACAAGATGACTTTACCAAATTCAATAGCCATTCGAATTCTTGGGGAGTGGCAACTACTATGTCCCTGTGTTCCAGGAGTTAACATCTGTCTTGAGGTAGAAGTAAAGAGATCGTCCAGTAAAGAAGACAAACTCCCTTCACTTGGAGGAGAGCCACCATGGCTAACAGAACTTGGGAGAACACCTGAGGTGACGTCGTGAGACCAAATAGTAAGGAAGGTGAACTGTAAGTGTTGATTGCCTACCGCAAAGCGCAGATACATTTGATAGTCTGCCTGCCACTGGAACGTGGAAGTATGAGTCTTACAGGTCCATTGACACTAACCAATCACCTGGATGGACTGACTGCTGGATTGTCAATAGTGACTCCATTTTGAATTTCTTTCCGAATAATCGGATGAGATGAGAAAAGTCTATTACTGGTCTCCAGGTACTGTTCTTTTTCTGTACCATAAACAAAGAGGAGTACATGTCTTTCGCCTCGTTCGCCTTCTGGAACAGTAATGGCTGCGCCTTGAGTTACTAAAGAGCTTGCATAAGCCAATAGGACTTGTTTCTTTTCTTCTGTTCATACGAGATCTGTAGGCTTCAATCTGAACCTGGGGTTGCTGTTGAAGACCCAGGTGTGGCCTGAAGAGACCGTCTTGACGGTCCAAAAATCTCAAATTGAGGCCACCCAATTTTAGAGAGGCTTTTCAGTAGACTCCTGATTACTAGAAGGAGTACTCTTAGTTTGCTTCTAGAAAGAAGACTGTCTGGATTTCCAGGGCCTTGAAGATTCATGACCAGGCCTGTACCTGCGTGCTTCCTTTGCATGGTCTGTATTTTGTGCTCTGAAAAAAGAAGTGCGTTTTTGATTTTGTAAACGCCTATCCTGAAGGAGGAACCCCGACTTACCACCTGTGGCTAGGGAAATGGCACTATCGAGTTTATTGCCAAAGAGAGAAGAGCCCTTAAAGGGAATGAGGCACTAAGCTTGCTTTGAAGCTGGATCCGCCGACCAGGGATGAAGCCATAAGGCACAACAGGCAGTGACTGCTGACAACACTACTTGAGCCACTAGGTGAATAACATTAATAGAGGCCTCCCCAAGAAAGGCCGATGCTAGACTGATTTGCTAGATAGGAGAGCTCTTGGCCATTTCTTCAGAGATACTTCTGAGGGAATCATTCACATTGTCTGACCATGCCTCTAAGGCTTTTGAGATGGCTGCTAAAGCCAGAAATGGTTTACAGACTGATCCTGCTGTCAGGTAGATTCTCTTCAGGTCTGAATCAATCCGTCTCTCTAGAGGATCTTTAAAATAAACTATATCACCCAGGGTGAAGGGTTACGTATCGCACCAAACGCATCAAAGCTGCATCAACTAATGGAGCAGAGTCAAGATGTTTCACGTCTTCCTCTTAAAAGGATATAATTTTGCAATTTTGAATGCATAGAGCTTTTTTTTTTTTTTTATCAGGTTTACCCCATTCTTCTGAGATAATTGCACCTATTTTTGTGACAAATGGAAAATAATGTCGCTCCTTATTGAGCTGTTTAAAAGTTTTCTTTGTCTGAGAGGAGAGATAATTGGATCTTCCAATTTTAAAACTTCATTGACTGCTTTCACTAAAGCAGGAACTAGGGCATAATCAGAGCCTATTCCTGGATCATCCACTTCTGACCCACTCTCTGAGGGATGGCTGGTTTGAGCGACTTCAAAAGTCTCATGCATTTGTCCCTGATCCAACAAGGGAATCATTGGGTCTGGAGGAGAATCATGCTGCACTCTGGCATCTCTCTCCTGTAGCGACTTGTCCACGACCCGCTTAACCAATGCTTCTAGGTGTTTGTCTGCACCTTCCCTTTCATTGGCTGCCTTTGAAAAAACAACAGTCGCAAAGGGACTTGCTAGCAGGAACCGGAGCCTTGCATCCCCAACAAAATCTCTCTGAACTCGTGCTGTGAGATGAGGAGGTGTGAGGAGTATCCCTACTGGGATGTCCGGATTTTAAACAAATTATGGTGTCTAGAAGATGAGTGCCGGTGGTGCGATTTGGAGGACCCGATGCATCTGCGGGACTCGCTGTGATGTTGGTCAGACCTAGAAGGGCTGGAAAAAAAAAAAAGAAGAATAGAGAGAGAGAGACAAGCATAGTCATGGCAATGCCCTACACTCCACTCTCTTCCCCCCCAACAGAAAAAGAAAAACATAGTTTTCCAATTTTTTTATCTGCTGAGAGAGGGCTGACCACTAGGGGGCAGCAAAGCATCCATTATAGCAGAAACACATTGCAGGTGGGAAAATCAAACACCAGATACAAACGACTAAAACACATGCTACATCCGACTGTTCTGAACGAGCACATACCTAAGGTAGTCTCTGTAAATGTACCAGGAAACCGTCGTTTTGAACGATCGATCCCGAGCTTCACAGATTTCCCGACTTTTTTTTTTTTTTTTTTAAAGACGGGGATACACGCGCGCATGAGCGAACCAAGCCTCGCTGTCATTCCCGGGTCCGTCTGATCGTAGAACGCAGACGGGAGTCCCGGAAGTAAGAGGGAGCGGCGGCTGGAACGCATAGGAACCAGACGCTCACTGGGCATGCAATCATGAAAAACACAGCATATGGAAAAACAGAAAAACAAACAACAAACATAAACACTGCTGCCATGAAGGCGATACTGCTTACCACCACCTACGATCGATTCGGCCAGGGACACCGCATCCATACACACCGGGCTTTCAGCAGATAATGGCCACCTGCACATTGCTAGGTATTCAGGCCTGTGCGCGCTCGTCTCTCCAGTGGAAGACATAATCCAGCTCTTCAGCGCTACTCTGCAATACACTCCATACCCTGCTTAACAGTCAAGGCTTATCGGAGGGATGAGACACCATCATTATCATTATCATTATCATCATCATCATCATCATCATCATCATCATCGGCCGATCTTGATCGTAGGAACAATCGTCTTCAGGTAGGAGAACCAAACACATGGTCCTACGGAGGAGGACAAAAAAGGAACACGGCTGAGAGCCCACAGCTGAAATTTATAGGGAGGGGTCCTATTGGGTAGTCATGGAGGTGGAGCCTACCCACACGTATGCTGCCATGGAGCCAGTCAGGAAAAATATTTTTGGATACTCAACAATGTCTGGCTTCTTATTATATCAATGCTGCCTAAAACACTGCAACCCCTCACAGATACTGTAATTGGAGAGCAATGAAGAGGCACGTGCCAAAGTATTGCATCAAAAATTGTTATTAGACGCCCCTGTTAAACAGGGGCACAAAAATTGTGCCTTAGGCACAACACAACACTGCAACCCCTCACAATACCTCCAATTGGAGGACAACAAACATCCATGTGCAAAGTATTGCATCAAAAATTGTTATTAGGCGCCCCTGTTAAACAGGGGCTGAAAAATTGTGCCTCAGGCACAACACAACACTGCTGCAGCCCCTCACAATACCTCCAATTGGAGGACAACAAACAGCAACGTGCAAAGTATTGCATCAAAAATTGTTATTAGACGCCCCTGTTAAACAGGGGCACAAAAATTGGGCCTTAGGCACAACACAACACTGCAACCCCTCACAATAACTCCATTTGGAGGACAACAAAGAGCCATGTGCAAAGTATTGCATCAAAAATTGTTATTAGGCGCCCCTGTTAAACAGGGGCAGAAAAATTGTGCCTTAGGCACAACACAACACTGCAACCCCTCCCAATAACTCCAATTGGAGCACAACAAGGAGCCACGTGCAAAGTATTGCATCAAAAATTGTTATTTTGCACAAGCGCCGTAGATGTGCGCTGTAATGCAGTGGGTGTGACCTTAAGCTGACCCCTGGAGGGCATCCTGCCTCTTTGGAGATGTGCCTGTGCCTCGTCCTCCTCCTCCTCCTCCTCCTCCTCTCTCCTATCAGGCACCCAGGTAGAGTCAGTGACATCATCATCCCCTCCCTCCTCATCACTGTCAAAAACCTGGCAGTATGCTCCAGCTGGGGGAACATCATCACTGCCAGATTGCTGTCCCTCTCGGCCACCCCCTCTCCCTGGGCTCACATCAATGCCTTCCTCTATCTGTGTTCCGTCATCGGAGTCTTCAAAATGCTGTGCATCTTCCTGCAGCATGTACCCAACACTGTGTTAAAACAGTTTGGGGGACTCCTCAGGAGGACATGGTGGTACTAGGGAAGTATTGTGTGAAGCCATTGTGTAGAGGTAGGAGGACGCCTTGGCAGCTGCTTTGCCAGATAAACTTTGGTCAGTCTGTGTGAGAGAGGATGAGGAGGATGAGGACGGCTTGGTCGTCCACTCTACTAATTTCTTTGCATGTTGAGGCTCAACACGGCCAGCTCCCAAAAAGAGGGACAAGCGGCCACGGCCACATCCACCACCAGCGTTACCTCTAGATGCAGAGCCTGCTTGCCCTCGTGACTCTCTGCCTCTCTTTGTTGTCCTTCCAGACATATTTATGCGTTCAGGTGCTATGTAACAGCAAAAGCGGAGTCACACTAACTGCGTTCAGGTGGTATGTAACAGCACACGTGCAGTGACACCAAATGCGCTCAGGTGGTATGTAACAGCACACGTACAGTGACACTAACTGCGCTCAGGTGGTATGTAACAGCACACGTGCGGTGACACCAAATGCGTTCAGGTGGTATGTAACAGCACAAGCGGAGTCACACCAACTGCGTTCAGGTGGTATGTAACAGCACAAGCGGAGTCACACCAACTGCGTTCAGGTGGTATGTAACAGCACATGTGCGGTGACACCAAATGCGCTCAGGTGGTATGTAACAGCACACGTACAGTGACACTAACTGCACTCAGGTGGTATGTAACAGCACATGTGCGGTGACACCAAATGCGCTCAGGTGGTATGTAACAGCACACATGCGGTGACACCAAATGCGCTCAGGTGGTATGTAACAGCACACGTACAGTGACATTAACTGCGCTCAGGTGGTATGTAACAGCACACGTGCGGTGACACCAAATGCGATCAGGTGGTATGTAACAGCACACGTGCGGTGACACCAAATGCGCTCAGGTGGTATGTAACAGCACACGTACAGTGACACTAACTGCACTCAGGTGGTATGTAACAGCACACGTGCGGTGACACCAAATGCGCTCAGGTGGTATGTAACAGCACACGTGCGGTGACACCAAATGCGCTCATGTGGTATGTAACAGCACACGTGCGGTGACACCAAATGCACTAAGGTGGTATTAAACAGCACACTCACAGTCAGAGCGACTGCGTTTCTGTGCAATTCAATAGCCCACTTGCATTAACAGCAACTGCCTTTCTGTGCAAATAAATAGCACACTTGCAGTAACAGGTAATGTGTCTATGTGCAATTTACTAGCACATGTTGACTAACACAGAGTACTATGTTTAAGGTAAACCCTAATGCAGGCAATACAACACGTTAGAGCACTGCATCAAGCACAATCTCCTGCCTGGCAGATACTAATAGCAGATCTAGCTAAGCTATACAGTTTATAAATATATTGACAACTCCTAGGGATGTCAATATATTCTCTACAAACTGTAAATTTAACTGTACTGACTTACTAGCCTCCCTGCTCTATCTATCTATCTATCTATCTATCTAGACACTGGCCCAGATTCATAAAGCAATTACGCCTGTCTAACTGGTGTTAGACAGGAGTAATTTCAAATTTTGCGCGCCGTATCACTAGTTTGAATCCTCAAACCATGATACGGCCGCTTCGGGCTTCGATCCGAGAGGCTTACGTCTTCGTAAGCCTTCGGATCTACGCTGCGATATTTTTGCGGCCGCTGGGAGGAGTTTGCGTCGTTTTGATGCGTCGGGATATGCAAATTAGTTTTTACGGCGATCCACGAAGATACGAGCGGTCTTCGCAATCGCTTACGTCTATTTTTTTTTACGTACTGTTAGACCAGATTTTTGCTGGTCTAACGGTGCATAGCCCATATTAAGTATGGCCGTCGTTCCCGCGTCAAATAAATTTATTTATTTTTTTTTTTTACGTAAGTCGTTCGGGAATAGAAATGTCCGTAAACGACGCTACTCAAACAACGAATGATGTAACGACGTGATTTCGCGCAATGCACGGCGGGAAATTTGCGAACGGAGCATGCGCAGTTCGATCGCCGCAGGAACGCGCCTATTTTAAATGCTTCACGCCCCCTACTCGCGTAGATGGATTGCGACGGGAGAAATACACTACGCCGCCGTCGTTTACTGAACAAAATCTACCTGGATTCCACGTAGAGCCAGGTAAAAAACGGCAGCGTAGTGTATTTCTGATACGCTACGATAATCTAATTCTCTCTGAATCTGGGCCATTGTGTCTCTATCTTTTATAGTGTGGGGCGTGTGCTAAAGCCTTGAGCCCTAATTGGCCAAAGCACCCAGGCTTTGGCCAATTAGGTCTCTTCGTTTTTTGGGCTCTGTGATTGGCCAAGCATGCAGGGTCATGGTGCATGCTTGGCCAATCATCAGCGCGCAACGCCGCAGTGAATTATGGGTCGTTGCGCGTCATTCGAATTTGGCGCGAACGACCCGTTTTGTTCGTTTTCGACGAACGATCGAACAGGCAATGTTCGATGCGAACATGTGTTCGCATCGAACGCGAAGCTCATCCCTACCGGTGACCCCACAAAAGGGATAAAACTTTTTTGCGGAAGGAAGTTTAATAAGACACGTGGCCACTCATTAAAATTAGAAGAAAATAGGTTTAACCTTAAACTGTGTAGATGGTTCTTTATTGTAAGAACGGCAAGTATGTGGAATTCACTTCCTTGGTTTCAGCGGGGAGCATCGATAATTTCCAAAAACTATTAGATAAGCCCCTGAATATATGTAATACTGACATATAATCACACACATAGGTTGGACTTGATGGACCTTGTGTCTTTTTTCAACCTTACCTACTATATGTAAAAGATGCTAAAGGGGAGTTAAGCCGCATACACACGATCTGTCAAAAGCGATGAAAACGGACTGAAGGACTGTTTGATCGGTCCAAACCGATCGTGTGTGTGCCCCATCGGTCAGTTATCCTACGGTCAAAAAAAATAGAACTTGCTATAAAATTTGACCGATGGACATCTGACCGATGGGTCAAAACCGATCGTTAGTATGCAAAAGCATTGGTTAAAAGGCCGCGCAGGCTCAGAAGTCGACGCATGCTTGGAAGCATTGAAGTTTGTTTTTTTCAGCACGTCGTTGTGTTAAAACAAGTAAACGTCACCGCATTCTAACACGATAGTTTTTTTACCGATGGTGTGTAGGTTAACCGATGAGAACGGTCCTTAGGACCGTTCTTATCGTATGGACTGATCGTGTGTACGCGGCCTAACAGGGTGGCTGACCTGAAATGGGGGAAATGCTAATGGAAATTTCCGACAATACAAACATACTCTGCCAAGCAATAAATAACCTCTTACATATCCACATATTTATTATCGTTGTGTCAAATGCTGCATTTCTTTTGGAAGGAATTAAAAAATGTAATACCTATAAATGTGTCATGCGATTTAGAACTTTATATTCACATATACATATTTCTACAAAACCCAAGAACTTTTCAGTCCTCTCTTATTTTGTGCTACCTGGGTATTTAATGTTAACAATTTCTAGATCATTATTTTATATTTTTATCGTAAGGGTATCCATTGTAAAGGGTCATCTAAAGAATTGCTGGGGGAAGTGAGGACTATGTAATAGGTACAGTACCTTTGCAAGAATCACTTAGCGCTCATGTATGCAGGGTAGGGATGAGCCGAACATTTAGAACCCCATTGAAGTCTATGGGACTCGAACATTCGAATTCAAAAACGATCATTTTAAAACCCAATATTCAATTTATTGTTGGAAAACATCTTTGAGAACCCGGATCTTGCTCCAGGGAACATGTATCAATCGAAAAAAAGTTTTAAAAACTGTCGTTTTTTCCGGAGCAGCGATTTTAAATGATCCTGTTAATGAAGTGAAAAAAAATATGAAAAATTCCTTTAAATATCGTACCTGCTGGGTGTCTATAGTAGTGGCACATGTTTAGAAATGTCCCTGCACAACATGAGATTACTATAAGAAAAAATACATTTAATACAGCTTTTTGCAGCTTTAATGTAATGTTTGATCCCTGCAATATGGATACACATCATTGAAAAAAATTGCATGTGTTTCCCCGCCACCACTCCCCCCAGGTAATTACAAGACCCAGTGCCAATCCTGACCTACCTAGAGCCCTAAGCAAAATGACATGGCACATTAAAAATGAGAAGCAGGGGGGCGGCTGACAAAAGTTGAGAAGCGGGGGGAGGGGGTGTTCTGCTGTCGGAAATTGTTATTAGACGCCCCTGTTAAACAGGGGCAGAAAAATTTGGCCTTAGGCACAAGACAACACTGCATCCCCCACAGATACTGTAGTTGGAGCGCAACAAAGAGCCACATGCAAATTATTGCATCAAAAATTGCTATTAGACGCCCCTGTTAAACAGGGGCAGAAAAATCTGGTCTTAGGCACAACACAACATTGCAACCCCTCACAGATACTGTAATTGGAGCGCAACAAAGAGCCACATGCAAATTATTGCATCAAAAATTGCTATTTAACAGGGGCAGAAAAATTGGGCCTTAGGCACTGGTGGTGGAGCCCAGAAACAAAAATGTTCTTACTAGCTATCAGCAAGATCAGTGAGGAGGAAAAGGATATTCCATCAGCAGCATAACAGGACAGTCACTCAGTATCAGCATAGACAGTCTCGAAGAGATCTGACATTTCGAAAAAAAGTTCAGTTACATCTGCATCAGGTGCTTGGTAGCTGGTGTTGATCCAAGCCTGATTCATTTTGATGAAGGTCAGTCGATCGACGGAGTCGGTGGGGAGGCGCACCCTGTGATCAGTCACAAAGCCTCCAGCAGCACTGAATGTGCGTTCTGAAAGAACGCTGGATGCAGGGAAAGCCAGTAGCTCAATTGCGTACTGTGCAAGCTCTGGCCAGTGATCCATCCTCAAGACCCAGTAAGCCAAAGGATTTTCGGTGGGGAAGGTGTCCAAGTCGGATCTTGCCCCTAGGTATTCCCGCACCATGTAAACCAGACGCTGGCGATGGTTGCTGGAACCGGTCAGACCTTGGGGCTTTGGACTAAAAAACTGTCTGAACGCATCGGTCAGACGGCCACCTTCTCCGCCGCTTCTTCTGTGACTCACGAAGCCTCAGCAACACGTTCTCCAGGACCAGGATTTGGTAATCCCCCAGGTTCTGGGAACACGTTGCACAGACCCTTCTGCAAGGCCTCCCGCAGAAGCTTCATCTTCTGCTCCCTCTGCGACGGCAAGATAAGCTCCGCAACCTTACTCTTGTAACGTGGATCAAGGAGAGTTGCCAGCCAGTAATGATCCCTCTCCTTGATACCACGAACGCGAGGATCCTTACACAGGCTTTGCAGGATCAGGGAGGCCATGCAGCGTAGGTTTGCTGAGGCATTTGGGGCACAGTGCTCTGGGTCACTGAGAATGACAGGATTCTTAGCCACCTCATCCCAGCCACGTAAAAGTCCATGGGTTCCTTGGGACTGTAAGTGATCCCTTGAAGACTGCTGATGCTGAGTGCTAGGCCCCACCTCCATGCTGCTGATACAATCATCCTCCTCCTCCTCCTCTGTCTGTGTGCTAGGTGGGCAAGCAGGACCACTGTCTGGATAAGAGGGGGCCTTGAGAGGTAAGAAAGTCCTCCTTTTCCTCCCTCTGTTCTGCCTCAAGGGCCCTGTCCATTATTCCACATAGCGTGTGCTCCAACATGTGAATAAGAGGGACAGTCACACTGATGCATGCACTGTCACTGCTCACCATCCTTGTGGCCTCCTCAAATGGTGACAGGACAGTGCATGCATCCTTGATAAAGGCTCACTGGCGTGGGGAAAAAAACAAGCTCCCCTGACCCAGTTCTGCTGCCATATTGGCACAGGTACTCATTGATGGCCCTCTGCTGTGTGTGCAGCCGCTGCAGCATGGCCAATGTAGAGTTTCATCTGGTGGGCATGTCACAGATTAGACGGTTCTTGGGCAGGTTGTATTCCCTTTGGAGGTCTGTCAGCCGAGCAGTGGCATTATATGACCTCCAGAAATGCACACAGACTTTTCTGGCCTGCTTCAGGACATCCTGTAAGCCCGGGTACCTGCCCAAGAACCGCTGCACCACCAAATTTAGGACATGCGCGAAACAGGGGACATGGGTCAGTTTTCCCTGTCGCAGGGCAGAGAGGAGGTTGGTGCCATTGTCGCTAACCACCATTCCAGGCTTAAGCTGGCATGGCGTCAACCACCTCTGAGCATGCCCCTGTAGAGCTGACAGAACCTCGGCCCCAGTGTGGCTCCTTTCTCCCAAGCACACCAGCTCTAGGAGACATCAGCACAGGAAGAGGCCACAGAGGAAGAAGAAGAGGAGGGGGTGGAGGAGAGAGGTGTGTCACAACCAGTAGTAGAGTTTTGGAGGCGTGGTGGCGGAACAACCTCCAACACTACTGTACCTTGCCCTGTGTCCTTCCCAGCTGCCAGCAGAGTCACGCAATGCGCCGTGAAAGAGAGGTAATGTCCCTCTCCATGCCTGCTGGACCATAAGTCAGCGGTAAGATGCACCTTACCACTGACCACCCTGTCCAGCAAAGCATGGACATTGCCTTCCACATGCCGGTAGAGAGCAGGAATCGCCTTCCGTGAGAAAAAGTGGCGTTTGGGAACTTGCCACTGAGGTACCGCACATTCCACAAACTCACGGAAGGGGGCATAATCTTCCAACTGAAAAGGTAGCAGTTGAAGTGCTAGCAATTTCGCTAAGCTAGCATTCAACCGCTAGGCATGTGAATGGCTGGGAGAGTACTTCTTTCGGCGCTGCAGCAGCTGGGGCAGGGAAATTTGTCTGGTACTAAATATATGTACAACTCCTAGGGATGTATATATATCCTCTACACACTGTAAATTAAGCTAAACTGACTAGCCTGCCTGCTCTATCTATCTATCTGGCAGAAAAGACACTGTCTCTCTATCTCTCTCTATATGACTTCTCTCATTAACAAGCCGCAACAAACTACACGAGGCCGCCCAGCAGGCGGACTTTTATAGTGTGGGGCGTGTGCTAAAGCCCTGATCCATAATTGGCCAAAGCCACCTAGGCTTTGACCAATTATGGCTCTTTTGTTTTTTGCGCGCTGTGATTGGCCAAGCATGCGGGACATACAGCATGCTTGGCCAATCATCAGAGCGCAATGCCGCAGTGAATTATGGGCCGTGACGCATCATTCGAATTTGGAGCGAACGACCTGTTTTGATTTTCGACGGATGGTCGAACAGCCAATGTTCGATTCGAACATGGGTTTGAGTCGAACGTGAAGCTCATCCCTAACGCAGGGCAGTTGAAAACCTTTTCTGAATGCTGGAAACTTGGAAGCTGGAAACCGACCGTGAAAAACATCAGTTTTGCAGCTTTTACATACTGAGTTTATGCAAGTTTAGCAGCAGTTATGAGCGTTTGAGGTTAGAAGTGTTTTTTTGGTAACCTTAGGAGACCCTCCCAAATGCCCACAATGCATGAAAAACAAGTAAATTATTAACTATTTCAGTCATTCTATGAAGACATAGAAAATTGCGTAAGAGGACCAGAGTTCGTCGCTACTGATCTCATCCATCCATTCATCCATTGATGCAGGCAACAGCATGTGGTGAAATTTGTGTTTTTTCAAAAATTTTATACAGTAAAACCTTGGTTTGCGAGCATAATTCATTCCAGAAACATGCTTGTGTAGCGCCCCCTTACTTTCAGTATGGGCACTATGCTAAAGTTAGAGGGGAATGGGAGAGTTATTTTGCTCCTGTTCATAATTTGTTAAAATTGATGGGCTGCTGTCATTCCAGAACTGTCCTGTAGGTCAGTCTGCGTTCCAGGGGTGCGATCTCACCCCTGGGCGACAGGTGGTGCTAGAGGGGTTCTGGCAGAGCTGCTTTTCCCCAGCAGCCAATTGGAGGAGTTGAACCTCGAGTGGGCATGCTGGGGGAGGGTATATTTGTGACAGGGGCCATCTTTTTTGGTCTTCGTCTTCGTCTTCTTCTCTGCGCGGGGTCCGCGTCTCGGATGCAGCATCCACCTTTAGGGTGCCCGCATCCACGGACCCCGCCCGCATGGCCCACCTGGCTGGAGCTGCATGCTCCATGGAGACCCACCCTGTCCAGCAAGGCATGGACATTGCCTTCCACATGCCGGTAGAGAGCAGGAATCGCCTTCCGTGAGAAAAAGTGGCATTTGGGAACTTGCCACTGAGGTACCGCACATTCCACAAACTCACGGAAGGGGGCATAATCTTCCAACTGAAAAGGTAGCAGTTGAAGTGCTAGCAATTTCGCTAAGCTAGCATTCAACCGCTAGGCATGTGGATGGCTGGGAGAGTACTTCTTTCGGCGCTGCAGCAGCTGGGGCAGGGAAATTTGTCTGGTACTAAATATATGTACAACTCCTAGGGATGTATATATATCCTCTACACACTGTAAATTAAGCTAAACTGACTAGCCTGCCTGCTCTATCTATCTATCTGGCAGAAAAGACACTGTCTCTATCTCTCTCTATATGACTTCTCTCATTAACAAGCCGCAACAAACTACACGAGGCTGCCCAGCAGGCGGACTTTTATAGTGTGGGGCGTGTGCTAAAGCCCTGATCCATAATTGGCCAAAGCCACCTAGGCTTCGACCAATTATGGCTCTTCGTTTTTTGCGCGCTGTGATTGGCCAAGCATATGGGACATACAGCATGCTTGGCTAATCATCAGAGCGCAATGCCGCAGTGAATTATGGGCCGTGACGCATCATTCGAATTTGGAGCGAACGACCCGTTTTGTTTGATTTTCGACGGATGGTCGAACAGCCAATGTTCGATTCGAACATGGGTTTGAGTCGAACGTGAAGCTCATCCCTAACGCAGGGCAGTTGAAAACCTTTTCTGAATGCTTGAAACTTGGAAGCTGGAAACCGACCGTGAAAAACATCAGTTTTCCAGCTTTTACATACTGAGTTTACGCAAGTTTAGCAGCAGTTATGAGCGTTTGAGTTTAGAAGTGTTTTTATTGGTAACCTCAGGAGACCCTCCCAAATGCCCACAATGCATGAAAAACAAGTAAATTATTAACTATTTCAGTCATTCTATGAAGACATAGAAAATTGCGTAAGAGGACCAGAGTTCGTCGCTACTGATCTTATCCATCCATTCATCCATTGATGCAGGCAACAGCATGTGGTAAAATGTGTGTTTTTTCAAAATTTTTATACAGTAAAACCTTGGTTTGCGAGCATAATTCGTTCCAGAAACATGCTTGTGTAGCGCCCCCTTACTTTCAGTATGGGCACTACGCTAAAGTTAGAGGGGAATGGGAGAGTTATTTTGCTCCTGTTCAAAATTTGTTAAATTTGATGGGCTGCTGTCATTCCAGAACTGTCCTGTAGGTCAGTCTGCGTTCCAGGGGTGCGATCCCACCCCTGGGCGACAGGTGGCGCTAGAGGGGTTCTGGCAGCGCTGCTTTTCCCCAGCAGCCAATTGGAGGATTTGAACCTCGAGTGAGAATGCTGGGGGAGGGTATATTTGTGACAGGGGCCATCTTTTTCGGTCTTCGTCTTCTTCTCTGCGCGGGCATGGCCCACCTGGCTGGAGCTGCATGCTCCATGGAGACCCATCCAGATGTTGGAGGGGGCTCCAGTGACTTACTGGGTCCCCACCCTTACTGAGAAGATCTCAGGCTGTATGCCGTTCGGTGGGGGATCGGCTTGAGGAGAACCCGGAGACAGATTATCCAAAAGGGCTTGAATGAACCATCAGGGATCTGGTCAACGGGATTTGACAGGTACATGACAGCTGTCAACCAGTGACCCCCTTCATTGCATTACTGGGAGGATTTGCTCAATCTAAATTGTTCTCTTGAGTACTGAAGTACTAGGCCTGTGGCAGAGGCCCGAGCCAGGCCTGTAACAGAGGCTTGTTCCTCCAAGCAACTTAAAAGTGACACTTCGGCTGCCAGGCTTGTGACAAAGGTCTGTCCGGGGGCACTTCACCCACTCTGGCTAGAGTGGTGACGAACTGTATCTACTACTACTGAGAGCAGGATTGCTCTGTTTCATATCCAGGCCTGATACTGCAAAGTTCTTTATTGTTTCATCAACCTCTCCTATCCTACCTCCTGTTGAAGTTGGCCGTGTTGGAAACCTGTTTGTCGGACATGTCCGCTGGTTAGTATGCCTAACCAGCGGACATAAATCTCCTGCATGCGTCGATTGGATTTGACGCATGCGTGGAAGTATTTTACTTCCTGGAGTGGCGATGTGGCGGCGTCAACGTCACCGCCACATCACCGGGTCCTCAGTCCGAGGGGATTTTCGTCCGATGGTGTGTACACGCCATCGGACCAAAATCCGAGGAGACATGTCCGCTGGAAACGGTCCGTCGGACATGTTTCAGCGAACATGTCTCCCTGTGTGTATGCGGCCTTAAAGTTAGGGTGTGTGATATACACCTGTGAGTGTTATACGCTAATAAATATGGTACTTTTTTCCCCTCACTGTAAGGGATACTTACCATATACAGTAGACATGAACTCTCAAACTATAACGTAATGCTCAGTTATTATTGAAGGATCCCACTGGCCTTAGGCTTTCAAGAAGAATGGGCCAGATTCAGGTAGCTGAGCGTATCTTTGTGCGGGAGTAGCGTATCGAATATACGCTACACCGCCGCAAGTTAGAGAGGCAAGTGCTGTATTCACAAAGCACTTGCACCCTAAGTTACGGTGGCATATCGTAGATGGGCCGGCGTAAGCCCGCCTAATTCAAAGTAGGTGGAAGGTTAGCGTGATACATGTTAATGAACCGTGACCCCATGTAAATGAGGTGCCGAACGAACAGCGCATGCGCCGTCCGTGGACGTATCCCAGTGTGCATGCTCCGAATCACGTCGGATATAATGCCTAAGAGACGTCAAACGTAACTTACACACAGCACCATTCACGCACGACTTACGTAAACAACGTAAAAACGACGGCTGTTCTGACGTCCATACCTTAACATGGGCTGTGCCATCTTTTTGGTGGTTTATCTTTACTCCGGAAAAACGCCTTATGTAAACGGCGTCGATTACTGCGTCGGGAATACGTACGTTCATGAATCGGCGTATCTTGCTCATTTGCATATTTAACATGGGAACGCCGAATGCGTCAAGTGTAACTATGCACCCATGATACGCTGGCGTAGGCAAGTTACGTCGGACGGCTAAAGCCATGTTTTTTGGCGTATCTTGCTTTGTGAATCGGCGCAAAGATGTGACGGCGCACAATTGTACTTACGTTTGCATATCTCGAGATACGCCAGCGTAAACCTTTCTGAATCCGGTCCAATGTTTCCACTATGTGTGGCAAGATTTGCAGCAGCGGTTGAATGTTTTTGCTTTGACTTCTTTTGGACCAAAACTGAAGTTTGTGAAGGGTTAAACTTCTGTACATTGTAAACATACCAATGTCCTATTAATTTTTTAAGCTGATTAGAGAGATATATTTTCTAAATCCAGTCAACCAACTTAAAGCGGAGGTTCACCCTAAAATATATCCTCTCCCATGTGATCCAGCATACTGGCGTCAGCACCAGTATGCTGTTTTTTTTTTTAAATCCCCCACTTACTGTGAAATCTTTAATCTTTATTTCTTTCCCCCACGGTGGCTGGCGCCTATACAGCTTGTCAAAGCTTCTGAAAATACCTGATTTAGGACTCGGCTTTTTAGCCATAGGACTCGGAGAAATACGGCGCCTGCGCAGTCAGCTCCTAGGTCTGTGCGCAGGCGCCGCATTGCGCCGGAAATACCCGAGTCCTAAATCGGATATTTTCGGAAGCTGTGACGCGCTATACAAGCGCCATCCACCACGGGGGGAAAGAAATTAAAATTAAAGATTTCACATTAAGTGGGGGATTTAAAAAAAAAAAAAAAACAGCATACTGGCGCTGACGCCAGTATGCTGGATCGCATGGGAAAGAGAATATTTTGGGTGAACCTCCTCTTTAAGCTGTCCATACATGTCTTTCAAATTTGTTTATTGTTAGATGTTAAAATATAATATTTAAATCATGTAGTATCATTTATATATATGTTAGGAAATATAGTTTGAAAACGTTTATGAAATATAGAAAAAGATAATTCCACAGTATTTACAATACATATAGCAAGGACATTTTACTTTTCTGGATCTGCTGGTCTTTGCTAATAGGGATGGTTACATAAATGACTCTAGTTCACATTTTTGTTTATCATCTTACAGAATATATCACAAATGGATTTACGGTGCAGAGGACCAAAAGGACTACTGTGAACAGAGTGACATTATAAAGCAGAGAAATTGCAATTAAATAATAATGGGCATGCTATATACAAAGGTTTCAGAAAGAAATAACAGAAGGGATAGGAAATGATGCCTTTATTACAAGGTTTACAAATGGACATAGAACAATACAGAAAAACAGAAACGTACTCAGAACTGTTGCTTGCCTGTATAATTTATTAGAGAAAAGTATCTGCAGCAAATTTTGAAACGTGAGAAAAATATAAGATATACACTCTTCTGATCACATGTGCAACAAACGACCTGCTAAAGGCACTGCCTGAATGCCAAATAAAAAATAGTTATAATATTAGAACTAATTTTACATTAAAAATACTGTAATCTTCTCTCAGCTTAATGACAAGCACGGATTTGTACATATGCCACCAAGTACTGGTTACAAATGAAAATCATTCAGTGTAACATATTTTACACAACTTCTCATGTAACAATTATAATACATTCATTTTTAGTAAGCCATACAAGTTATCAATATGTTTATTTGGACAATGGTGGTGTGATTATTTTTTGTATGAGTGCTTGCATTGTAGACCTCCTTTTAGAAATTAAACAAAACAAACAAGCTGAGAGGCCTAGTGCATTGCCAAAAACATTTTATATATATTTTTAAAAATGCAAACTCAGAATAGCCATAGGCTAAAACAGCAATGTACACACCATAACTAATCTAAGTATGTGATTGATTTGCATTTTTTTAAACACATTTTTGGTAATGCACTAGGCCTCTGCGCCTTTTTGTTTTGCTTCATTTGTTTCAAGTTTCACTGCACTCAAGAGGGCAGCATTGGCGCAGCTTAATCAGTCCTGCATGGAGAGCCAATATTAGAATGTTCATCTTTCACAGCTGTTTGGGTTCTCAGTCCTCCCTTAGCTCTACGGTGCCAAATGTGTTTCAAGACTCCTTTTAGAAATGCTAGATGCCTAGCTGTATCTGACTTTGTAATGTTTCAGTCACAGTCTTGAAACAAGAATGCCATAAGGGCCATTTCACACCAGGAATCGCACAAAAACATGCTGCGCATTCCTGTGCATTCCTGTGCGATCCACATGCTGTGCAGTGTGGTGAAATTTCAAAGGCAATCCCCACTTTCTTCAGCTGTCTGGCCAGCTGGCAGATGCATTGGCTGGTCCTTGGATCTCCCAGTGGGATGGGAGAGCCAGAGAGAGCAACGGAAGGCGGCGAGAGGAGAGACTTCCCCTCCTGCTACTTGTAATAGCAATGGAGTGGCTGGTGAGCCACTCCAATTGCTATTACAAGAAAACGGACCGTTGGCTGTATCTGCAGGCATCTGCAGGCATTATCCTGGTATAACCATGGAAAGTCAAGCGATGTACCATACGGGAAGTGAATAAACCTTATTAAAAAAAAAAAAATTGTTGCTGTCATTGTTCAAAAAATGTTATGCCGCGTACACACAACTGTTTTTCATGGTGAGAAAAATGCTATTGTTTAAATTGGTGAGTGAGTGAATGAGTGAGTGAAGAACTTATATAGCGCAACACATGCAAACTAAATCGCCTCTGGGCGCTCGTTGTTCCTGTCTCCTTTGACATCAAAAGAGATGAGTTTTGATCTTTCTTCTGAAGGCCAAGTGGTTCTCCTCCAACCGAATACTGGTTGGTAAAGCGTTCCATAGTCTGGGACCTTGGAACGCAAATCTGGCTTTGGGTATCTGAAGCAGATTTTTGTTGGTGGATCGCTGAACGCGATTGGAGTTGTGAGCTTTTATTCTTTCGCATAGATATTGGGGGCCTTCCCATGGATGCACTTATGCGTCATTAAAAACTATTGTGTGTATGCTCCAGAGCATTTTTCTCTCATCGTTTTTCACATTGTCGTTTTTCTCGTCGCGAAAAACGGTCGTGTATAGGCTTTAACTGACATGCATGCTCAGAAGCAAGTTATGAGAAGGAAAATTTGCATAATCATCCCAAAGGGTGGCGCCATTCTAATGGAACTTCCCCTTTATAGTGCCGTCGTACGTGTTGTACATTGCCGTGCTTTGCTCAAGCATTTTCTTTCACGATCGTGTGTATGCAAGGCAGGCTTGACAAGAATCACGTCAAGAAAAACTTTGTTTTTTTCCATGACATGAAAAACGGTCGTGTGTACGCGGCATCAGAGTTGGGCTTTCATATGTTTGTTTACCACTAGAGAGCCGCGCGATAGACAAAAAACATCCATAGCGCAGCTCTCAAGTGTCAGGTGGACGTCTTTGGACGTTTTTTTATGTGCATTACCCACGCGCACCACTGGGGGGCGCGCAGCGGGTAAGCACTGTGCCGCCGCATCGCTGAGGATCCGATGCTTGTACCTGGCAGCCACGATGTCCGCCTGGTGCACGCGATCGGCGGTGACACAGCAGGGACGTGGAGCATTGTATGTAAACACAGAGCTCCACGTCCTGTCAGAGGAGAGGAGACCGATCTGTGTCCCTTGTACATAGGGACACGGCATCGGTCAACCCCCCAGTCACCCCCCTCCCCCCACACAGAACACTCACAAGGAATACATTTAACCCCTTCCTCACCCCTAGTGTTAACCCCTTCCCTGCCAGTCACATTTATACAGTAATTAGTGCATTTTTATAGCACTGATCGCTGTATAAATGTGAATGGTCCCAAATTTGTGTCAAAAGTGTCCAATATGTCCGCCGCAATATCGCAGGCCTGACAAAAAAAAATTGCATTTACCATTACTGGTAAAAAAAAAAAAAAAAAAAAAATCATAAATCTATCCCCTATTTTGTATGCGCTATAACTTTTGCGCAAACCAATCAATATACGCTTATTGCGATTTTTTTAACAAAAATATGTAGAAGAATACGTATCGGCCTAAACTGGGGAAAAAAAACTTTTTTTGTTTATAGCGCAAAAAATATAAACCGCAGAGGTGATCAAATACCACCAAAAGAAAGCTCTATTTGTGGGGAAAAAAATGATAAAAATATAATTTTGGTACAGTGTTGTATGATCGCACAATTGTCATTCAAAATGCGTCAGCACTGAAAGCTGAAAATTGGTCTGGGCACGAAGGGGGTTTAAGTGCCCAGTAATGAAGTGGTTAATTACTAAGAGTCCATTCAAAACTCTTTATGAATCTAAAACTACCCTGTCAACAGGGCAAAAATGCAGCTGTGTGATTCCACTACAAAAATAACATTGTCACCCTACTACTGGAAGTAGAAAACTAACATATATGCTGGCAGCATCAGCAGGTAATGAAACTATGGTACATGGTGGACTAGTACAATATAGAAGAATACATCCGCTGACTACTGACCCTATTTGTGCGTCCATTGTCATGTAGGAGTCGAAGATGACCCCAAGACTTTTGACTTTGGCGCTAGGGGAGATGATTTTGCCCAGAATGGGCGGGGGGGTCCATGTTGTAGCAGGTTGATTCTTACGCTTGGCGTAAAACAGGAGAAGTTCTGTTTTCGCTCCGTTGAGTTTAAGATAACTCTTTGTCATCCAGTCCTCTATCAAAGAGAGGCATGTCTCTAGAGGTGGTGATCCTTTTAATTGCAAATGCGAAAATATAGTTGCGTGTCGTCTGCATATGAATGATAGAGCAGTTTTTGTCTGCTGATGATATCAAAAAGAGGACGGAGATAGATGTTGAATAACACCGGCGACAGGGGGGATCCTTGAGGGACTCCGCACGATACTGTGCGTTTCTCAGAAGTGAAAGGTCCTAACTTCACTATTTGAGATCGGTTTTCCAAAAAAGAGGAGAACCAAGATAAATCGCCTTCTGCGACTTTGGCTACTTCCGCTAGCCTTGTCAGTAGAAGCTTATGGTCAACTGTGTCAAAGGCTGCGCTTAGGTCCAACAGAACCAGGAGACAAGATTCTCTTTCATCTGCGGCCTCGAGAACGTCGTCCCATATCTTGAGCAATGCTGTTTCCGTCCCGTGTCCTGGCCGGAATCCTGATTGAAATGGATCCAGTAGGTTGTGGGTATCTAGATGCTGTTGCAGCTGTTGCACCACTGCTTTCTCCATGACCTTGGAGAGAGCGTTTAAGCCTGTTATGGGACGGCGGTTGTGTGGATCCTTAGGGTCCAGGGTGGGTTTCTTCAATAAGGGTCGAATGATGCCCTCCTTCAACTTAGAGGGCACTATGCCCTCCCTGAAAGATTGGTTAATAAGCTGCGTGATGGAAGGTGCCAGAATGTCAGCACACTCCTTCAGCAGTTTAGTAGGGATGATATCATTAGGCGCTGTGCTGTTACGCAAAGCACCGATGGTATTTTTTGTGGCATCAATAGAAATGGGTTCCAGCTTGAACTTACCTGGTTGTGGTGAATTACTGCAGGCGTTGTGTAGATATTTACGGGGGGGACTACGGGGGGAATTGTTTTGCTGAATGCTTTGCCGGATCCCCTCAATTTTATTAATGAAGTAATCCGATAATTCACTGCAAAATTCTTGAGTGTCTGAATTGGGGGCTTCAAGACATCCTGGTTTCATGGTCTGAGTGACCAGCTTGAAAAGTTCGCGGGGGCGGTTGAGGGCGCTGTTGATAGCCTCAGAAAAATATTTTTTCTTGGCTTTGTAGATTTCTTTGTGGTATTTTTTGGTACTTGCTTTGTAGATGGAAAGGATTTCATCTGAGGAGCGTCTTTTCCAGGCAGCTTCCGCCCTTCTGCGCTCTTGCTTCAGTAACGCCAGCTGGCTGTTGAACCAGCTGGAGTTATTTTTCCGGATGTGGGTTTTACGTTTCGGCGCTATTAAGTCAGCTGACTGTAATAGGGCTGTATTTATGGCCTCCAGTGTTTCTTCAGCCGTTTGATGCGGCTGAATTGGTTTTATTTTTTCCCTTAACGTGGCTTTGAAGAGTTCCGAGTGGAGCTTCTTCTGACATCTAGTCCAGTGTGTTGTTACTGGATTTGATGTTTTTGTTAAGGGGGGAAAATCGGAAATAATGAATTTAATTGCATGGTGATCTGTCCATGGCAACGGTTCATTTTCCAAGATTTTTATTTCCAGATCTTGTCTGAAAATAAGATCAAGCATACGACCTGAGGCATGTGTGGGCCCACATACTAGTTGTTGTAGCCCTAATCCTTCCAGGTGGTTGATACAGGCATCGGCAATAGGGTCTTGCGGGGAGTTGGCCCAGAAGTTGAAATCCCCGAGCAGCAAAAGGTGTTTGCTGTTAAGGGTATAGGTGGAGATAAAGTCCGTCAATGATGGGAGGTCTATAGCAGAGTAAAATCCAGACGGTCTCCTGGGAGTTTACTTGCAGTTGTAGAGTAAGGGTTTCCATGAATGGAAGAGGGTTTTGAAGGACTGGTTTAGTGATCGCAAGATGAGTCTTATGGATCACCGCCAGTCCTCCGCCTCTTTGCCCTATTCTGTTTTCCGTTATAATACGATAGTTTTCTGGCACCAATTCACCTAGAATGGTGTTACAGTCGGCTGTGAGCCAGCTCTCTGTAATAAAGAGACAGTCTAAATCGTATTGTAGGATGAAATCGTGGATTTCAAGTCGGTGTTTTACTGCCGATCTTGTGTTGATCAGAGCACATGATATGTGCTTAGGCTGGGGCTGGGGCAAACGGCTGAGATTTTTGATAGTCGATCGGCGATCGATTCTCAGAAGTCGCTCATTTCGCAGGGCTTTTTTGGTGATGGCTGGTAGTATTGCGGCAAATCGCCTCAGGTCCCAAATAGTCTCTGCCGAGTATTGCAGTTTAACCATGGTTGCCAAACACCGGGGGGGGGGGGGGGGTGGAAGGATGATCAAGGATTAACTGAATCCCCTATCCTGGGTTGGTCCAGAGGAAGGCAAAAAAACCCTAACCGTGCTAAGCCAATATGCACGGCAGGGAAAAAAATTCCTTCCTGACCCCTAAAGAGGCGATCGGGTAAACCCTGGATCAAGAAGTACTGGTGTTTAAGAATGGGGAGAGTGTGGCTGGGTGTAGCAAAATGGCTGCTGATCAGGTAGCAGGATCCTGGCTGGTGGAACTCCCAGCCAGGGTAGATCGGTGCTACAGAGGGGACCTTTCCAGAGGTATGAGAGGGTTTCTGGGTCGAATTGGTCGTTTTTGTGACAGTTGCAGGGGGTGAGAAGCGGCGCGCCGCTAGGCCGCGGTTGAAGCTGCAGCCTTTCCTAGATCGCGGCTGCCGCGATTGAACCCAGGCCGGCGCGGAAGTGCGGAGAAAACGCCCGAAACTACGGGAATTGCGAGAGGTATGTGGCCAATAGGCGGCTTAAGTGGCGGCTTAAGTGGGGATGGTAGAGGTGGTAATGTGGGGGTATAGGAAGGGAGGTCTGGAGAGGGGGAGAGCCGAGATTTTGGGTCAGCTGCAGTGGCTAGTCCTGAGAAGGACAGTCGCCTGCATTCACAGTGAAATTGGCTTACCTGCTGGTTCCCCTGGATCAGGGGTAAAGGAGGATGCCGGGGGGAGCCAGGTGGATGGAGCTGGGGCTGGAGCAGGAGCGGGGAGCTGGTAAAATCCCTACCTGTCCAGGAGATATGGGCCACACGTCCTACTCCTAGGAGCGTGCGCCTGTAGCTGCTATCTCCTGGTTCTAGCCCTAGGAGAGAGAGAGAGAGAGCTGACACGTCCAGCAGTAGACACCTGAACGTGAGAACAGCACGGATAGGGGAGAGTCCCTAATATAAGGTAATGGAAAGGGGAGGTGGAGAGGATAATGAAAGCAGAGAGAAGGGTACATACGGTTAAAGACCAGCAGGACAAATTTAAAGATATATGGGCGGGATGGATATATTATTCTCCTGAAATATGGGTTGGATTAGCCCTGGGCGGTGAGGTCTATGGGGGCGGGTGGGGAGGGGAGGGAGAGACTGTCTTTTTTTCCCCATGGGGGCACCAGAGAGAGAGGATTAAGTGCACGGAAAGAGAGAAGGGATTTTGTTTCCCCCTTTTCCTTTTTTTTTTCTTTTGTCTTACATTTACACAGTAGAGAGGGAGAACAAAATAAAACTAGTTAACACCTTATGAAGAACAACAAGGGTGGGGTTAATTTATTTCTATTTATTTTTAGCCCCTCTTTAACCCCTTAACACCCGCCGCACGCCTACGTACATCCACAGAAGGGCACGCACAGGCAGATGGGCGTATATTTACGTCCCTGCCTTCTAGCGGGTCGGGGGTCCGATCGGGACCTCCTCCGCTGCGTGCGGCGGACAGCTTACCTTCAGGAGCGATCCGACTCGAGGGGGCGGCGGTTCGATTCTGTCCGCCATATATGTACTGATCACTGCATTTAGTGTCAGTGTGACAGTTACTGTGACAGGCAGTTAGTGTTAGGTCCAGGGTAGCCCCGTACCCCCCCTAATAAAGTTTTAACCCCTTGATCACCGCCCTAGTTAACCCTTCCACTCCCTATTGGCCTAAATGTTTGACTAAAATGTTGTTTATTCAATTTTTTCTATAACAAAAATTAAAAAATATTGTTTTTTTTTTCAAAAATGTCGCTCTATTTTTGTTTATAGCGCAAAAAAATAAAAAATCGCAGAGGCAATCAAATACCATCAAAAGAAAGCTCTGTTAATTACGGAAGAAGAGGTCGCCAAAGCCATTACCAATACCCCGGGGGGTAAAAGCCCTGGCCCAGATGGCTTTACGCCAAAATTCTATAAACATTTTTCCCCCCTGCTTACCCCGTTTTTGACTCGGGTATTTAACTCTATAGCGAATGGTTCAACATTTCCGAAACAAACACTGGAAGCACACATTTCACTCATTCCGAAAGCAGATAAAGATCTCTCACTATGTACGAACTATCGACCCATATCCTTAATTGGGGTAGATGTAAAAATTTTCTCTAAAATCATAGCTAGCCGCCTACAACCACTACTACCCCAATTTATTCACTTAGACCAAGTCGGCTTTGTCAGCGGTCGAGAGGCAAGAGACAATACGCTTAAAACTCTCTTGCTGACGGATTACGCTCAAACTCAAGGTATTCCTTTATGTTTACTAACTGTCGACGCAGAAAAGGCGTTCGACCGGGTAAGCTGGGCGTTCTTACGAGCTTCCCTTATACAGATTGGTTTGGGTCCACATATGTTAGCAAGGATTATGTCTTTATACCAATCACCCTCAGCTAGAGTTAGGGTGAATGGTTCGCTGTCCCCAGCTTTCCCCATCTCCAATGGAACTCGCCAAGGGTGCCCTTTATCCCCATTGCTATATGTTATAATAATGGAACACCTTGCAAATGCATTGAGACGAAATGAAAATATAGCTGGTGTCCAAATAGGTCCCATACAAGAAAAATTAGCTCTTTTTGCGGATGACCTACTAATATTTGTAACAAAACCACACACTTCCCTTCCAGCTATACTTCTGGAATTTCAGAGATTTGGTGAAGTCAGTAACTTTAAGGTTAACTGTAATAAATCAGAACTCCTTAATATATCCATACCACGAACAAAAATGAAGCGCCTATCAAAGAATTTTTCGTTCAGATCCTGCTCAGATTCAATCCGGTACTTAGGGATTAGTATTCCAGCCTCAATGGCACAACTATATTCATTAAATTATCTTCCGCTACTTAATAAAATCCAAAAGATACTAGCATCCTATGCAGTCAAGAGACTCTCATGGTTTGGTAGAATTAATACTCTTAAGATGGATATACTTCCCAGATTAATATACTTGTTCCAAACAATCCCAATCCATATTCCAGCTACATTTTTTCGTAAAATCCACCAGATCTTTTCTAAATTTATATGGAATTCAAGCCAGTCAAGAATTAATTATGCTACATTATCTCTTCCAAAAGATAGAGGTGGAGTGGGAATACCAGACGTTTCTATATATCATAAGGCATCTATACTTACACGTATTATTGATTGGTTTCACCACTCTGAATCTAAATTATGGGTTCAATTGGAAGGGCATATGAGTCCTATAGACTTACGAGCACTTCCATGGACCTCATTTAATCTTAGAAAAGGTCATTCAATACCAGTAGATCTTACTAGACAAACACTGTACATATGGGACCGTCTGATACCTATTTATAAAATATCGAAACAACAGAGCCCTATGACCCCCTTTTTCGGAACGCCAGACTTTCTACCAGCCCTACACTCAATTACGTTTGGGCCTTGGCACAAAGAAGAACACAGACGAATTGTTCAAGTTCTACAGACTGACTCGGTACCATTGGTAGATTTCACATCAACAAGGACAAATCATAACCCGACACAATGGTTGCAGAGACATCAAGCGCTAGGGTACATAAGATCAATTCCATCAAAGCAAGATATCTGTGCTGATCCAACCACATTTGAAGCTTTGCTTCTGCAAGAAGAGCCAATAACACACTCAATCTCTGTACTATATTCTATTCTTTTGCTAGCATCTCGACCAAATCTCCCTCCGTACACACAGAGATGGGAAAAAGAACTTCAAGAGAATATAGCTATATCAGATTGGGAAAAAGGATTCACTTTGACCCTTAAGGCGCCAACAGATACAAGAATGCAAGAAAAATCATATAAAGTGATGAGCAGATGGTATAGGTGTCCCTCTATCATGCACCAAATCAACCATGAAATACCTGATACCTGCTGGCGCTGTAATAAGTCAAAAGGGAATATGATACACATTTGGTGGGAGTGTCCCCAGATAAAAATGTTCTGGAAACAAATCTTTGATCTCTATGAAAAATTAGGAGAAACACCAATTCATGCCTCCCCAAAAATAGCTCTTTTAAATATGATTCCGGGACCCTTAAAGAAAGTAAAAGAAGATGTGTTCAGGTACTTCATTGCAGCAGCTAGAGTAGTTATCCCGCGATATTGGAAAACAGAGACAATACCTTCCCTGGGGGAATGGGCAAAGGAACTAGAATGTATTAAAGAATTGGAAGGCCTACTGGCACGGGAAATGGGAAGGGAGGAGCAGTTTCTCAATACATGGTTTATATGGTCTGAATTTCGAAAATCGGATGAATTCCTTATTTGGGCTACAGGTAACCTTAACGTTGGGTAGCCATGAATATTTAATATGTAATACTATTTATATGTTTTTTTATTTTTATTTTTTGTACTACTTATATAATATATTATGGCTAGCGTGTTCCCCCTCTCCTTTTTTTTTTTTTTTTCCCTTCCTTCCTTCCTTCCTCTTATGGGTTTAAACTATGGTGACTCAAATCTAAGTTAGGAAGACAAGTAAGTATGTACAATGTAACCAAATTAATATAAGATGATATATTATATTTATGTAGTAGTGTGCGATGGATATAAAGATAATAAAAATAATATTATACTAAAAGAAAGCTCTATTTGTAGGAAGAAAAGGACGCAAATTTTGTTTGGGAGCCACGTCGCACGACTGCGCAATTGTCTGTTAAAGCGACACAGTGCCGAATTGTAAAAACGCCTCTGGGCATTTAGCAGCATATTGGTCCGGGGCTTAAGTGGTTAAAGATTTTGGTTGGATGGGGCCATAAGAATGGGAAGTGGGGATTTAAAGAGATGTCAAGTCACCAAATAAAGAACTATTACGTTTTTTTTTGTTCTCTTTACAGAGTGTTATTAAGCCCCCCCTTTTTTTTTTTTTTTTGTGGTATGAGGCCATAAAGTGCTGGGATCTAAAGAGTTATTAAGGGTTACGAAATAGGGAGCTCTTAAGCCAATTTTTTCAAAGGGGGGGAAACAATCCCTTTTTTTTTTGCAGATATAGCAGGTAGAATTCAAGCAGAAGCATAGTCAGTAAACACGCCAAAGGTCGGTAACAAATGGTTGCTAGTCGGGATTAAGCAAAAGCATAGTTGGGGAACAAGCCAAAGAAAAAAGCGAGATATTGGCTGAAGGGAGCAAAATAATCTGGGAAACAGAAGGCGCAGAGGCATGGTTTAAATAAGGAGGAGCAAAGAGTTCAAGGTTCAAGACAAACAAGATTCAAGGTAGGATCATTCAAGGAATTGCCAGGGAACTGCCCAGCATTCCAGCTGGCTCAGCAAGCAGAGTCACTGCCAGGTACAGCATAGGTGCAAGGTTCAAATCCAGGCCCTGATGATGTGACAGAGATGATACACTCTATGCTTAGAGAACACTAATCAGCATACGGCTAAGCTGGCCAAACCTCTCTATCAGATTATAAATACAAAAATATCATTTAGAAATATATTAAATCCTTGCATCATACTTCTGTTCAAGAAATTCAGCCCCTGCTATTAAAAACCTATCCTCTCAGCCAACAGCCAGGTATCCTGTGCACACAATGGATTGGGTTTTAAGAAAAACGAAGTGTGTTGCAACAATATGTAAGACAACAGAAATTTTAAGTTTTAAATTTCACAAGTGCAATATCAAATATCTATATATATGTGAAATATATAGTCAGATAAAATAGTCATAAAGAAAAAGAGGAGAGGCTATAAATTGCAAATTTATGAAGTCCATCAAGGGGCAGTAAGATAGAACAATCTGCTTGCCTTTTTATTGGAATATGAAATAATAAACATAAAATTGTCTGTGCTGAGATATGTGTATCTGCAGTTCTGGATTCTCCATTGCTGTTATAGGTGTTGTAATTCAATCCAAGTGGAGCATATAATGAATTATCGTCTTCCCTATCACTTGCGAGTATGAATCTATATTTCACGGATTGTTGGAATTATTATTCTCAGCAGCCAGTGGGTGGGAACGTAAGTCTGTCACAACTGTTAAATTACTATTTCATGTTTCGACACAGAACAGGGAAGAGAAAATTATGATTTGCAATAAATTGGCAAAAAAGAGCTGTGTGACAAAATGTAACTATGTCAAAAACTGTTTGCAGCAAAGGACATCATACACAAGCTGACATGTATAGACGTAAATGGGACAAAAAAACATCTGGGTCTGTGCCTGAAGATTAGATATAATGACAGTAAACCTGTGCCTGTAATACTGATTATACTAGTCAAATACTGTTTGCATGTAGAAGATATGAAATCCTATAAAAGAATGACTAGATAAAATTAGAAAGAGAAATAAACAGAAAACCTGTATAGTTTTTGAAGCTCTATGTTGTACAAAACACATTGGGCCAGATTCACGTACATTGGCACATTTTTTGACCAGCGTAGCGCACCTCCTTTACGTTAGACCAGCGCAATGTAGAGGCGCAATCACCGTATCCTCGTAGTATTTGCGCAGAAATTAGCGCCGGAGTAACGTTAATTCCGAGGCGTAAGGTGGAGTAATTCAAATGGGAAGGACGTGGGCGTGTTTCATTGAAATGAGCCGTGACCCCATGCAAATGAAGGGCCGGCTGGCTCGCGCATGCGCACATGAAGCAGACCATGGTCAGCACCTCTGTGCGCATGTTCACAACTCGGGAACGGCGCAATCAGTGAAATTGGAAGTGGACCCAGGCAACTTAGTGAACTACACAGACAGCATAAATAGACAGACACAAACGAACTTCCTTTGCAAAAGTACATCCCTTTGTATCCCTTCCCATACAGCAAGGTGCTTTTGTTCTGTTGTTTGTTGCGCTGTGACTTGTCTTTGTGATATTTGTTGACTGTTTGATCTAGTGTTTTGTAGAATATATTTGATAGTGTTTTTTGGTGACTGCTTGTGAGACTTTTTGATTGATAGATTTTGTTTGTTTGTTTTGTTGCTTGATTTTTCCTGCTTGTTTTTGTGAGTGATTTGGGAGAGAGTTTTTGTATGAGTATGACTGAGAGGAAGCGGATGAGCAATTTTTCTTTGGGGGAGAAACAAATTATTGTCCGGGCCCTTATCCAATATGGGCGTTTCCTCCACTGCCCGGAGAGTGCCAACACCACCCCGGCCAGGAAGAAGGAGATTTTGCAGAACATTACTGACCAGGTAAATGCATTGGGGGGGAGGGGGAGACCCGGACACGCGAGGGGATCTTCAAGAAAATCAATGACCTCCGGCGTGTGGTCCGCAAGAAGCTGACCAAAATGGCAGCCCATGCCAGGGGCACAGGAGGGGGCCCACCATGCCCTGTTAGGCTGACAGTGGAGGAGCGTGCGGTGGCCCACACCTTTAATAGGCAACAAGTGGAGGGCCTGCCTGGCTATGACTCTAGTCATGAAGCCGTGATGCCAGGTAAGGTTTTTTTTCCTATCTGGTGTGTAGCATGTGTGGGGGAGGGGGGGGGAAAGGAATATGTGGCAAGTGTGTGGATCCTCCAACCTGTGAATGTTTTGTGTTGTCCACAGATGTGCAGGAGGGTGCTGGGCCATCTGGCCTGACTGCACCATCCCCGGGACACCAGACTGATGAGGACCCCCCGACAAGGCCGGAGTCCTCGGAGGAGTTGGAGGAGGAGGAGTTTGAGGAGGAGGAGGATGTCATGTCAGCCAGTGGATTGCTGTTTTTGGAGGAGTCTTCCTCTCTGGGTGGCAGCAGCCAGCCCTCCATAAGGGCTAGCCCCTCCCACTCCTCCCCCAACAGGGCTCCCCTCCCAAGGGCCTCCCCTTCTTCCTGGCCACAAGCATCAGCTGGAGGCAGGAAGTCGTCCCAGAAGACCAGGGGGTGGCCGAGGTTCTGTCCGCCAATCTGAGAAGGGACCAGGCCCTTCAGACCCGCCATCTGGGACAGGTCAGCCAGACTTTGGGGCGGATGGAGGAGAGCCTGGGGACCTGGACTGCCACTCCCTGGCTCTTACAAACTGCCTAAACGTACTGCAGACTACTACAGCAGATGTTGGGCAGGATGTGAGGGCCCTCTCCCAGGCTATCCAGGCCAATACGGCAACACTAAGTGCTGGCCTGACCAGAATTGCCGTGGCCTTGGAGGGCAGGCCGCCAGGTGGGCAGAGACCAGGGGCTGCTCCTTCTTCCCCCGGATTCCCCCCCTCCCCAGGAGTCTTCCCTGAGGAGCCGGGGCCGGGGCCATGGGCGCCCCAGGCGTGGGTCACACCAGCGGCATTAATTTGGTTTCCCCCCTTTTTTTTTCTGGACTTTTTTTTTCATGGTGTTTTTATTTTTTTGCTGGACTTTTTTTTTTTTTTGCTGGTCATTTTTTTTTTGTGAATGATTTCGGAATGTGGGGGTGACATTCCTGCCGGAAAAGGGGTGTTACCCTCATTTGTGGTGGAGAAGGGTTCCCCAGGACAAGGGGGAAGTGATCCCCAGGTCCGTGTGAATGGTGTATGAATGTACAGTGACATAATTGGAGCCGTGGCATGGCGTTGCTGCTCACAAGTCCAGCATGGTGGGCTTGTGCTAATCCAATTTGATGAGGATGTGGGGTGTGTGTGCTAGGGACCACAGTGGTGTGCATGCATGCATTATCATTGTGCCATGATTAATGTGTGTGTTTAACGTGCAAAGATGCCTAATGTGAGCTGTCTTCTGGCTGCTCTTCCCTCAGAAGACGGGGTAGCCTCGCTTAGGGGGGGATTGTCTGGTTCAGGGGTCAGGTCATCACGTATGTCAATCTGCAGGCCCTTTCTTACTGCGAAGTTGTGCAGCATGCAACATGCACCGATGATCTGGCACACGAAGTTGGGGGAATACAACAGGGTACCCCCAGACTTATCCAGGCATCGGAAACGTGACTTCAGGAGGCCAAAGGTGCGCTCCACCACTGCACGTGTTTGGGCGTGGGCTTCATTGTATCTTTCCTCTCCTGGGGTTTGGGGGTTCCCGATAGGAGTCATGAGATGGGGTCTCAGTGCATATGCAGAGTCACCTGTAAGGGAAAAGACAGGAGGATGTTAGTCATGCATGTGCCCCTTGTGATGTGTGCATCATGGGGGGGGACAGTCATGCCTGCCACCCATGTCACTCACCAACCAGCCAGGTGTCCCCATACACGTTCTGTTCGAATTCCATTGGGATGGGGCTCTGATTGTATATGTAGCTGTCATGGCTGGATCCGAGGTGTTTGGCACGGACGTGCCATATGAGGCCTTGGGCATCGACTATCACCTGTATGTTAATGGAATGCCAATGCTTCCGATTGCGGTATATGTGCTCTGTCTCATGGGGGGGCTGGAGTGCCACATGTGTGCAATCAATGGCCCCCACGTTGCGTGGGAATCTGGCAATTCTGTAGAAATCTGTCATTGCCTTCAGCCGCAGGTCCTCAGTGGTGGGTTTGATGATTTGGTTGGCCATGTGTCTGAGAATTGCAGGGATAACCTGGTGCACACATCTGCTCATGGAGGATTGTGACATCCCAGCCACCACTCCACTAGTTCTTTGAAAAGAGCCACTGGCAAGGAAATGGAGTGTTGCCATGACCTTGACCAGTGGCTGCACTGCATGTGAGCGGTGTGTTCGGCTGGTGATCTCATCCTGAAGGGTTATGGTTAATTCCAGGATGGCATGAGGGGTGAATCTGAAGATGCGATACACCTCAGAATCACTCATGCCAAAGAGGTCAATGCGTGTGCGGTATATCCTCTCCCGTGCCCTCCTCCGTGCCCTCCTTCCTGCCCTCCTCCTTCTTTGCTCCTCTAAAGTCATTAGTATAGCTATGAGCGAGGATGCCCCAGGCATCTTGGCATAAAATTTGTTGTGCAGCAAGTGTGACTGCTCAGCTTCTCACTAACAGTGTTGCTTTAGCTGACATGTAGACGGATTGTCTAATTTTATACCACCTTTTCTATGGTCTAATTTTAGACAGGACATGCAGCTGTTGCGCACAGCGCGTAGCCTGCGCTGCACCAACGTTCTTTTGTGGATCCCCGTAACTCCCTCATTTGCATATTTGAATAGTAAATCAATGGTGTGTCTAGCGCAGTTTTGCGCGGACGGATACGCTGGTCTATCGAAATTACGCCGGTCAAAAAACAGTAGATTTCTTGCGTATCTCGTTTTTGGGATGTGGCGCATCGAAACGCATGCGCAAATTTAGACTTACGCCACTCATCTCCTGTAACCTCGGCGTGATCGCTCTGTGAATCTGGCCCATTGGTATGATAGCATGTTTTGTATATTTGTTAGAACTTAAAGCGGAGCTCCAGCCGCAAAAAATTTTTTTTTTAAAGTCAGCAGCTACTAACAGTGTAGCTGCTGACTTTAAATAAGGACACTTACCTTGTCCTACTTGCCGCGCTGATGGGCCCCCCGATGCCGGTCCCACGATCGCTCCGGGTCCCGCGCCGCCATCCACACTATGGGAAACAGGCAGTGAAGCCGTACGGCTTCACTGCCCATTTCCTACTGCGCCTGCGTGAGTCTCACGCTGGCTTGTGAATGGGCGCACTGCTCTCTGAGAACACACACAGTTCCCAGAAAGCAGCGCGCCCCATTCACAAGGAGAAGGAGAAGAAGAAATTGGACCGCAGTGCAGGTGAGGCAGATTACGGACTTCCGCATAGCAACAGGTATTTCGGGTGAGTATTTTTTTTGTTCAGTTTTTTTTTATTTATTTTTTTTAAACAACATGGGAAAATGTTGTTTTCCTGGGTGGAGCTATGCTTTAAATACAATTTCTTTGCTTCCTGAAGATAAATACCTAATTTTACTAAATCAAAAATAGGGTCAAACACTTCTTCTTTTAGAACTGTATCAAATTTACAGAAGCCTGATTATACCTCCAGGTGAATGTAATCTTTGTTTAGCTTAATGGATCCAA
Organism: Rana kukunoris; assembly: GCA_029574335.1. Lineage (NCBI taxonomy): Eukaryota > Metazoa > Chordata > Amphibia > Anura > Ranidae > Rana > Rana kukunoris. Next base: position 218,412,162 of record CM056053.1, on the reverse strand, counting down.
TTTTTCTTTCATTTACTATTCAGATGAATGTAAAATAGCATACATTTTTACTTTTAGCATTTTGTCCATGCATGAGATCTTTTTCAGTGGCATATATTGTAAGACTGTATACTTAGATACCTTGTTACCTGAACTGACACTAAACCCTGTGAATTTCATTGGTATGCAATGTGCATGAATCTTGCTAATCTTGTTCATATTCAACACAGATTTCTCAGCAGCATAACCGAGCACAGTCCAAGCTTCTCTGGTGTAATTTTCAACAACAAAAAATTAAAAATGTTGTCACTGATGCTAAATTGCTCATTTGGAAATGCAGGCCACTAAGTATATGTTTAACTGTTTATTGCATATTGAAATATACTTTTAATACTTTTAGGCCTTTTTACATATCTTATTTAAAATAATTGTTCTTTACGATCACAGGTAATTAAAACTTAAATGCCTATATAAAACTGAGCATTATCAGAATATGCCGGTGAACATTAATGTTCAATTACAGGCACAGTTATTATTACTATCTTGTGATCCTTTGATATTTATTTAACTCACATTAAAACTGTATTTTTTTTCTTACTTTATGCGTTCTCTGTAAGCTCTGCAGATTACTGCTGAAATGTACAGCAGGAGCAGCACTTCAAGCTCCCTGCTTTTTTTTATTATGCTTCCACCCCCTCCTTCTGCTGTGCCATTCACAAAGGACAGTTGCAACATCATCACTGTGCTGTGATTTGTGAATGACTAGCAGAAGGAGGGGGCAGAGTCACAACACCGGAACTGGTGTCTATCATAGTCACAGTTTCGATACAGCAGGGAGCAGAAGCGCGTCCCACACTGTACATTCCAGCAGCACTCAGTGGAGCTTACAGAGAGCTCTTGAATTAAGAAAAAAGTACAATTTTTATGCTTGTTAAAATAAAATATAAAGGGTTCACAAAACTGTAACTGTGTCCGGAGTTAGGCGATAATTCACCTAGCTAAACAATTTTACATTGTTTTCTGCAGCATTTATGTGGTAAAAATGTTTTTAAACATTAAAACACATTAAACCCATTAAAAATGTTTTAATTATGTTTAATTATTGTCTAATATTGAAAGTGTCTCTGACAATTACAGTATTAAACAAGTTTAATACCAAAAATATCATACTTATCTGTCCTGTGCAATGGTTTTGCTCAGAGCAGTCCGACCCTCCTTTCTTAGACACATGAAGCGCTGCTCTGCCCTGTCCCCCCCTCTTTCCTCACTGGCTGTGATTGACAGTCAATGGCTCCCACTGCTATGTCTCAGCCAATGAAGCGGGAGAGTCCTGGAAGAGCTTGCTCTCGTGCACATCACTGGATCGGGATCTTGCTCAGGTGAGTATAAAGGGAGGCTGCACACTGAAGGTATTTTACTTTTATGCATAGAATGCATTAAGGTAAAAAAAATACAGTTTTTGGAACCACTTTCAGCCTACAAGTGAACATCCTAAGTGACTGTTCTGGTGATCACATGATCAGGAACTATTCAGAGTCTTACAAAGGTTTTTGCTCTCCTACACTCAAAAAATGTTTTTTATTGATTTTTATAGACTTTAATTCCCGAAAAGACATTCTGCATATTAGATTTTCGCCATTAAAATAAAAGAGTTCAACAAATTCTGACAGATACAGCAAAAGCAGCAAGAATAAATTAGTTTCATAGCATTAGATCTTTACCACTGGGCTTTGGAGGACAGCCATTGCTTATCCACTCACTAAAGAGCTAAGTATGCCCTACTGGTAGAGGCAAAATGTTTAAAAATAAAAACAAAACAACTGAAAAGCTGTCTGAAAACATGTCTTATTATGGTGAGCTGCTTGAGTTGGATGCAAGTCCCATTTAACTGATACTGATAGGGAGTTCTTATTTCCTTCTTTCTTAATTGTGCAACATTTAGTTTTCTAAAGACATAGTATATGTGCAGACTGTGCTGCAACATAAGGGTCCTTTGAGAATTAAAGATTCATAGTCACAGCATACACTTTCATTTTATAACATCAGCATTGTAATAGCAATACAAACAACAGTTATTTTTGACAATCCAAGGTTACTTAAAAAATCTCCTTTCGTGTTATGAGTGCTGCATGTCTGTTGGTCAACTCTTTCTGCAACTTCCTGGATTCCCTGCATGGAGCTTTCCCTCTACCGTTTTCTTTTAATTTCTAAGGACTACATAACCCAGGGTACTTTGCAGGCTGCAATAAGTGATTCCTGTACTAAATCTGCCTCCTGAAAATCCTCCTCTCAGTATCACCATAGTTCTGAAGGCAGGCTCTCTGAAAATGTGTGACACTGCAGTGCCAAGTGAATGTGTGGGATTCTTCACAAGGTAAGGTTACAAACGTTAAGATCCTACAGACTAATACGAGTAGGATACATAATTGGAATACAATGTGGAAATGATTTTACATGTTGACCATAGATATGCTTTAAGGACCTATTAATACTTTAAGTAGGCCAAGAAGAATACTATCTCAGCTATTACATAGACTTGAACAATGCACATTTCTAGGAGAGATGAGTAGCAGGAGGCATTGTTCATGATGCTCTCCTTGTTTGTAACATCTAGGTGGTGTCAAAGAGTCATGACATCTTTCACTCCCTGATTGACCAGGACCATCTGAACTAATACATTGCTGTTTGACCCTAGTTGCATAATATAGATTAAGGCCCCTTTCACACGTCCGCCTCCGCTCGTCCGTTTTTACAAGTCCGTAAACGGACTTGTAATGGTTCCCTATGGGATCGCGTCCGTTAGCGGATGATGCATCCGCTAACATATGCAAAGATCCGCGTCTGTCTGGATCCGGTTTTTCGGACAGAAGAAAACCCTATTTTCCGGCGGAACGGATCGGATGAATACGGACAAACGGTCTGTATTCATCCGATTCCCCATAGGGGAGAGCGAAGAAGAGACAGGGCGGTCCCTGCACAGTGTGCGGGGACCGCCCTGTCCACCGACAGCTGAGCGGGGATTCCCGCTGAGCCGCCGGACACACACAGAGCAGATAAAAAAACGGTCCGCTCCGTGTGAAAGGACCCTAAGAGAATGTTCAGTGTGTTCCAAAGGCTAATTTAATCTGCATGTATCAATTTACAAAATAGTTATATCTATCTATATTGAAACAAAGTTTGTCTTTTATGCCCAACAATTGTTCTGTGTATTAATACACTGACTACACTGTACAGTTGTGCTCATAAGTTTACATACCCTGGCAGAATTTACGATTTCTTGGCTATTTTTCAGAGAATATAATTGATAACACAAAAACATTTTTTTCACTCATTGTTAGTGTTTGGCTGAAGCCATTTATTATCAATCAAATGTTTTTACTCTTTTTAAATCATAATGGCAACAGAAACTTCCCAAATGATCTTGCTTGTAATTAATGTGTGTGTATAAAAGGTCAATACAGTACATTTCTGGACTCCTGACAGATCCTTGCATCTTTCATCCAGTGCTGCACTGATGTTTCTGGATTCTGAGTCATGGGGAAAGCAAATGAATTGTCAAAGGTTCTGCGGGAAAAGGTAGTTGAACTGTATGAAACAGGAAAGGGATATAAAAAGCTATCCAAGGAATTGACAATTCCAATCAACAGTGTTCAAACGCTAATTAAGAAGTGGAAAATGAGGGGTTCTGTTGAAATCAAACCACGGTCATGTAGACCAACTGAGGTTTCAGCCACAACTGCCAGGAAAATTGTTCAGGATGCAAAGAAAAACCCCAAAATAACTTCAGGTGAAATACAGGACTCTCTTAAAACATGTGATGTGGCTGTTTCAAGATGCACAATAAGGAGGCACTTGGTCAAGTCGCCAGAAGAAAGCCATTACTACGCAAATGCCACAAAGTATCCCGCTTACAATACACCGAACAGCACAGAGACAAACCTCAAACCTTCTGGCACAAAGTCATTTGGAGGGATCAGACAAAAATTGAGATTTATGGCCACATCTAGCCACTTAACCCCCGGACCATATTGCTGCCCAAAGACCAGAGCACTTTTTGAGATTCGGCACTGTGTTGCTTTAACTGACAATTGCGCAGTCGTGCGATGTGGCTCCCAAACAAAATTGGCGTCCTTTTTTTCCCCACAAATAGAGCTTTCTTTTGGTGGTATTTGATCATCTCTGCGGTTTTTATTTTTTGCGCTATAAACAAAAATAGAGGGACAATTTTGAAAAAAAATCAATATTTTTTACATTTTGTTATAATAAATATCCCCAAAAAATATATAAAATTATTTTTTTTTCCCTCAGTTTAGGCCGATATGTAATTTTCTACATATTTTTCATTAAAAAAAATCGCAATTAGCATTTATTGATTGGTTTGCGCAAAAGTTATAGCGTTTACAAAATAGGGGGTAGTTTTATGGCATTTTTATTAATATTTTTTTTGTACTAGTAAATGGTGTCGATCAGCGTTTTTTTTCAGTACTGCGACATTATGGCGGACACTTCGGCCAGTTTTGACACATTTTTGACCATTGGCATTTTTATAGCGATCAGTGTTATAAAAATGCATTGGATTACTATAAAAATGCCATTGGCAGTGAGGGTTTTGAGCCAGGTCCCACAAGATCCAAATCCTCCTTGTATAACAGTATCTCTAGTTCACCCATCTTGTCTGCCAGGCTCCTGGCATTGGTGAACATGCCACATAGTTTAGACCGGTCGTATACTATCCTCTTACTGTGTGTTCTGAGATTGCAACTAGGACTTGCTACTATACTTACCTTGGGTTTATGTGCTTTGGTTACCCTAGCACTAATGCCCCCAATACTTCCCTCTGGAATATGTTCCATCCTGACTATCTCTACCTCTGGACCCTCCCCCATCACCTAGTTTCAACCCATCTACTATTTTCTAGTGCCTGCACCTCTTTGTCCCCACTACCTCTGTGCTGGCCCTTGCCGTCACCTGCTGGGTACATTCCCTGCTCTCCTTAAGTGTGGAGGGTTTTCTCAGTGCTGACAGTTGCTTTGCCAGATTTAGAACCTGGGCTTCCAGGGAAACAATGTGCTTACATTTTGCATAGCAGTATTTGCCCTCGATCGGATGATCAAGGAATGCATACATGCCGCAAGATGTACACCGAGTCACCTCTCCACACCCGCCTGGCATTGTACCTATTGATTTAATGAGGATTGGGGATTATACCCTGTCCAAATTACCTAACAATGGAAGAAAGGATCTGGTGTCACCGGTGACCCACCTCCATCCCTGTATAATGTTACAAAAGGTTTGCCTTTATGGGACTTTTGATGAGGTGGGCATCATTTGGTTAATAAGCATAGTACCAGTATTGGCAAAATGGTGCCCACCTTATCTAAAGTCCCATAAGGGCGAATCTTTTGTTGCATATTACAGGGATGGAGGTGGGTCACTGGTGACACCAGATCCTTTTTTCAATATTTAACCTGAGTGGAAGACACCCAACAGCCCAAACCTGATCTGTGGTCACCCCGGCCATTATAGATCTATTTTCGTTCAGTTTGCATTTCCAGCATTGGCATACATTTAGGCCCCCTTGCTGTGTGGTTCCTTTGTGGTAAAGGCAGATTCTTGTTTTACTTTGGGAGCTGCGAGGTTTACACAGGGAGATTTCCTGTCTCCAGCTCAAAAAGCAGGTGGGGACACCTACACCTCGGTGCCATGCACATGCGTCGGTCGCGTGGCATCTGCGATTTCATGATGTAATTTTAGCTGGGCGCATCATGTCATCTGGTTGCCTTAGGGAGGCGCTTGCGGTTGCATGGCTCCCGAAGGCGCTGGGCGTCCCTGTGCTCATACGTCAGCCTTTCACTCATGGCATTGGGGGCGGGGCCCCACAGGGTCTCCTGGAGGTATATATTGGAGGGCTGACATGGTGTGGAGTCTAGTTTTTGTATCACACAGGACATATACACCTATTGATTCACCTGCTCAGACTTACCAGATTCACATACTCTCATCAACTCCAGGTACACTTCAAAACCTGCACATGGCTCACTCTGAGCATTCATCTAATCTTTTGCTTTTATTTTTTGCTCTTTTATCATTACAGACCTTAACACACATGAATATTCATTTTATTTTATTTCCTTTCACTCCTTTTCCTTCTCATTTGTCTATTTTCCTGACAACTATTACTTGCTGGCATTTCTCTGCCATTTTCCATTCCCCCTATAGTCTTCATGCCCTTACTATTCTTGGCTTAGACTTTTTATTTATACAGAGATATATACATACTATTATTACTTAATTTATTATTACATATTTTCTGACAAACCTATTTATGCCTACAGCTTTAATTATACATGGACCCAGTGAGACTTTTGGGGACACATTTTCACATCCGCACCCTGCCTGTCCTCTGTTTTGCCCTATTGGGGTCCCGTTTGGCTTCGCCTCCTCAGCTTCCGGGTGAGATATTGCTTTCGTCAGAGGGCGTGGCCACACAGCGCAGCTCCCAACCTTAAAGCGGATGTGCGCTCAAAAAATAAATATTAAAAGCCAGCAGATACAAATACTGCAGCTGCTGACTTTTAATATTAGGACACCCACCTGTCCTGGAGTCCAGCGCCGTCCGCAGCAGAGGACGAGCGATCGCTCGTCACCCTGCTGCTCCCCCCTCCATCCTCGGTGAGGGAACCAGGAAGTGAAGCGCTGCGGCTTCACTGCCCGGCTCCCTACGGCGCATGCACGAGTCGTGCTGCGCCCGGCGATTGGCTCCCGCTGTGTGCTGGGAGCTGGGAGCTGAGAGTTCCCAGCACACAACGGGGGGGGCGACGGGATGTCGCCAAAAAACCCGTCTTTTGCCCGAGACTGCGGGCCGGAAGTGGTTGCAGATACCTGTCTTTAGACAGGTATCTGCACCCCCCTCCCCCCTGAAAGGTGTCAATTGTGACACCGAAGGGGGGGAGGGTTCCGATCAGCGGATCTTCACTTTAGGGTGGAGATCCGCTTTAAATACACAGTGAAACCCCGGGAAATTAACCCCACGCCGCCTCTGCGTGCTGGATTTATTGACGGCACTCTCCGCCTATCGGCCGAGCCTTACAATGGAAAGTGTACTAACATATTTCTAATGCATAATGACATAATTTATCATTTTAAAATCAGGCAATGTAACTCCCATTATTTGCTTTAGGCGAATATATTTAAAATAATGCTGCCACTATGAGCAATCTAATCAGATCGGTGAAAACATTTTGATTCGATCAGTCTGTGTATGGCGCACGGACCAAGTCAAAATTAACTGGCCATAGTATACTTGGGATTAAGATTCAATTATATTGGTACTATGAAGTATATTCCACTTTATCCCATGGTAACACGCTATAGGAAATACTTAAACATTTTTCTTGTACTCAGAGTTACATCTTACTTATATTTCGTATCAGTACCTTGTTTATCCATACCATGTTAATCATGTGTATTAGGCCCTCTACACACGATCAGACCGGTCTGAATAAAATGGTCCGACGGACCGTTTTTTATCGGGCCACCGCTGAAGTGGTCTGATGGTCTGATGTGCGTATACACCATCAGGCCAAAACCCGAAGGAATCAGAACGCGGTGATGTAGAACACAACAACGTGCTGAAAAAACGAAGTTCAATGCTTCCAAGCATGTGTCGACTTGATTCTGAGCATGCACAGGTTTTTGGTCCGATGCTTTTGTGTACTAACCATCGTTTTGGTCCGACGGTCAGGTGTCCATCGGACAGATTTTAAAGCAAGTTTTAAAACTTTGGTCCGATGGACAACGGTCCGATGGGCTGTACACGCGATCAATTTGGTCCAGTTAAGGCCAGTTTCATCTGACCGGTCTGATCGTGTGTACGCAGCCTTAGAATTATCATTAGTACAATAAAATTGCATCAATCATTTGAGTATGTAAACCACATATAAAACACCACATCCCACTTATTAAATTGTTCAATTAAATATAATACAATTTGTTCTATTTGTTAAAACCAATGACATCTTGGTTAAAATTCATAAACTCATGAAATTATATAATAAATGGCATACAATTATATAATATAATAAATCACATAAAAACTGATAAGATCAATAATCACTAATATAACAATTTAAGTCCAACTCAACATTCATACCTCTTGGACTTAAAGGGCCAGATTCAGGTAGATGGGAGTTTCTTTACTCCAGAGTAACGCATCTCATTTACGTTACTCTGCCGAAATTTTAGGAGCAAGTGCTGTTATTCATGAAGCACTTGCTCCTAAAGTTGCGGCAGCGTATCGAAAATGAGCCGTCGGAATTCAAATTGGGCGGGTACGGGGCGTGTATTATTTAAACTAAGCGCGATTCCGCGGCGAACGTACTGCGCATGCGTCGAGTGTCAATGCATCCCAGTGCGCATGCTCCAAATTCTATCAGTGAACGTCAATGACGTCACATCCCCATTCATGAACTTTTTACGCAAGCGACGTGATTTTTTTTTTTTTCGACGCGATGACGACGGCTATACCTAACATAGGATACTCCACTAGGGGGCTGCTTTATCTATACGCCACGTATCGCTTCCGGAAACGTCGTAAAGTCACTGCGTCGCGCCCGAAAAAGATCGTGAATTGCCGATTCCCGCTCATTAACATATTTTTGGAGCGTAAATCGGCGGGAACGCCCCCAGCGCCATTTTTAAGTTGAAGTAACGATGCGATGGCGAAATTCAATTGCGCCGATCGCATCGGAACTCCAACCCGGCGTTTCTTGTTTTCTGGTTACAGAAAACAAAAACGTCGGCTTAAAGTGACAGTTAGGCTGGCGGATCAATGGATACTCCAGCCTAACTCTACCTGAATCTGGCCCAAAGTATCTGTTAACCTCCCTGGCGGTCTTCCCGTGTGTGGCACGGGGTGAGATTTTTAAGCCAAGATCGGTAACCCCGTGCCACACACGGACTTGCCTCGCTGGATGCAGAAAAAAAGTTTACTTACCTTTTCTCTGCGATCCAGCGATGAATCTCCGCAGTACACTGCGGCCGGATGTCCGCCTGATGCTGTGTGTACCGCCGATTCCCTTCCCTGCGAGCGTCGCGACGTAGGGGGGGGAACGACGCCAAATTCAAAAAAGTAAACAAACACTATACATACAGTACACTGTAATCTTATAGATTACAGTACTGTATGTAAAAAATACACACACCCCATGTCCCTAGTGGTCTGCCCTCTACACTACATGTCCTTTTATATAATAAAAACTGTTCTTTCTCCCTGCAAACTGTAGATTGCCCATAGCAACCAAAAGTGTCCCTTTATGGCAAAAATAGTTTTAGAGCAGCTAAAAAACAGCGATAATAAATCAGAATCACTTGCAGAATTTAGCGATAGCGATTTATGGGGAAATTCGTCATAAAAAAAAAAAATAAATAATGACATAAAAAATTCTGCAACTGAGCAAATTTCAGTGATTTTGATTTGATTACATTATTGAATAATTTTTACTATAATTATATTATTATTTGTTATAATTTTTTATAATTATTTATTATATTATAATTTTTAATAAAAAAAATAAAAAAAATCATACCCGGGATGCCTATTAGACTCTTGTTTGGATAGATTTCAGTGAGTTATTCCTAAGAATTACAAGCCTACAGTATAAAACGCCAAATTCCCTTGCAAATAATGGTACCGCTTTTAGCACCTAAAATCTGAAAGAATCATACCGCCAGGGAGGTTAAGTAAATCCACTTTGTCTCACATTTGGACAATTGTCTTACCCTAGTGTTACCTCTCCCGTCTGGGTGCAATTTCTCTACTCCCCAGAATCGCAATCCTGAGGGGTCACCATTATGTTTGATTTTAAAGTGCATTGAAACATGTTCTTTTGTAACCTAATTTGATGTTATTAATATGTTCGGATACACGTTTGACCAAGGTACAGTTGGTACGACCGATATACATCAGATTGCACGGCCACTGAAGTGCATATACCACGTACAGTGCAGAAAATAAGTATTTGAACACCCTGCTATTTTGCAAGTTCTCCCACTTGGAAATCATGGAGGGGTCTGAAATTGTCATCGTAGGTGCATGTCCACTGTGAGAGACATAATCCAAAAAAAAATTCCAGAAATCACAATGTATGATTTTTTTAACTATTTATTTGTATGATACAGCTGCAAATAAGTATTTGAACACCTGAGAAAATCAATGTTAATATTTGGTACAGTAGCCTTGGTTTGCAATTACAGAGGTCAAACGTTTCTTGTAGTTTTTCACCAGGTTTGCACACACTGGAGGAGGGATTTTGGCCCACTCCTCCACACAGATCTTCTCTAGATCAGTCAGGTTTCTGGGCTGTCGCTGAGAAACACGGAGTTTGAGCTCCCTCCAAAGATTCTCTATTGGGTTTAGGTCTGGAGACTGGCTAGGCCACGCCAGAACCTTGATATGCTTCTTACAGAGCCACTCCTTGGTTATCCTGGCTGTGTGCTTCGGGTCATTGTCATGTTGGAAGACCCAGCCTCGACCCATCTTCAAAGCTCTAACTGAGGGAAGGAGGTTGTTGCCCAAAATCTCGCAATACATGGCCCCGGTCATCCTCTCCTTAATACAGTGCAGTCGCCCTGTCCCATGTGCAGAAAAACACCCCCAAAACATGATGCTACCATCCCCATGCTTCACAGTAGGGATGGTGTTCTTGGGATGGTACTCATCATTCTTCTTCCTTCAAACACGGTTAGTGGAATTATGACCAAAAAGTTCTATTTTGGTCTCATCTGACCACATGACTTTCTCCCATGACTCCTCTGGATCATCCAAATGGTCATTGGCAAACTTAAGACGGGCCTTGACATGTGCTGATTTAAGCAGGGGAACCTTCCGTGCCATGCATGATTTCAAACCATGACGTCTTAGTGTATTACCAACAGTAACCTTGGAAACGGTGGTCCTAGCTCTTTTCAGGTCATTGACCAGCTCCTCCCGTGTAGTCCTGGGCTGATTTCTCACCTTTCTTAGGATCATTGAGACCCCACGAGGTGAGATTTTGCATGGAGCCCCAGTCCGAGGGAGATTGACAGTCATGTTTAGCTTCTTCCATATTCTAATGATTGCTCCAACAGTGGATCTTTTTTCACCAAGCTGCTTGGCAATTTCCCCGTAGCCCTTTCCAGCCTTGTGGAGGTGTACAATTTTGTCTCTAGTGTCTTTGGACAGCTCTTTGGTCTTGGCCATGTTAGTAGTTGGATTCTTACTGATTGGGGTGGACAGGTGTCTTTATGCAGCTAATGACCTCAAACAGGTGCATCTAATTTAGGATAATAAATGGAGTAGAGGTGGACATTTTAAAGGCAGACTAACAGGTCTTTGAGGGTCAGAATTCTAGCTGATAGACAGGTGTTCAAATACTTCTTTGCAGCTGTATCATACAAATAAATAGTTAAAAATTCATAAATTGTGACTTCTGGAATTTTTTTTTGGATTATGTCTCTCACAGTGGACATGCACCTACGATGACAATTTCAGACCCCTCCATGATTTCCAAGTGGGAGAACTTGCAAAATAGCAGGGTGTTCAAATACTTATTTTCTGCACTGTAAGTGGACATACATGAAATAAAATCTTTAATTTTAAACCCTAGAGTTAGCTGTCGATTGGAACTCAGTTATGCCTCTTATGCCGCGTACACACGATTGGAAATTCTGACAAGAAAACCATGGATTTTTTTCCAACAGAATTTTGGCTCAAACGTGTCTTGGATACACACGGTCCCACCAAATTCCCACTGTCAAGAACGCGTGGCGTACAACACTACGACGAGCCGAGAAAAATAAAGTTCAATGCTTCCGGGCATGCGTAAGATTTTTCTCTGTCAGAATTGCATACAGACTATAGGAATTTCCGACAAGAACTTTTCCCATTGGAAAATTTGGGAACCAGCTCTCAAATTTTTATTGGCGGAAATTCCGACAGAAAAAGTCAGTTGGAGCCTACACATGGCCGAAATTTCTGATCAAAAGCTCACATCGGACTTTTCTTGTCGGAATTTACGATCATGTGTACGCAGCATTAGTTTGGTGTGTACTTGTCGACAGGATATGCATCTGCGACACGCATGGAAGCCAGGGTAATCCCAAAACATAGTTTGTCTAACTGGGAGATTAAGATTTTTTTTTCGTAATCTTATCTCCAAAGACTGGCCCTTTCTGTAAATGAAAACTGGGTTATCAGGTATTTCTTTAGTTAGAATTTTATCAGTACTTAATAATGGCCAGTATGTTTTAAAGATAGCTTCCACCTCCTTCTACTGAACATGATAGGCACTGATGAAGCCCCATTAATGCTTAGTATCTTTTTTGCTTACTGTCAGCTACTTTGGGGCACTTTATCTAAGGTGCATGTGTTGTATTCCTTCTCGACAAAACGATTCTTTAGGGTTTGTACTTGTTCTGAGTAGTCCATATCTCGAGTGCAATTCTTCCTAACCCTTGTGAATTGTCCCTTGGGTATGTTTTTCAACCATGTCGAGTGGTGCCCACTGTGAATCGATAAAAAACTGTTACAATCCGTTGTTTTGAAGAAACATTTCGTTATCAACTGGCGATTAATCAGCATCACTGTAACATCTAAGTCATTTATTGTTTCACGGTTCCATTTGCATTCTAATCTGATGTTTTTTGTGTTTTTATTAAGTTCATTAATAATAGACAATAATGAGGATTCTGCACCTATCCATATAAAAAACAGATCGTCTATGAATCTTTTGTAAAACAACAGCTCCTTCCTTTGCTGACCGAATATAAATTTGTTCTCCCAGACACTCATAAAGAAGTTTGCTAGTGATGGTGCAAACTTGGCACCCATTGCTACGCCTTTAATTTGGGTGAAATATTTACCGGCTTACAAAAATAATTGTGGCTTAAACAATAGCCTAAGGCCATCCCTAAAAATTTATTTTGGACAAAAGGTAAATTGTCCCTCTTACTTAAAGCCCAGTTTAGAGATAATAGGGCATCATCATGATTTATAAACCGATCAATACATTTAGTGTATATATTGATGTCCAGAAGTATATGACAAAAATTTATATAAAAATATATTTTTTAGGTATCTATGTAGGCACCACAAGTAAAATTGACCACACAACTTTAGGTGTAGATAGTGGATTAAAAAATAAATCTTTATTCAATCCACCACAACCTTCAAACAAACATGTTGAGTTTTTTTTTAAAACAAATGGTTTTAAAAGATGTACAAAAATTGGTACCAAAGAAAAAAGTGAATCCAAAATGTATTGAAGAATTTCTTAAATCCCTGGAAGCAAGGAAAGATGTGGTCGTTAGACCAGTGTATAAGGGGGGGGGGTTGTGATTTTAGACAGTGCTTTCACACAACTAACTATAGACCCCAGTGATAATTATAGAAAAGATCTGACTACCTAGTGAAACATGGATTTTATATGAGAGTATTAAATAAAAAAGAAAAGAGGTATCTTATTCCAAGTTTTAGCTGTGTTCCAACAGTCTATACATTACCGAAGGTCCATAAAGACCCCCAGAATCCACCTGCTAAACCCATAGTCAACAGTATACATCAGGCCCGGACTGGCCATAGGGCAAACCGGGCAAATGCCCGGTGGGCCGCGGCAGCCCGCGAATGGCCCGCAAACGGCCCTCGGCGGCCAGCAGGCCGTATGTCTCCCCATGGGTGTACATCACCAACACAGCGCCAGATAGAGAGAGATCAGCTGGGGTATCTGACACTTCTACCCTCCCCTGGCTGCCCCTAAGGCCATTAGAGGAGAGGAGCTGCTTCTACTCCTCCCCCTCCTCTCTTCTTCTCCTCCCGTGTCTGCCCCGCCCACTCTCCCGACAGACACTGTTCTGCTGCCTAAGGGATGTGGGCGGGTAGATTCAAGCCCAGCAAACAGAAAGGAAAGATGGAGTCTGATATCCATCTATCCAGTCAGTCCCTCCTGCCTCTGAGTGCCTCTGCCTCTGTGCCATGCCATCAAACGCAGCCACTGTGCCATCAATTGTCACCTTTGTGCCATGCCATCAAACACAGCCACCGTGCCATCAATTGTCACCACTGTGCCATGCCGTCAAACGCAGCCGCTGTGCCATCAATTGTCACCACTGTGCCATGCCATCAAACGCATCCACTGTGCCATGCCATCAAACACAGCCACTGTGCCATCAATTGTCACCAGTGTGCCATGCCATCAAACACAGCCACTGTGCCATCAATTGTCACCACTGTGCCATGCCATCAAACACAGCCACTGAGCCATCAATTGTCACCACTGTGCCATGCCATCAAACACAGCCACTGTGCCATCAATTGTCACCACTGTGCCATGCCATCAAACACAGCCACTGTGCCATTAATTGTCACCACTGTGCCATGCTATTAAACGCAGCCACTGTGCCATCAATTGTCACCACTGTGCCATGCCATCAAACGCAGCCACTGTGCCCTTCAATTGTCGCCACTGTGCCAATTGTCACCACTGTGCCATGCCATCAAACGCAGCCACTGTGCCATCAATTGTCACCACTGTGCCATGCCATCAAACGCAGCCACTGTGCCCTTCAATTGTCACCACTGTGCCCTTTAATTGTTGCCACTGTGCCCATTGTCACCACTGTGCCCATTGTCACGGCTGAGCCAGAGGGGGCGGCGCTCCGGCACCCTCTATAGATGCACCGCCACTGTCTATCTATCCATCTTTCTCTATCTATCTATCTATCTTTATCTATCTTCCTTCCTTCTCTTCTTTCTTTCTAACTTTATCTATCTTTCTTTCTTTCCTTCTTTATCTATCTATCTATATATCTTCCCTTCTTTCTTTCCTTATCTATATTTCTTTCTTTATCTATCTATCTTCCTTCCTCCCTTTCTTGCTTTCTATCTTTATCTATCTTTCTTTATCTTATCTTCCTTCCTTCCATTCTTTCTTTCTATCTTTATCTGTCTTACTTGTTTATCTATCTATCTGTATATCTATCTACCTATCTGTCTATCTATCTACCTATCTATCCATCTATCTATCTATCTGACAAAAAATAAGATTGCGCTAAATAATACATATAAGTGAATAGAAATGCTGATTAAGCATGTGCACAAGTGAATAATTTCAACATATATAAGTCCATCAGCATATGAAGGAATTCATAATCCAGTGATCCCACAGGTGACAGCAAATCAACTTGGAAAAGTGTAGTATAGATGAAACCTCCACCGAAATCATATGTAGCCTCTTACCAAAAAGACATGAAATATAAGCCTGATACGATATATGATGCTGGGTGATGGTCACAGGGGAGTTCCACTGCACACAGCCAGGTTATCAGATGTAAGGTATCTCCCGATAGGTCATCAACAGGCACATAAAAAACAAAGGCCTCACATAGCATAAAACCTTAATTTATTAAATAAAAAAGAGATGGCTTGCACTTACATCACAGTGAAGAAAACATTGCATGAAACATATCAGCCGGCCGGCTAAAAACAAACAGCCCGTATTCCGGGTAGAAAGATTGGAGCACGCGGTGACGTCAGAACGTCTCCTCCCTACGTTTCGTCTGAAAGACTTGATCACGGGGTATGCCGTGATGGCAGGCGCACTGCCAAACCAGGAAGTGAGGGGAAATCAGACACAGGACTGACTGAGGGGTACATTCAAGATGCTGTTTAACAGAACGTTTGAACCTGGATCCTAGTGTTTGCTATTGCCTACTATACTCCAATGGATGGCTCCCGTATGTCTTCCGTCTTTGGATACTGCTGACATGCTTTGTGACCTATTATAGGTCGAATATTTAAGGTGAGAGGCCATCTATCACACGGTGGAGGATTCGTTTGGTATCACTTTTTCACTCTCACTCCATGTGGATTCTTGGGATTTGCATCTTGAAATTTCTTTTTTGCTTTTCTCCAAGGACATTATTTTTCACATTTTTGCATATGTCAACTTATGCCTTTATTTCACTTTATTATTATTATATGTTTAGCATAATATTTGTGCTGCACTATTCTTTTGTATCACTGTTTTGGGATTTTCTATGAATTTGTCCTCAAGTGCTGGCTTGCATAATTTTTGTTTATTTTTTATTATTTGTCCCAGCGCTGAATATTCTTTTATATTAGTTATCTATCTATCTTCCCTTCTTGCTTTCTATCTTTATCTATCTATTTATCTATCTTCCTTCCTTCTCTTATTTTTTTCTATCTTTATCTATCTCCCCCCCCCCCCCCCCCGGGCTGCTCAGTCTAAAATGCCCGGGCCTATTTTTTGTCCCAGTCCGGGCCTGGTATACATTTAGTATCAGCCAGAGTAAGGGCAGTATTTAGATAACTTTCTACAAGACAGTGTGGTAGAAACAAGAGCCTATCTGAAAGATACAAGACAATTCTTACAGCTCTTAAACAATGTGAACATCCCTGATGCCCATGATTTGTTTCTAGTTACGGCCGATGTAGCATCGTTGTATACAGTAATAAATCATGATGATGCCCTATTATCTCTAAACTGGGCTTTAAGTAAGAGGGACGATTTACCTTTTGTCCTAAATAAATTTTTAGGGATGGCCATGACTATTGTAAAAAAAGAGAGAAACCCCATGGAGTGGGACTTTAAAGGCACTACTGCAAAAATAATTATAGTAATGAAGTAAATAAATAGTATTTATTGAAAACACATATATAAATAGTACAAAAGCGTAGAAACATGAGAGTTACAATGCAGATATGGATTCTTAAAACCAACATGTTTTGGAAAACAGAGTACTTTGGTGACGGGCTCAACTGTACCTTCTCTCTTTCCATCACAAGCAGGCAGAATAACATCACATTCAGCTACTAGATCTAGAACCACACAGGGGGCAGAAAAGGGTGATACTGCCCCTTTTGTGGAAGCACGTTTAAACAGCACCAAACCCACCCACTAAAATTAGACAAAGGGTCTTGCCAATATCCCTCTGGAATTAATGCTGCACTTCCCACATCTCCTAATATTATTAACCTTTCTTCTTATCCTCTCTCAGCGGAGGAAGTCGGGACATAACAAAAGGGTCTGGGCTTCTGTCCAAATGAGAATATGGATAAGTTTGAATTTGTAAAGGATGTTTGCAACTTTTTGTACGCAAATTGATTGAATTTGAAGAATATGTATCAAAAACCAGAGGGACTGGTGGATCTAACACCCAAAAAGAACAAAGCGATTGATCAATTGGTCTCCCTTTTGGAAGAGAACGATACCATGGATTTGATCGATTGTATAGATCTACCATTGGCACTCTCTCTTCCTCAGGAGACCTCCTCGGACAAGAAATTGGTTGGACCTTCAGGGTCACAACTTAAAGGGGTTGTAAAGACAAAAATATTTTCCTCTTAAATTAAAGTCTGACAGTAGCTGATAAAGTAAAAAGTAATGTTTTGCATTATAACTGGTTTGATACCTGTTGAAATCGAGCTGTTTTATTCACCTCCGTCACTCCTGAATCGTTATTCTCACTGACTTCCTGGTTTGCAGTGCGCATTCATTATTGCTACATCACGGCCTAATGGGAACTACAGTTCCCATTAGGCTTAACCTCCATGCCTGTGAGGGATAAGAGAGCATCTTCACGCAGAGCTGGAATCCTAGGGAGGGGGTGAGCACATTCTGCTTGCCACCATGCAAAACAGCTCAGATGCTGGTGGAAAGCAAGAAGAGGAGAGACAGGAAATGGCATTTTCAAACCTGGATTACTGTATTTTGAAGGTCAAAAGGAAAAACAAGGTAAGTGATATTTACATGCTCTAGCTTACAGCAATCAATTGATCTAATAAAAAACAAACCTTTAGTGTTCCTTTAAGAAAAAATCTATATGTTTCCCACCCCCTAACTCCAATCCTAATATTTTGGCCTTTCTTAAGTTGGTTCACATGGAGATTGAGAAACTTCACATACGATCTCCAAAAGTAACCAATATTAACAGCCAAGAAAAAGAAGCCTTAAGAATATTAAGTCAAAACAAATCCATCAGCCAGCTGATAAAGGGGGCAATATTGTCCTAACATTCTTTTGAATAAGAACTGGTATAGGAAGATTACCAAGGGCATCGGGGAAAGATTCAATTCAGAGTACTATCAGTTGTTCGATCTGGCCTATTCTAATAACATAATCAACAAAACGATATGGGAATATGTGAGAACTAAATTCCCAATAGTACCCAGTTTTTACTCACTACCAAAAGTTCACAAGGACATACTAAATCCCATGTGAAGACCCATAATATCAGGGAAGGGTTTAGTTAGTGAGAATGCAAGTTGCCTAATCGATGAGTATTTGAAACCCCATGTCGTAAGTCTAAGATCATTTGTGAAAGATACCATCCATTTTTGAAAATCATTGAGAATCTTACTGTCCCTGCCAATGCCTACTTGGTCATGATTAATGTGGAAGCTCTCTACAGGAATGGCAGCTGTGCGACACACCATCTATCAGAGGGGAGATGAGGACTGGGGATATCACAAGTTCATTCTGTCATTATTGGAATATATCCTGTATCATAATGTTTTCACATTTGATGGTTCCCACTTCCTCCAGGTACAGGGTGTAGCGATGGGGACCTGTTGTGCCCCATTGTAGGCCAACCTGTTCCTGGGGGAGTGGGAAATCATGTTCCTCAATAATGAAGCCTTGTCGGTATATACAAACCACCTGTTAGTATGGGCCCGTTATGTCGATGATGTTTTCACCATATGGGATGGTACCATTGAATTATTACATCATTGTCCTGACAGAATGGACAAAAATCATTTCACCATGTCCTCCAGCCCTAACGAGATCTCCTTCTTGGATGTACAGGTCTCCAAAAACGATGATGGTACTCTCTGCAGTGGTCTATACTGCAAGGCCACTGCAGGGAATAGCATACTTCATGCCTTAAGCTTCCACCCACAGCCTCTAATTAGGTATATACCTTATAGCCAATATCTCAGGGTGAGAAGAAATTGTACCAACGATGACACCTTTTTGATAGAGGCAGGCAATGTAAGAGACAGACTTCTGCAGAGGGGTTACTCGCACAAATCGTTAAAAAAGGTGTTCAAATGGGCCACTCTACATACCAGACAAAAGCTAATTTCGGATTGTCACAAAGTTTTGCAACCAGCACATAGAAGTCAGGAAAATTGTCTCGAAATGTTGGCGCGTCCTGACTATGGATCCCAATTTGGGAAGACTACTTCCTGAAACGCCCCTTTTTACTTTCCGAAAGGCAACATCAATTGCATCAAAATTGGTCAGAAGTGAGTTTAGGGGGGGCACAACATTGAGCACTGCAAGTACACAGGCACTTTTATGTGTGGATCTTGCAGGTACTGGAAATTTATGTACACCAACAAAAAACCCATCTTGCTAAATGGCAGTGTTTTCACACCTAAACACTTTGCCAACTGCAAAACTTTTGGTGTCATCTACATGCTCCGATGTGATTGTGGGTACTTCTATGTCAGGAAGACCAAATTGGAATTCTGGCATAGAGCATACTGACACATCAGGAGCATGCAGACCTGCAATCCAAACCTGCGACTAGAATAAGAGCCTCCTGCAACTCGAATTGCGGTGGATTTTCAGACTGAAAGTGACCAAGTCACCAGGGTTGAATGAGGCAGCTTGCTTTAAGCCCTTTCTAGAGGGCTTCAACTCTGGTGGGATGGAAAATAGGTTTCTTCTTTCTCAGTCTCATTCCCTCTCCCTCTCCCCTCTCTTCCTTACCTGTGTGTGGATATGTGACCAGCAATGTGTTCCATACACTGTGTTCTACCCTGTTTCTACCATGTTTCCCTCTTTCCTCCCTACATTCTGTCTGTTCTGCCTTTTATATACTGACTTTTATCTCTTCCTCTTTTTTGTTTTTGATTAATAATGTAATATATGATTTTTTGTTATTTGTATATTTGATATTATCTATATATACACATCACATTGGCTGCCTTTGTGTGTGTTTTTCCCACCGCTGACCACCAACAGGTCTTCAAATGTTTTTTACACCCTCTTTATTTTCTATTTTTCTATCTCTTCTATCTCTATCTCTGAGTGTTTTTTTTTTAACACAGGGGTTTTATACTAGGATTGTTGTGCATTTTTACATTTGCAATCTGATTCAGACAATGGGCCAACTAGACAACTAGCCGGATTCACAAAGCACTTACGCCGGCGTATCTCTAGATACGCCGACGTAAGTACAAATGTGCGCCGTCGTATCTGTGCGCCGACCCTCAAAGCTAGATACGTAGAAAAATAGGCTTCATCCGACCAACGTAACTTGCCTACGCCGGCGTATAGTGGGCGCATAGTTACGCTGGACGCATTTGGCACTCCCATTGATTTTCGATGCAAATATGCAAATGAGGGAGGTACGCCGATTCACAAACGTACTTGCGCCCGGCACATGTTTTAAGCGATTTGCGTAAGGGTTACGTCCGACGTAAAGTTAATCCCCATATTGGAGGCGCAACTCATGCTAAGGTATAAACCAGGGATCGAACGCCATCCAATTTTATGTAGTTTACGTTGTACGTGAATAGGGATGGGCGTAGGTTACGTTCACGTCGTAGGCAGTGATTCGACGTATCTGAGCCAGTTGTTTCGACGTTATAGTGAGCATGCGCACTGGGATGCGTCCAAGGTACGACGCATGCGCCGTACATTTTAAGTACTTGTTTGAAGCTCAGCCCTTCATTTGCATGGGGTCATGCTTCATTTAAATGTATCATGCCCACTTCCAGCCCACTTCCACCTACTTAGACTTACGTTGGCTTACACCGACGAATATACGCTACGCAGGCGCAACGTTGGGAGCATTTGCTTTGTGAATTCCATGCTTCCCTCTCTGCGTTGCGCCGGCGTAGCGTAAATAAGATACGCTACGCTGGCATATAAATGAGCCAAAGTATGTGAATCCGGGCCATACAGTGTATATTTTGCACTGGTTGGGCTGTAAGCCTTCTCATGTTCCACATGATGACATCAGGATTGTGTTTGTGTGCCTGGCACGGCCAAGACTCCTTCCTTGGAGTCTTTGGGAGGAGTCAGGCTATTCCATTCTCCTTTCTCCTCCCCTTTGTTGTGTTCAGGGCAACTACTGTTGCTCTCTGGACACGCTGCCGTGCTGGTGGGAAGTTTAGAGGAATTTGCATGACACTCGGCTTGAGAGTAAGTACAAGAAATCAATCTCTTTAAATATATATGTTATTATTGGGTGTTAGGCATATTTAATGCTGAATACACTAACTTTGGATATTTTTCCTTACATTGTGTTTTTGATTTCTTCCTCTCTTTTTCCTTTATGTTTTTTTACAATATAGTTGGTTCTCTTACTGATGCTGAAACCACCTGTACTGTCTAACCCTCACACTCCCCTATTAACCTGCCTGCCGATGTGTGAGTATATTAATACGCATAGGTGGGTGTTATACTTGCAGTGATTTTTTTTTTTATATGAGTCATTGCCTTAACCCGAATACCCTTTTTATCACCCCTTTTTTCCTTTTGCAGTTACTTATATATTTGTATGCTCTGCCACAGTTTCTTGGTTCTTTGGACCCCAGTACACAAGTCAAACTGGGCCAGAATCAGGTACATTGGCGCATATTTTGACCGGAGTAGCGCACCTCCTTTACGTTAGACCGGCGCAGTGAAGAGGCGCTATTACCGTATCCTCGTTATATATGCGCAGAATTTTGCGCCGGTACAACGTAATTTCCGAGGCGTAAGGTGGAGTAATTCATGCCTCTTAGAGGAGCGGTTGAAGTAGCTCCTTAATTGGAAGTAAGTCCAAAGAAGAAGGTTTGGCGAGTCAATGTCTGATTTTAGGGCGCAAAAGTCTTTGAATGATTTATTCTGGAAACAATCCGTGGCGAGAAGTTTTTTGGGTGCGTTGGGGGGATTGAGGAACCGATTCTCCAGTCCTGGGATAAAGTCAGGATTATTGAACAGGGGCATTAGTGGGCTCAATGGTGTGGATAGTCCAGAAACTTTTGTAAGCTTGTGGAAGATCCCCAGGGTAGTTCCCACTAGTGGGTGTGTCCTAAGCGAAATGGGGTAACTGGCCCACGGCAACCAAGGGGAGAAACGCAGAGGGATGGGGCTTAGGTCGTCTTATAGTTGTATCCAGTTTTTGAGTCTAAAATGGAAATGCCAATCAATAATTCTGGTGACATGTGCTGCGTAGTAGTAGTTTTTAAAATCTGGGATGCCCATGCCCCCCTTACACTTGGCCCATGCCAGTAGATTGGCTCTTATTCTCGGGTTTTTATAGGCCCAGATAAACCTCTGTTGGATTGAGGAGATGCTTTTGAAGAATTTCAGGGGGATTTTAATTGGTAGGTTACGCAAAAGGTACAGGAGTTTCGGCAGGATGACCATCTTGCACACGGCCGCCCTGCCAAACCAGGAAAAATTGCGAGCATGCCAGCCCCGCAAATCATCTTCTATCGTCTTAAGCATGGGGGAAAATTACGAACAAATATTTGTGAGATATTCGGTGTCAACCATATTCCCAAATATTTGAGTGCGGACGACACCCATCTAAAAGGGCAGGAGGACCTGAGCGTCCCCATAGCATGTTCAGATAGATTAACATTCATGGCTTTGGATTTTGAGAAATTAATTTTAAAATTGGATAGTGTGCTAAACAAGGAGAACTTCCTCATAAGAGACGTCAGGGAAACATGGGGGTTGGACAGGAAAAAGAGCAAATCGTCAGCGTAGGCTGCGAGCTTGTATTCTTTGCCTGCAACCTTAAAGCCCTGTATTGCCTCCTCAGCCAAAATCCTTCTTATGAAAGGCTCAAGGGAGAGGATAAAAAGAAGGGGCGAGAGAGGGCAGCCTTGCCTAGTGCCATTGCAAATCTGAAAGGCCTCCGACAGGGAACCATTCACCTTAACGCGTGCCGATGGGTTTTTATACATGGCGGATATCCAGGACATCATGTGGGACCCCAGCCCTATGTGTTTACAGGTGTCAAACATATAGTCCCACGCCACCCGATCGAAGGCCTTCTCAGCATCAGTGGACAAGAGAAGGCCTCCAATCTTATTGGAACGTGCCGCGTGTAGTAAGTTGAGTGCCTTAGTGACGTTATCTCTGGACTCCCTTCCGGGCATGAAACCGGCCTGGCTCGGGCCTATGATATTGTGTAGGTGTGATCTAAGTCTATTGGCCAATATTTTCGCTAGCAATTTTTTTTTTTTTTTCCCACATTCAGCTTTAACTGCACACAAGAGACCAGCTCATGGTAAAGATGCTTGGTTTTCGTCTCTGTTTCAAGTTTGCATCATTTGTGGAAAATTTTTCCCCTTTCGGGTTTTTCCTTGTTTTTCCCCTTTTTTTTTTTCCTTTCCTTTTTTCTTTTCTTTCCCCTCTTTTTTTCTTTTCTTTTTTTCTTTCCTTCTTTTCACCCTTTTCTTTTTTTTTTTCTTTTTTTTATTCATATTGAAATATAAATATTGGCGTTATCCAGTAGTCCCTAAGTATTTATCTGTTTTCTAAATAACCTTAAACATATGTTCATTTCCTTTTCCCCCCCCCCCTTCCCACTCCCTCCCTCCTCCTTCCCCCCCCCCCCTCCCCTCCCACCACACCAAATTATGCTTTCTTATCTGATCGAGCAAGTTTGTTACCCTGTCTGCAAGTTCTCTACATAGCTCCAAGTTCTTTTAAATTCTCTCCAGTTTTCCCATTTTGTAGGGTCCCTATTGTCTTCGAGGCTATTTCTGAGTTCTTCCATCCAGTATGTTTCCTCCACCATGTCTATCCATTCCCAGACCGAGGGACATTCTAATTCCTGCCACTTTCTTGGTATTAGCCTTTTTGCAGCGTTTAGCAGGTGTGGTACCAAAGATTCCCTATATTTTTTAATTCCTTCGTTCCCTCCATGAAAGAGTACCGTCCATGGCTCTCTTTTGATTTTTCCCTTTGTAATTTCTTCTATTATCTTCAGAATCTTTTCCCAGTAGATTTTAACCTTTGGGCATTCCCACCAAAGATGGGCCATGGTTCCCGGGGATTTACATCCCCTCCAGCAATCTGCTGACTGGCCCCTCTTAAATTTACTAAGTTTTACTGGGGTTATATACCAGCCTGATAAGCATTTGTAATTCATTTCGGCTGTTCGGCTGTCGATAGCTGAGGTATGGGTCAGTTTTAGTATTTTATCTATTGTGCTCCTATCTTTGTGTGTCCCTAATTCCCTCTCCCATTTTTTAATACAAGGGGGTACATCTGGTTCCTCGAGCTGTAATAGGATCTGATAGATCTTGGAAATACTTCCTTTCCCGCTTTTCGAGGAACATAATTTTTCGATTTCTGAGAGCTGGTCTCCAGATCTTAACGGTTGGGGTAGCTTTTGAATGAAATGTTTTAACTGTTGGTACCTCCAATTATTGAGTGTCATAAAATGTTTCCTTTGTTGTAATTGTGTCAGTGCAATTAAGTGTCCTTGGTGTATTATATCTCTTACTTGTGCATTCTCTTTTTTGATCCAACTTCCCCCTATGTCCACTTTCCCCGGCGGGAAATAATCGTTGTCCTTTAGTGAGATCAGGGGAGAATTGAAATTTTTATCGATTTTTTTTGTGTTACATCCCATACCTTGAGTGCAGTCTTTGTTATTTCAGGTGTGTCCGTGTCCAGTGTTCTAAACTGTGGGGGATTCCATATTATTTTTTCTAATTTTGCTTTGGCTAGTGCATTCTCCAAGTTGACCCATCTTTTTTCTGTGTTTACTCTGGCCCACTCTACGACTCTCGATAGAATTATTGCTTCGTAGTATTTTTTAAGGTCTGGAATGGCTAGTCCTCCCTTGTTTTTTGTTTGTTTGAGAGTCTGAAACGATAGCCTGTGTTTCTTATTTCTCCAGATAAAGTTCATGATTACGTTCTTGAGGATTCGCAGCAGTTGTTTTGGAAGGTTAATCAGAATCATTTGAAACTTATATATAATCCTTGGTATCAACACCATTTTGCAGTAGTTTATACGTCCCAGCCATGAGATTGGTCTATTTTTTATCCTATTAATCTCCTTTTTAGTTTCTTCTATCAAGGGGATATAGTTGATTTCATATATTTTTTTTTCCGTATTTGCCAGATAGATGCCAAGATATTTGAGCTTGTTTACCCATGGGAAGTTGAATTCCAATCTAAGGGTTTGCATGTCTTTCTTTGGTACACTGACCCCCAGTATTTCGGTCTTATTCATGTTTAGTTTGAAGTTTGAAATTTCCCCATATTGATTACATATTTTTAATAAGTTTTGTATGGAGCTTTTGGGGTCGGTTAGGTAAAAGAGAACATCGTCAGCAAATGCAGACAATTTGTGTTCTTCTCCACCCACCTTGACTCCCTTTATTTCAGAACTTTTACGTATTCTAGCTAGGAGGGGTTCCAGGGACAGTACAAATAATAACGGTGAAAGGGGGCACCCTTGTCTCGTGCCATTTTCCATTGTAAAATAATGGGATAGGCCCCCATTTATTTTAATCCTGGCTGTTGGAGCCTTATATAAAGTTCCAATCCACCCCAGCATCCTTCGTCCAAAACCCATAATTTTCAATGTTTGTAGCATGAATCCCCAGTCTACCCTGTCGAACGCTTTCTCTGCGTCGATCGACAGGAGTAGACCGGGGATCCCGCTCCTCCTCATTTCCTGAATCAGGAGGAGGGCCCTCACTCCGTGGTCTCTTCCCTCTCTGCCCTGGATGAAACCTGTCTGATCAGGATGTATCAGACCCCCCATCTCGCATTTTATTCTCTCGGCCAGTATCTTTGCAAATAGTTTTAAATCTGCGTTTAGCAGAGATATTGGCCGATAGCTCGCACATATCTTAGCATCTTTTCCTTCCTTTGGTATCACAGTAATTGTCGCCTCTGCGGCTTCTCTACTCAGGATATAATCTTTTCCCAGGCCATTGAAGTATTGACATAATCTTGGTATAAGGATATCTTTACATTTTTTATAGTAGAGTGCAGAAAAGCCATCCGGCCCTGGGCTTTTCCCCGAAGCTGTGCCTGTTAAAGCTGACAGTATTTCATTTTCCGTAATCGGCCTATCCAGTGTTAGTGCTTCTATTGGGTTTACTGTTTGAAGTCCTGCTCTCTGAAGGAAATCCAGGATTTTGTTTTCTTTCTCTCCTGTTTCCCAGTTAGTCTGTTTAACTGTGTATAAGTTTTCATAATAGTTTCGGAAGGTTTCGGCTATATCTTTTGTCTTGTGCACCTCCACTCCTTGATCATTTTTGATTTTTTCTATATAATTTCTTCCTTTCTTCTTCTGTACCATCCTTGCCAAATTTTTACTGGTTTTGTTACCTCCTATATATCTTTCTTTCGCGATTAACTGGAAGTCTCTTTTAGTTTCCTGGAATAGAAGATTTTTCAGTTGATTACGCTTGTTAACTAGTTCTTGGTATAGGTCTTTTTGTTTGGCATCACTTTTGTGTTTTTGTTCCAGCTCATATATCTCTTCTATTATTATTTCTTTTTTAAGCCGTTTCTCCTTTTTCTTTCTTGCTCCTTCTGAGATCAAGGTCCCCCTAATTACCGCTTTGTGAGCGTCCCATAGTGTGGCTCTGGAGATTTCACTTGTATCATTCGTTAAAAAATACTCTTCCAACTCCTTTTGAACTCTAGTTAAGCTATTCGCATCTTTTAGTAATTCCTCGTTGAGCCTCCAATTTTGAGGTGGTCTCGGATTGTCTGATATTTTTCGGGGTCTGTTAATCTTTCCGTTAAGCTGAATCTCACCCCTTTGGCAAATCCAATTGCTACTCCCCTTGCATGTTTTGAAATGGTGTCCCCATAATACCATATGGGGAAGTCAGTTGAATTTAGCCTGATGTTGGAATGTAACGTGAGATGAGTCTCCTGTACAAAAGCTATATCCGTTTTGATTCTCCTCAGTTCTTTTAAGACTTTATGTCTCTTTGTGGGACTGTTTAATCCTTTCACGTTATATGAAACACATTTTATTATCGTCATTATCTATTTATGAGACTCCCCCTCTTTACTTTTTAGCCTCGGTCTAATTGCAGTTGCTTTCCCTATCAGTCCGTTTGGTATGGTGGGTCCCCTTTCCCTACTTTCCCTTCCCCTCCCTCTCCCAACCGCCCCACCCCCCCCTCCCCCTATCCCTTCCCCCCATGGCCAAAAATAGGCCTCCGAACCAATTTTTATTCCTTGGTTCAGTTTCCCTCTGAGATGGGCCCCTTTTTCCTATCCCCCATCCTATCCGGGTGGGGGAGCGGACGCATGCGCAAGGTGTTGTACTTGTGCTTCTTGGAAATAAGGAGACCACCAAGTTGTTTTCAACTTACCCTCCCCCTCCTCCTCCCACCTCCCCCACCAAAAAAAAATAAAAAAAATAAATAAACAAAAAACAAAACCAGTACTAATGGCCCTTTGCCCTCTCCCCCTATTGCACCCAACCAGGGAGGTCTGGTATCTGTAGGTCAAGTCTATTGCAGAATTCCCTCAGGTCTTCGGGGAATCTCAGTATTGCTGATTTTCCTTCTTTTGAGGCTGCCAAGCTTGCTGGGAATCGCCAGTTGTATTTAATATTCTTGGTCATGAGTTGCTCTAAGAGTGGTTTTAAAAGTCGTCTTCTAGCCAGTGTCTCTGGGGCCAGGTCTGCATAGACCTGTATGGGGGACCCATCGTATCTAAGGGGGGGATATCCCCTCAGTTTTTTCCATATTTCATCTTTCTCTTCAAACGATAAAAATCTGACGATGACGTCTCGGGCCGTTCTGTATTGCTTCTGTTTAATCTTCCCACCCGGTGGATTCTCTCTATTCTGATCGGGTCCTCGGGTGATTTCCCCAATATTGGGTTTAAAATTATCCTGATTATTTTCCTCAAGTCCTCCCCTTTTTCTTCCGAAATTGCCCTAATTCTCAGGTTCTGTCTCCTGGATCTATTTTCCTGGTCTTCCAGCTGGTACATTGTGTTTCTCTGTTGTAATTTGACCTGGGCCAGTTGGTCCTTTAACTCGTTTGACTCTTGTTTTTGTTTCTCTATCTGTTCTTCCATCGTCTCAACTCTGGCGAGAAGATGGCCAAAATCCGTCTTAAGGCTATGTATTTCTCCTTTAATAGCGTTTTCCAATCGCTTCAGCATCTTTTCCATGTCTCCCCTAGTTGGAATTTGGTCCTCCGGTCGCTGTTCTTCCCTTCTACTTATTTCTCCAACCCCCTCACCATTCTCTTCCTCTCTTGAGTCCTCTCTCATATCTTCCGATATGTCCTCCTGGCTAGGTTTTTGAGCCTTCTTTTCTTCCATTTTTTTATCAGTCTTCCCTTGTGAATATTTTGGAGACCCGGTATTTCTAGAAGTTGTTGCTTTAGACATGTATTGTTGGATTGTACTTGGTGCGATCGTGGATCCAGGTGTCTTTGATGTTCCTCCCCTTGTTTATCTGCTTGACATCCTGGACATAATATTTTTCACCTTCCTGATTCTTTTCCCCAGGTTGCCTGTTTTTATGCTACCTTGCCCCCACTGAATCCAGTCTTTCCCCCTTTTCCCTCTAGGAGGTTTACCAGGGGCGCCTTAGGGCCTAAGAGGTTACATAAATTGTACCAAAAAAAAAAAAAAAGAGACCCCTAATATTGATTATGGAACTTGTCCTGTACCTCCTACGCACACACCTGGGCAATAACTTTATTTTCTCACAGTGATTGTATATTAATGTGTGATTCCCAAGGGGGGGGGGGCCCTTTGACACAGTTGATTCCGTATGATAGGGTCCAGTGTTTTATATTGGTATGGTCTTCTGGGACCTGTCACCAAGTTGAGGTCAGGCTCTCAACCCTAAATCTCCCCTAGTGACAGATCACTGTTGCTTTTCTACTGCTTATTCTGGTGTCCCTATCGTGCAGCCTTCCGGTGTATGGTCCCAGGTGTATGGTTCCAGGTAGCGGTTGATTACAGATTTGTGTGTTTGTCCGTTGTTTCACTCCTGGGGCTAAACTAGTTCTGGGCTCCCCCTCTATCAAATTTTCCCATCCGGTAACCACTAATTTTCTATTGGGTCACCCAGTGCACATAGTACCCAGGAGCTCATCTTATGCACTCTGATCATCACATTGCGGCCAAGTATCGTACAGCATCGGTCACAGCATACAATTAGTCCCAGCCTGTCTCCCCCTCAGCATTGTGCTGTGCAGGTACTCCAGGGGGCTTTTATGTCATTTAATTTAGCATGATAAGTTTTACCTTCAGGAACTCGTTTTTATACTACCTGCTGTTCACTTCCACCGCTCCCTTTCACCCTTTTATCCTTTGATCTTTTCTCCTTCTGCTGTCAGTGTCGGTGATTATCATAGAAAGACAGGCTGGTCTAACTTCCTTCAGGGGTTGTTTGGAGCTTCTCGTAGAGGTGGTGGGGGGGGGGGATGGTGGGCAGGATTGATGGCGGTCTCTATGGCGAGGCGCGGCACTCGCACTAGTGCTTCATGCCGCAATTTCTTCCTTTGTTCTGCGGGGTGGATCTGATCCGCTTGGCGGGGCTGTCCTGTGACCGTCTGCGGGTAGTCATCCACGGCTTCCCGGGCTGGCAGACGCGCTCGCCGGGGACGCCGCACCTCATCCCTGCTTCCTCAGCTTCCGCTGCGTCTCTCGCTCCCGCCCACCTCACGGCGCGTCACGTCCTTACGTGCACGCCATCACATCTTTCGCTAGCAATTTAACATCTAGATTAAGTAGTGAGATTGGCCTGTAGCTGACACATAGTTGGGGGTCTTTATTTGGCTTCGGCAGGACAGTGACGTGTGCGGACAGGAATGTAGGCGGGACATCCCTAGGTAGGGCCAGGGAGTTCAATGCCTTCCGGAGAGGCTCGTCAAGGAGCTCGTGAAGGTCTTGTAGTAGATGGAAGTGAAGCCGTCTGGACCGGGGCTTTTCCCCGCCTTAAGCTCCCTAATGACCGAACATAGTTCAGTGTGGTTGATCAGGGCTTCTAGTTGCCCAACCGTCTCCTTCCGACAGAGTGGGGAGGCCAGAGCTCATCAGATAGGTTTGGATCGCCTGGCGTCTAGTTTCATGTGGGTCGGAGGGGTTGCTCTGGACCGGAAGGCTATATAATTTAGAGTAGAACTCGTGGAAGTGTCTGGCTATTTTATCTGTTGTAACTTCAACCGATCCAAGGCCATTCCTTATGCCTTGTATGTTTTGTGGGTGACTAGCATTCTTCAATGCTCTAGCTAGGAATCTGCCCGATTTGTCACCATGTTCGTAATATATTTTCTTCTTAAAAAACAAAAAAAGTTTAGCTTTATAGTCTAAGATTTGCTGCAGGTCTTTCCTCGGGGCCAGGAGGGAGCATGCTGAACTCTCTGATAGGGACTGTTTGT
This sequence comes from Rana kukunoris, assembly GCA_029574335.1. Lineage (NCBI taxonomy): Eukaryota > Metazoa > Chordata > Amphibia > Anura > Ranidae > Rana > Rana kukunoris. Next base: position 218,381,778 of record CM056053.1, on the reverse strand, counting down.
GTTGTGTTTCGAGCTTAAAACTTTTGTCCGCAAGTAGGCGGATGGACTTTTCCCTTTCCCTTTTACAGTGTGAACCTAATCTGATGAGCTCTCCTTATTGTGCACTTATGGGCCTTCCAAATCGTTAATGGGTCTACATCTGGAGTGACATTATGCTCAAAAAAGTCTTTAATCGATGCAGAGATGCCCGGGAGTAGTTGTGAATCGGTCAGCAGAGATGGGTTCAGTCTCCATGTAGAGGATTTAGGTGGGTGTTTGTGTAACTCTAGGGAAACCAAGATCGGGGAGTGGTCTGAGATGGACTGGATCCCTATGTGAGCATCCGAGATCAGGTGGAGATCCCTCTGGGACGTGAAAATGTAATCTATTCTGGAGTACCGGTCATGAGGAATGGAATAGAAAGTGTAGTCCTTGGTCTCTGGGTGGGCAAAACGCCAGGAATCTATTAATTGCATGGATCCCAGTAAAGTTTTAATTTTCTTCAGGATCTTATAGGAGATGGACGACTTTCCTGTGGAGGTGTCTGTCAGGGGGTTCAACGGGACGTTAAAGTCTCCCCCCAGTATCACACAACCCGCACTGAAGCCCTTAAGCAGGGACATATTGCTGTTTGTTTTTTGCTGTCTGATTTTTGCTGTCTGATTTTTGCTGACTGATTTTTGGAGTCTGTTTTTTGCTGACTGATTTTTGGTGATTGTTTTGGTTCCAGTTTGTGAGAACATGAGTGAAAGGAAGCGAAAGTTGAATTTTTCTTTTGGGGGAGAAGGGCATTCTTGCCAGGGCCATTACACAATATGGCCGTTTTCTGCACAGCCCCGAGAGTACCAACACCACCCCGGCCAGGAAGGCACAGATATTGCAGGAAATTACCGACCAGGTCAACACTTTGGACACGCCAGGGGATCGCCAAGAAGATTAATGACCACCTCCGGGCGTGTGGTCCGTGGGAAGCTGGCCAAGATTGCCGCCCATGCCAGGGGCACTGGAGGGGGCCCACCATGACCTGTTAGGCTGACTGAGGAGGAGCGTGCAGTGGCCCAGACCTTCAACAGGCAGCAAGTGGAGGGGCTGTTTGGCTTTGACTCCAGTCAGGAGGCTGTGAGGACAGGTAATTTTTGTGTAGCATGTGTGGGGGGGGAGGGAATATGAGGCAAGTGTGTGAATCCTCCAACCTGTGAATGTTTTGTGTCATCCACAGATGTGCAGGAGGGTGCTGGGCCATCTGGCCTGACCGCACCATCCCCGGGACAGCAGCCTTCTGAAGAACCCCAGACAAGGCCGGAGTCCTTTGGAGGAGGTTGAGGAGGAGGAGTTTGAGTTGGAGGAGGAGGTCATGTCAGGGACTGACTTGTTATTTTTGGAGGAGGCTTCCCCTATGGCTGTCAGCAGTCAGGCCTCCATCCGGGGTAGCCCCTCTCACTCCTCCCCCAACAGGGCTCCCCTCCCAAGGGGCTCCCCTTCTCCCCGGCCACAAGCCTCATCTGGAGGCAGGAAGGCAACCCACAAAACTAGGGGGTGGCAGAGTTTCTGCCCGCCAACCTGAGAAGGGACCAGACCCTTCAGACCCGCCATCTGGGACAGGTCAGCCAGAGTTTGGGGCGGATGGAGGAGAGCCTGTCCTCCATAAAGGATACGCTTGGGGACATGGCCTGCAACTCCCTGGCCCTGATCAATTGCCTAAATGACCAGCAGGCTAACACAGCAGGCGTTGGTCACGATGTGAGGGCCCTTGGTCAGGATGTGAGGGCCCTCACCCAGGCTATCCAGGCCAATACGGCAACGCTCAATGATGGCCTTACTCTAATTGCCGTGGCCTTGGAGGGCAGGCCGCCAGGTGGGCAGAGACCAGGGGATTCTCCTCCTTCCCCGGATTACCCCCCCCATGAGTTGGCCCAGAGGAGCCAGGGCCATGGCCGTGGGCGCCCCAGGCGTGGGTCACGCCAGCGGCGATATTTTTTATTTTTTTACATTTTTTTTTTTAATTTTTTTTGGGGTGCTGGACAATTTTTTTTTGTGATGTGAATAATTTCTGATTGTGGGGGTGACATTCCTGCCGGAAAAGGGGTGTCACCCTCATTTGTGGTGGAGAAGGGTTCCCCAGGACCAGGGAGAAGTGATCCCCAGGTCCGTGTGAATGGTGTATGAATGTACAGTGACATAATTGGAGCCGTGGTGTGGCGTTGCTGCTCCCAATCCCAAGTACTGCATGGTGGGCTTGTGCCAATCCAATTTGATAAGGATGTGATGTGTCTGTGCTAGGGACCACAGTTGTGTGCATGCATGCATTCTCATTGTGCCATGATTAATGTGTGTGTTTAACGTGCAAAGATGCCTAATGTGAGCTGTCTCCTGGCTGCTCTTCCCTCAGACGACGGGGTATCCTCGGTTAGGGGGGGATTGTAGGGTTCGGGGGTCAGGTCATCACATATGTCAATCTCCAGGCCCTTTCTCACTGCGAAGTTGTGCAGCATGCAACATGCACCGATGATCTGACATACAAAGTTGGGGGAATACAACAGGGTACCCCCAGACTTATCCAGGCATCGGAAACGTGACTTCGGGAGACCAAAGGTGCGCTCCAGGACTGCACGGGTTTTGGCGTGTGCTTCATTGTAACTTTCCTCTCCTGGGGTTTGGGGGTTCTGGATAGGAGTCATGAGATGGGGTACCAGTGCATATGCAGAGTCACCTGGAATGGAAAAGACAGGAGGATGTTAGTAGTGCATGTGCCCCTTGTAATGTGTGTATCATGGGGGGGGGGGGAACAGTCATGCCTGCCACCCATGTCACTCACCAACCAGCCAGCTGTCCCCATACATGTTCTGTTCGGGATGGGGCTCTGATTGTATATGTAGCTGTCATGGCTGGATCCGGGGTGTTTGGCACGGACGTGCCATATGAGGCATTTGGCATCGACTATCACCTGTACGTTGATGGAATGCCAGTGCTTCCAATTGCGGTATATGTGCTCTGTCTCACGGGGGGGCTGGAGTGCCACATGTGTGCAATCAATGGCCCCCACGGTGCGTGGGAATCTGTCAATTCTGTAGAAATCTGTCATTGCCTTCTGCCGCAGGTCCTCCTGGATGGGTTTGATGATTTGGTTGGCCATGTGTCTGAGGATTGCAGGGATAACCTGGTGCACACATCTGCTCATGGAGGATTGTGACATCCCAGCCACCACTCCACTTGTTCTTTGAAAAGAGCCAGTGGCAAGGAAATGGAGTGTTGCCAGGACCTTGACCAGTGGCTGCACTGCATGTGAGCGGTGTGTTGGTCTGGTGATGTCCTCCTGCAGGGTTGTGGTTAATTCCAGGATTGCAGCAGGGGTGAATCTGAAGATGCGAGACACCTCAGAATCACTCATGCCAAAGATGTCTATGCGTGTGCGATATATCCTCTCCTGTGCCCTCCTCCGTGCCCTCCTCCTTCTGCGCTCATCTAAAGTCAGTAGTATAGCTATGAGCAAGGATGCCCCTGGCATGTTGGCATACAGATTGTTGTCCTGCAAGTGTGGCTGTTCAGCTCGTCCCTAACAGTGTTGCTTTAGCTGACATGTAGACGGATTGTCTAATTTTAAGCAAGCTTTTATATTGCCTAATTTTACACAGGACGTGCAGCTGATGCGCACAGCGTGTAGCCTGCGCTGCACCAACTTACTTTTGTGGATCGCCGTAACTCCCTCATTTGCATATTTGAAAAGCAAATCAATGGTGTGTCTAGCGCAGATTTTTGCGAGCACGATGCGCCGGTCTATCGAAATTACGCCGTCTTTTGTATCCCTCCTCTCCTTTCTGCTATCCACCAACATTGTCTGAATGTTCAGTTGGACTTAAATAGTTGTATTAGTGATTATTGATCTTATCAGTTTTTATGTGATTTATTATATTATTATATAATTGTATGCCATTTATTATATAATTTCACGGGTTCATGAATTTTAGGAATTTATAATGAACCAAGATGTCATCAGTTTTAACAAATAGAACATATTGTATTATATTTGATTGAACAATTTACCCACTTAAGCCCCGGACCAAAATACAGCTAAAGGACCAGGCCCCTTTTTGCGATTCGGCACTGCGTCGCTTTAACTGACAATTACGCGGTCATGCGATGTGGCTTCCAAACAAAATTGGGCTTTCTTTTGGTGGTATTTGATCACCTCTGCGGTTTTTATTTTTTGCGCTATAAACAAAAATAGAGCGACAATTTTGAAAAAAATGCAATGTTTTTTACTTTTTGCTATAATAAATATCCCTCAAGAATATATATAAATTCGTTTTTTTCCTCAGTTTAGGCCGATACGTATTCTTCTACCTATTTTTGGTAAAAAAATCGCAATAAGCGTTTATCGGTTGGTTTGCGCAACATTTATATCGTTTACAAAATAGGGGATAGTTTTATTGCATTTTTATAATTTTTTTTTACTAATAATGGCGGCGATCAGCGTTTTTTTTTTGTGACTGTGACATAATGGGGGACACTTCGGACAAGTTTGACACATTTTTGGGACCATTGTCATTTTCACAGCAAAAAATGCATTTAAATTGCATTGTTTACTGTGGAAATGAGAGTTGCAGTTTGGGAGTTAACCACAGGGGGCGCTGTAGAGGTTAAGTGTGACCTAATACGTGTTTAAAACTGTAGGGGGATGTGGCTGTAGGTCTGACGTCATCGATTGTGTCCGCCCTATAACAGGGATGACACGATCGATGCAGCCCCCACAGTGAAGCACGGGGAAGCTGTGTTTACATACGGCTCTCCCTGTTCTTCAGCTCTGAGGTCCGATCGCCGCACTCCAGCGGCGATCGGGTCTGCGGGTCCCACGGTCCCGGTCACGGAGCTTTGGACCGGGTCACGGGAGCGCGCCTGCGGGCGCGTGCCCGCGACCCACGGCTGGGCTTAAAGGGCAATGTACATATACGTTGGTTTGCCCAGCCGTGCCATTCTGCCGACGTAAATCGGCGTGAGGCGGTCCTTAAGTGGTTAATAAGTGGAATGTGATGTTTTATATGTGGTTTATGTACTCAAATGATTGATGCAATTTTTTATTGTAGTAATGATAATTCTAATACGCATGATTAACATTGTATGGATAAGCATTGTACTGATACAAAATATAAGTAAGATGCAACTCTGAGTACAGGAAAAACGTTTAAGTATTTCCTATAGGGTGTCACCATGGGATAAAGTGGAATATACTTCATAGTACCAATATAATTTAATCTTAATCCCAAGTATACTACCGTCAGTTCATTTTGACTTGGTCCCTGTGCCATACACAGAGCGATCAAATCGAAATGCGGTTGCCCGTGTATCACATGTTTATTACTCATATATGTGTCTACTGTCCATTGTTGTTCTAGAACTGTCCATTGTTGATGATATCCATGTGTGCATGACTTTTACCTGAATCAACGCACATACTTTATTTACTGGTACTATGCTTATTGGCCAAATGGTGCTTCCTGACACTACACTAAGACAATACACAGGTACTCAACAAGACAATACACAGACAATACACAGGTACTTGCAGACCTACGTGCATTCGCAGACCCACGGACCAGAGTCCACCTGCAGACCTGTGTGCACTTGCAGACCAGCGGACCTGCATGCACTCGCAGGCTAGCGTGCACTCACAGACCAGCGGACCGGAGTGCATTCGCAGACCTACAGTACGTGCACTTGCAGACCAGCGTGCACTTGCAGAAAAAAAAAAGCTGTTTAAAAAGTGTTAGATAAATATGTTAAAAAGCTGCAAGGAAAAGCCCCAAAAAGGACCTAAAATGCAAAACAGCAATCACTGGCAGTCAAAAGAAAAAGAAAAACTTGCTCACACTCTCCACTCAAGGTCCTCACTGTCTAGCCTCCAACCAACAAGTCTAGAAATTTCTCATGTGCTCTACTGCAATTTAGATAGGCCTTAAGCATCTGTGACCAATTAACCACTCCCTTTGATTAGTAGGCATTTGCGAACAAAACAAACAATTCTCTCAAATAGAAGATCAAACTATATACTTTCTCACATGATATCATAAACAGCAATGAACCTTTCCTGAGAAAGTAATGAAGGCTGTGCCTGCTGACCTATTCTTTTAAGAATGCTATTTCCTTGGATGTCATGGTCATTCTTTGGCTTTAAACCCTTCCTGTACACATATATGCTGCCTCATTGAAGTAGGTCTTCTTCCGTGAGGCCACATATATGCATTATTAGTGTTTGTGCTGGGAGCGCGCCACACAGCACGCTACTAGCACAGAGACTTAGCTTCCACTGACAGCCCTGGGTCTCGAACCAACAATCAGGAACCAGGACTCTGATTGGCTTTCACAGTAAACTTTTGCAGTGCAGCCATGTGTTTTTCTATTTCTCCTCTGCATGGAGAGAAAGATACAGACTCACTCCCCAAGCCATTATTTACAAAATAAAAAAAGCTTGCAGGGAAAATGTCATTTTTTTGGGCTTTATAAATGCAATTATTGCTGCAGAAGCTTCTATACACAGAACAGATGTGCCACTTTACAGATGTAATAAGGAGACCCCCCAGTCACCATATTGAAAGGAATTTTTCATTTTTATACTTTGACTTTAAGTATCAATAAATCACTGCTTATTTAAAAGTGAATTTTTTACAAATTTTTCTTTCATTGATACATGTCCCCCAGATCCCATAACCATTGTATGCCCAATTACTTGCATATAAGAACTATTTTTTTTAACGTTTTAGTCCCATAGACTTCAATAGGGTTGGATCTGGTTATCTGGTTCCGAACTTTCCTGACGTTCGAAAGTTCTGGTGCAAACTGAACAGGGGGTCGTTCAGCCCATCCCTACCTACTATGCATACAAATAACAAATAAAATACATGTAATAAAATACATGTAGCCAGGGTTTTGCTGTGGTTATTATAAGGGACAGTTTGTTGTTTAAGTTTGGATAAGTTTGGCTCCCTCTAGTGCATGCTGGGCTCTATGAATGGTTCTTTTTCCTTCTGTGAGAACGACCTGAACATTCGTCCAAAAATCTGGCATTCGTCCAAAAATCTGAATGGATTAAGGTTGAATATGTCCTTGAAGGCTCATGGTGTCTGACTGTTGAATGTTCAAAGAAGATTCGACGGAGCAGCGAAACTGTACGACACTGCAATCATACTTTTGCGGTCAAATGTTCCGCCTACAAGCTATAGTAGAATTCTAATGTTGTATGACTAGTAATAATTATATTTATTAATTATTATTACTAGTCAACCAACAATAGAATTTTTCTATAGCCTATGGTCCGAGCATTTGACCGGAAATGTATGATTGCAGCGTCATCAGTGGCGTAACTAGAGACTTCAGGGCCCCGGTGCAAGAAATCATGAAGGGCCCCCCCTCCACAGTGGCATGACAGTCAGGTGGACCCCTCACACTGGCAGGCGGCAGTCGGGAACCTCAAACGGGCAGACTTGGCGGAATTACAGGGCCCAGTCGCAACGGCGACTGCTGCGACCCTGATAAATCCGCCATTAGTTAAAGGTATGTTACATGCAGAGTTCAAGGTGTGCTACGTACAGAGTCCGTGGTGTGCTACGTACAGAGTCCGTGGTGTGCTACGTACAGAGTCCGTGGTGTGCTACGTACAGAGTCCCGGGTGTGCTACATACAGAGTGCAGATTTCAGAAGTGCCACATTTCTGCGGAAAAAAAGCCTGGAGTAAAAGTATACAGTGCAAACACTGTCTACAGCCATGAAACATACAGCCACAGCACCTGTGATCATCATTATCATGCTGATAATTACACTGTACTTCATGTGACTGTACTGTATATAGCCTATATACAGTACAGTCACATGAAGTACAGTATAATATAGGCTGTACAGTGTGATCATCAGCATGATAATGATGATCACAGGTGCTGTCTTTCATGCCTACAGACAAAGTTTGCTCTGTATACTTTTACTTTAGTATACTATAGCAACCACTGCAGTCTGAGTCTCAATACATGCACACACACATTCATACATACATGGCATGCACACACACATTCATACATACATGGCATGCACACACACACACACACACAGTAGATAAAAAACGTCAGTCTTTTACCTTAGCAGCTCTTCCTGCCGGGTACTGCACTGTAGGGGGAGACAAAGAGCACACACTTTGCTTTCAGTTTGTAATGACTGTGACGAGCTCCCCGCACAGTGCCGATTACAGTTCGGCTTCGGATCGGGGAACTTGTCTGTGCTCCTTCTTTTGAAGCACTGTATACAGGGGGCCCTCGGGGCCCCCTCCAGCAAGGGGCCCGGTCACCATGGCGACCTCAGCACCCCTATAATTCCGCCACTGAGCGTCATACAATTTAGCTGCTCCATCGAATCTTCTTAGAACTATCAACAAACACCATAAGCCTTCAATGACAGATTCAACGTTTGTATGTTTTTTGATGCTTTGTCAAATCTTTGTCGTTCATGTTGAATAGTCAAGTTAGTTCTAGCTATTTTACTGCTCCTCCTCTTTGGTTTCAATCGGCCAATAACATTCATCATCATCATCATTATTTTTATTTTACTTCCCCCACCCAAGTCCAGCAGTCTCTATAATGTCAAATCTTTTCTCTCTATAATGTCAAATCATTTCTCTCTATAATGTTGAATCTTTTCTCTCTATGTAGAATAATCTTGGACTAAGAGTTAAGGTAAGGCACATTCGACCAACAAAAACGAAAATAAACCATTTGTTTATGTCGGATCTCTTGGTTTTTGTATTCTGTGCGTTTGTTTTCGTTTGTTAAAACGATAACGAAAATACCTGAAATTCGGACGAAAATGCATTTGGACAAAAACGAATGCACATGTCTAATAGAGTCTATTAGCAGCCCCCACGGGAGTACCGCTACATACACATATGTGGTATCGCTGCAATCATCAGGAGTTGGAGGATTTATTTTGGGTTGTTGTTTGGTATTATGTTATGACAAGAAACATACGAAAAATGTTTTTTTTTTGTTTTACTATTTTGGCTCAGTGTTCTTTTGATAATAATAATAATAATAATAATAATAATAATAATAATAATAATCAGGAGATATTTGTTACCATTTACCACAAAAAGAAAGCTTTTTCCTGAAAAAAACAACAAGGTATAATCCATTTGGATACACAAAATAGTTGTGATGATACTGTATATACAGCTTTACTAACACATGTCAAAGGTGTAAAAATGTGTTCAGGTATTTGTTTTACCCTCTGTCATGAAGGGGTTAATGATATCTGAATAGCATTCTTGCAATGTGTCGTTGACTCTAACATAAGGAAATCGGACACAGCTTGGCATCTAGCATTTTAAATAGGAATGCAGCAATGGCAGCTCCCGATAGTTCTTTTGACAGGCTCGCTTTTAGCCTTGCCATTTAATTCCCCTTTTCTTCCAGATCTGTAAACCCAGCTAACACCCTGAAAAAGGAAATGCCATAAGGCTCTCATTAAGTGTAATATTTTGACACATTTGCAGAAGATTTACAAAGAAAAAACTATTGGATCACTAAAATCTCTGAAGTGAAAATATCTTAAATGTCAATCTGCTTGTGGAAAGAAATGTGCCAAAACAGTTTAAGGAGGTGGTAAGAGACAAATGTCACAAAGGTCCAAGCATGTGAACTTTTTATAACTTTTTATATTCCTAATATGTGTTTTTTGTACCATGTATTTATATGAAAAATGATCCTGTTCTCTTTGTATTGTTTCCTTTGTATGAAATACCTGGTGTTCCTGTCAATCACCCTGGTTCCTATTTCAGACTGACCACACGAAGCATAGAAGTGCATCCATCCCAGCGTGGTCATTTTTCTGGCTGTGGGAACAGCCTGCCAGTCTTCCAATGATCAGACTTGTGCTAACACACCCCCTGCACTCCCATACCCTGGAAAGATCATTGCACTTCTGTTTCTTTACACCCACCTTGCCCCTTTGTAGCCGATAACAGAGATTATGTGATCACTTACTGTATAAAATAAGGTAGACAAGTATTTATAAATATATAGATATAGATATATATATATCTATATATACACGGGGTAAATATGCTCTAGTGGTGTATGCGTTTTAAGGAACACCGGTCAGACCAGACTGTATTTTTGTGGGGGTAGCAGCCCAATTTTATTTAAAATGAAACAAACGTCACAGAAAATCTTCCCTCGCAGGGTGTTCCACCATTATTTTACAACATAAATTTCAGCCTCCTGGCTCACCCACTCTTAGTCAAAACTCCCTCCTGGAGCTTTCTTGCTCAGCTTCGTGCTGCCTGGTCATGGGCCACATCTGCCTCCTGCAGACATACACTTTCAGACTGCCACCTGCAGCCTGAGTGCCGGTTCACACTACCGTGACTTGGGATCCAACTTGTGTCGCCCCAAGTCGCGCGACATGAGAAATTCAATTGAAGTGAACTCTACGCATCACCGCGCTGTTCATCGCTGTCTAATGTAGGTTGCCTCCATAGTCAGATCACTGTCTTAACTGAAGCAACTTTACAGGAAGAGAAAATAGTTTTCTCAGGAAAACCCCTCCCTCCCACAGAGCTGATTATTGTTTGATTGGCCACTGGCAAAGTTGCCTGTCCTAGGGGCGACTTGAAGTTGCCTCGAAGTAGCCTTGATGTTGCCTCGAAATTGCCTCAAGTTGCCTCACAAAGTCGTGCCGACTTTCATGTCGCTGTAGTGTGAACCAGCACTTAGACACCTAGAGAGTGCCTGTTTCCACCTGAAAGCCCTCCCAACTCCTACACCAGGCCACCTGCACTGTTCCCAAGTGTGAGCTCTAAACTGTCTTCATGAGAGCAATATAAACCCAGTCCACAGGTGTGCAATCAGTATTCCGGACAAAATCAGGTATACATTGCTCACATGCCCCCGTGACATAGGGTAGCATCTCCACATATATATATATATATATACAGTATATATATATATATATATATATATATATATATATACTGTATAACTATTCATATATATATATATATATATACACACATACTGTATATATAGATAGATCTATCTATCTATCTGTCTATATAAATATACGGTACATATACACAAATGTTTTGCCTTTCATTTCTCTTTTAAACTGACTGGGTTGTTTTACAAGGTAAGTGTTCACATATACTTTAATAATGTTGCAAACCCTTTTCTATTGTTAGACTAATACAAAAAATAGCACACATGTATTTTTATATAGATGTTTAACATATATATATATATATATGTATACAGTATATAAATGTGGCCAGTTACTCAGACCTTAGTCACCCCTTAAGAATTTACAAGATCAAACTCTATTTTAAAGTTTAAATCTACGTATTGTTTAAACTGTTGGCAACATACAAACATATATACTGAGGGTATACAATATCTCACAAAAGTGAGAACGCCCCTCACATTTTTGTAAATATTTTATTATATCTTTTCATGTGACAACAATGAAAAAATGACACGTTGCTAAAATGTAAAGTAGTGAGTGTACAGCTTGTATAACTGTGTTAATTTGCTGTCCCCTCAAAATAACTCAACACACAGCCATTAATGTCTTAATGGCAATAAAAGTGAGTACACACCAAAGTGAAAATGTCCAAATTGGGCCCAACGTGTCAATATTTTGTGTGGCCACTTTTATTTTCCACCACTGTCTTAACTCTCTTGAGCATGGAGTTTACCATAGCTTCACAGGTTGATACTGGAGTCCTCTTCCACTTCTACATGGCGTCCTCATGGAGCTGGTGGATGTTAGAGACCTTGCGCTTCTCCACCTTCTGTTTGAGTATGCCCCACAGATGCTCAATAGGGTTTAGGTTTGGAAACATGCTTGGCCAGTCCATCACCTTTACCCTCAGTTACTTTAGCAAGGCAGTGGTCATTTTAAAGGTGTGTTTGGGGTCGTTATCATGTTGGAATACTACCCTGTTGCCCAGTCTCTAAAGGGAAAGGATCATGCTCTGCTTCAGTATGTCACAGTACATGTTACCATTCATAGTTGCCTCAATGAACTGTATCTCCTCAGTGACAGCAGCACTCATGCAGCCCCAGACTATGACACTGCCACCACAATGCTTGACTGTAGGCAAGACACATTTGTCTTTGAACTCCTCACCTGGTTGCCCCCACACAGGCTTGGCACCATTTGAACCAAATATGTTTATCTTGGTCTCATCAGACCAAAGGACATGGTTCCATTAATCCATGTGCTAAGTCTGCTTATCTTCAGCAAACTGTTTGCAGGACCTAGTTTTTCACCGTTTGTTGGCTTTGCTGTCCCCCTATATTACGAAGCAGGACACCTGCTTGCGGCAAGCCATCACTCTAGAACAAAGGTTAGTCACCACGTTGTGGACTTAGTGACGGGAAGAAGTCTACAGGACATCAAGTTCTCGACTCTGGGGATCATTATTCCAGAGACCTGTTCTGCCATAATTCATGTCCTGCAAATAGACTATATTAATGTAAGTTTTCTCCTTTAACATCACATTCTTATTAGGGATGAGCCGAACACCCCCCCGGTTCGGTTCGCATCCAGAACATGCAAACGGACCGAAAGTTTGCGCAAACATTCTAAGGCCGCGTACACACTATCAAACATATCTGCTGAAACGGGTCCGCAGACCAGTTTCAGCGGACATATCCGATCGTCTGTATGGGCATGCTTTAAAACTTGTCTGCTGGAAAGCAGTCTGTCGGATATGTCCGCTGGTTAGTACGCCTAACCAGCGGACTGAAATCTCCCGCATGCGTCAAATCCATTGATAAAGTATTTTACTTCCTGGTTCGGTGACGTGGCGGCATCAACGTCATCGCCACGTCACCGTGCTGTCTGTCCGTGGGGATTTTGGTTTGATTGTGTGTACACACATCAAACCAAAACATCCTAGGAGACATGTCCGATGAAAACGGTCTGTCGGACCGTTTTCATCGGATATATCTCCTCGTGTGTACGTGGCCTAACACCGTTAGTCTATTGGACTTGAACATGAGAAATCAAAGGTGCAAATTTTAAAGGCTAATATGCAAGTTATTGTTCAAAAATGGTTTGGGGACTCGGGTCCTGCCCCAGGGGACATGTATCAATGCAAATGAAGTTTTAAAAATGGCAGTTTTTTTCGGGAGCAGTGAGTTTATTGATGCTTAAAGTGAAAAAATAAAAGTGAAATATCCCTTTAAATATCGTACCTGGGGGGGGTGTCTATAGTATGCCTGTTAAGTGGCAAATGTTTCCCGTGTTTATAACAGTCCCTGCACGAAATGACATTTCTAAAGGAATAAAAGTCATTTAAAACTGCTTGCGGCTTTAATGTAATGATGGGTCCCGGCAATAAAAATTAAAATTATTGAGAAAAACTGCATGGCTAATCCCCCAGCCCATTACCAAGCACTTTAAGTCTTGTATATATATTAAGGGGAACCCTGCACCCAAATTAAAAAAAGAAAAGTCGTGGGACTCCCAGGCCCTATATACTCTGAACCACATTATACGGGCGGTCCCAAGAAAGACATGGACTGTAGGTTTGTTCTTAAGTTGAATCTGTTTGTAATTTGGAACAGGTACATTTTGTAAGTGTAGCTCCAGCCAAAAAATCTATTTGTAAGCTTTTTGGATATCATAGGGAAGGGTTATCATCACCCCTGTAACATTTGTTTTGCTGTCTGTGCCCCTGTTCAGAAGATTTCACCTCACTTTCTGTCCCAATGACAATTGGATTTTGAAAATTTGTTTTTTTTAGGGAAACAAGGATTGGTAATAAAGCATCTGTGGAGACACCTTTTTCCCATATTAACTCTTACAGGAGAGAATTTCCCTTCCCATGGGTAGATTTCCTCTCACTTCCTGTTGTTTTCCTATGTTTGTAAGTAGTAGTCGTTTGTAAGTCAGATGTTTAGATGTATTGAGGACCGCCTGTATATACTATACGACTTGCCCTTTATACTCTGCAGAAAATTGGGCCCTGGGTGTTGGCGGTACCAGAACACTGTAAGCCCTCACAGTTACTCTTTGGTGCTGGAATGGGCCTTGCTGTGAAATATTATATCAAGAATTGTAATTACATGTCCCTGTTGAACAGGGGCAGACAAATTGGTTCTTTGGTGGTGGTGCCACAACACTGTAAGCCCTCACAGTTACTCTTGGTGGGTGCAGGAACAGGCCCTGCTGTGAAATATTAGATCAAAAATTTAAATTACACGCCCCTGTTAAGCAGGGGCTGAAAAATTGGGTCGTAGGCAGTGGTGGTGGTGCCACAACACTGTAACCCCTCACAGATTCTGTTATTGAGCGCAGGAACTAGCCCTGTTGATATATGATCAAAAATTGTAATTACGCACCGGGCAGAAAAATTGGGCCTTAGGCGGCGGTGGTGGTGTTGACACAACACTGTAAAGCCTCACAGATACTTTAGTTGAGCCCTGCTGCAAAGTATTACAGTAAAAATTGTAATTACACTCCCCTGTTAAACAGGGGCAGAAAAATTGATCTTTAGGCACTTGTGCTGGTGCTACAACACTGCCACCCCTCACATATACTCTAGTTTAGCACAGGAACGAGCTCTGCTGCGAAATATTACAGCAAAAATTGTAATTACACGCCCCCCTTAAACAGAGGCAGACAAATTGGGCTTTAGGCACTGGTGCTGGTGCCTAGAACCAAAAATGTTAAAAAAACTATCAACATGAACATTGAGGAGGAATAGGATAGTCACTCAATATCAGCATAGGCAGTCTTCAAGGGATCTCATTCATAAAAAAAAGTAATCAGTTACATCAGCATCAGGTGCTTGGTAGCTGGTGATCCAAGACTGATTCATTTTAATGAAGGTGAGGCGATTAACCGACTCTGTGAACTGGCGCACTCTGTGATCGGTTACAGCTGCCTATGAGTCACCAGCTTCTACCCTGAGCTACTCCCAGCCCAAACCAAATCAAAATAAACAGGTCTGGCTGCAAGTCAGGCCTGCCTAAAATAACCTAACCTACACAAAATCCTACTCTAGCACCTACCTACCTAGAGGGTACTGCACTCACCCTTACCAAAATCCAGCCAGTCTCATGGCTGTGAAAGTTTGAAAAAATGTCAAGAGCATCCCATTAAATAAACTAGAAGGGGAAAAGGGAAATAGCTTGGACAGTGATTATGTACAAATAAATACTTACAAGTACAATATATATGTTAACATTTCTGACAAGTATTTACAACATGTACATATTAACACATTCCTACCTACAGTTCCCTGTAGCTAATAGTCACGTAATATACGTGACAACACATTTTGAGCCAGAGCATCCCTCTCTCAAGAGTGATACTCTACTGCCCATCCCAGTAGATTCTAAAAAGGAACAAAAACACCACAATATCCCAAACTAACTTCTATCTACATACTTTTACACAATATTCTGTCAGTAGGGGATCAAAATCCATTTGTGTTACTTTAGCATACATTTTTTTTCTTGCTCTGTCAGTAAAGGGTTATAACCTGCTGACAGAAATAAGGGGGGGGGGACATAAAGCAATAACAGTGGATAGTTCTCTTCAGAGTTCCTGGTGGGAGGGGCCTCTCCCTGGCCTATACTCCTTAAAGACACAGATTTGCAAGCCGCTATTTCCTCCAAACCTTTAGTTTATATAGGCGGGCACCAGGATTGCAAAATCGGATTGCCCTTAATATACCTGACCCCCCCCCCCCCCTAAGAAACTTGTCACTTTTCTGGACGAGGCTGGGTTCCACCATTGCACTAGATGCAAGGCTTGTAAAATTACTAGGAGGTCGGGAGATCCGAAGAAGAAGACACACTTCCAATCTACTGTAACAAAAGAACAGTTTAAAATCGGGATATTGTGTTTCACCGGTTCATCCCCCGCTGTATACCTCTTCCCATTCCTTGTTAGGACGGGTCAAGTTCGTTGCATGGATCACTTCTGGCCGGAGTCCCAGCATACTACTGACATGCCTGTTTCCATTTGATTTTATGTAAGTGTGTTTTTGGCTTTTTAATAAATTTTTATATGACGGTATCACACTATTGTGGCCTTTCTTGTTTTTCCCTGGAAATCGGTTCCGAGTGCTTAGCCTGAAGGGGATTGACAATTGACCTGGCCTCACTACCTCCCTCCAGTGGATATACATATGCGATCTGGGGTCTTCTTTTCATTAAGAGACCACCGGATTTCTGGTAAGCAGTTATTGTTTTCTGCAAGGTGGAGGATCTACTATCAGCACTACTCATTGAATGTCACCACGTTTATTGTTAATATCACAATTTCTTCACTGGTGTTTTTTTCAAGAACTTGCTATGAGATTCATTCTGGTCCGGATAGGATCAGTTGGACATTAGTCCTTGGATTATCACTTATGGACATTTATTTGGTTTGTTTCATTAGTCTTATGACTATCATTTCTGGACAGTAATTTTGTTTGTTCTTTCATATTTTAGCGCATCCTGTTTTTTTGCCAGTTTAAAATCAAACCTTTAATTACCTGTGATTCCGAACATTTCACCTACGTTTTTGAGTGTCCCTGCCCACTCCAATATGTAGGTCGGACGACACGGAAACTCAAAACAAGAATAAATGAGTAACTGACGAATATAAAAAAAGGAGTCCCCCCAATCACAGTGTATCTAGACACTTCAAAAGTCATAATAATAGTGATCCAAGTTTGTGTACCTTTTATGGGATAGATAAGATAACCCAGCACTGGAGGGGGACCCATATGAGACAAGCTATTTCCCAAAATGAATAGAACTCAATCTCAATTGTTTTTTGTCTAATGATTAATTCATTGGTCCCAAATATTTGTCCTTAAGCCTTTCTTCAATTGTTTACTATTTTGGTTGTAAGATATGGGTGTTCCTCTTTGAGAAACCCACTAATACACTTATTGACTACCAAGTTATTTATTTTTTGCCGAATCCATTATCATGTAATGGATCTATTAAATCCACTTTAGTCATGAATGGGAGTTCTTAGTTTGTATTTATTTAATTTTTGCAATTGTCTAATCTAGCCCCGTTGGGCCCCCACCCTACGATGGAATTATAGGAGTATATGTTGCAATTACAACACTGGGGTGACCGATTAGTGTTCCTATGGTTTGGAATACACTAGACATGTGTACACTGAAATATTTTAATTCAGAATTTCGTTTTCATCCGAAAAATACATTTATTTAGTTACTCCCCGAAATTCGTTTTTATTTATTTTGTTTTTTGTTAGAAATTGCATTCATCCGAAAATCCGAATGAATTAAGGTTGAATCTGCCATTGAATACTTATGGTCTCTGTCGAATGTTCAAAGAAGATTCGATGGAGCAGCAAAACTGTACATCGAATTGTACATTTCCGGTCGAATGTTCCGCCTACAAGCTATAGAAGAATTCTAATGTTGTATGACTAGTAATAATTATATTTATTAATTATTATTACTAGTCAACCAACATTAGAATTTTTGTATAGCCTATGGGGGGCGAGCATTTGACTAGAAATGTACGATTGCGGCGTCATACAGTTTAGCTGCTCCATCGAATCTTCTTTGAACATTTAACAGACACCTTAAGCCTTCAATGACAGATTTTACGTTTGTATGTTTGTATTTTTTTTCGATGCTTTGTTGAATCTTCGTCCATGTTGGATTGTCAAGTTAGTTCTAGCCATTTTACTGCTCCTCCTCTTTGGTTACAATCAGCCAATAACATTTTGTTACGTACCTGGGTGTGAGCCTGAAGCGTGGAGGGGGACCTCCCGTACAACCCCAGCTCAGAGACCACTGGAATGGAGTGGTGGTAAGAGCACGGTGAGGTAAAAGTGCCTGTTCTGGTTGTTGCCGCTGGAGAAGCTGGAACCGCTGGACAGGAAGCAGGTAATGCAGGTCGGCAGGCTAGTGTATGCAGGTCAGCAGAGCAGCGGATGCAGGTTAGTAGAGCAGCAGATGCAGGTTAGTAGAGCAGCAGATGCAGGTCAGCAGAGCAGCAGATGCAGGTCAGTGGAGCAGCAGATGCAGGTCAGCAGAGTCAGACAAGCCGGGTCATACACTTCAGAGTAACAGCATAAACGGTAGGCAGGAGAATAGTCAGAGTCCAGGCCGGGTCTAGGCAATAGGTAATCAGGCAGAGCACAATCAGGGTCAACAAGCCAAAGTCAGGACTGGAGATGGAAGCAAGGTGAGGAAGCCGGGCCATACACTGGAACAGAATGTTTCATGCAAGAACAGGAACACCGGGGAACAGACGCAGATCAAGCCGCTAAGTGCAGCATTCCTGCAGTGTCTTTTATAGGCTGCTGGGCGCCGTGTCTAACGTGCACACATGTGCACAGGTGCACCTAACATGCGCACATGTTTTACGCACGCGCATAGGTGCATAGGTGCGTGTGAGGTCCGTGGTTCGCGAATGCGCACGCTTACGGAAGCGGGCAGAACGTCCCTGACACATTTATCATCATCGTTATTTTTATTTTACTTCCCCCACCCAATTCCAGCAGCAATCCTTTCTCTCTATGTTGAATCTTCTCTCTATAATGTCGAATCATTTCTCTCTATAATGTCGAATCTTTTCTCTCTATATAGAATAATCTTGGACTAATAGAGTTAAGGTTAGGCACAGTCGACCGACGAAAACAAAAATAAAGCATTTGTTTATGTCGGATCTTTCGGTTTTCGTTTTCTGCACTTTCGGTTGTTAAGACAATAACGAAAATAGCTGACGAAAAAGGTATTCGGACGAAAAATTTGGACGAAAAATTCGGACGAAAAAGGTATTCGGATGAAAACGGAGCTGATCTAGTCTCTGGTAATCAGCGATTTTATGCTTGATCGGCCTAATAAGTGTAAACTTACTTGGGTCTGATCCTTCTGGTAAGCCTCCTATTATTTGGTGGTGGATCTCCTATCAACTTTTCTTCATACAACCACTTTGATATGGGCTTATTTAGTTTGATTTCTAGAAGGGCCCTGTCTGCACCTTCACCCAGACCCAGGCCCAAGATCACCCCCCCCCCCCCCCAGTCTCGGGGGTTCTCATAAAGAATCAGACAGCCTAGCATTCCATCTCCAAGCTATGAACAGCTCCAACTCCTCCTCCAACTGGGCTGACACTGGTTATTTAAGGAGGCCCGCCCCCTGCCAATCCAGATTGGGGATTGGGCAGGGCCCCTTAGAATACCCCAGGCAGTTCCACATCTCCTCCTCCTCCTCCTCTTTTTCCAGAACCTTCTGGGGGTCCCAGTAATGCTGCCTGTGATTCAGCAGCTGCTACACTGAACCAGGCCTGCTTGAATTTACCTAACCTACAAAAAAAAATTACTCTAGCACCTACCTACACAACAACCTCTCTATTATTTGAAATTATAGTCATAAAATTCCATCTTCTACTTTTAGGTCAAAGACAAATTCCTTGAATAGGACAGGACATTTTCACAATTAGGGATGGGCCGAATGGACCCCTGTTTGGTGAGCACCAGAACTTTCGAAACACCTGAATAACGAACTCCATTAAAGTCAATGGGACCCGAACATCAAAAATCAAAAGTGCCCATTTTGAAGGCTTATAAGTAATTGGGCATACAATTGTTATAGGGGTCTGGGTCCTGCCATGGGGAACATATATCATTAAAAAAAAGCATAAAAATTAAAAATTCCTTCCAATAAAGTGCCTAGGAGTCCCCTTTCTTCTACAGGTAAAGTGGCAGATCTGTACCATGTCTAGCATCTGCTGCAGCAATAATTGCATTTATAAAGCCCAAAATATGTTATTATTATCCAATCATTTGCAAGCTAAAATGCTGTTTTTTATTTTCCTTGCATGTCCCCCTCATATCAGTGCAATTTCAAGTGCACTTTGCATTTGTAGTAACCCCCATTGTTCACTAAACCACAGTATTCATAAGAAACCTCTCTGTAACATTTCAAGGAATTGTGTTCCGAGAGATTGAATTAAGCCCATACATATGTAAGTGACTTCTTAAGTTCATCAGTCTTCTTTCATTTCTAAAACTGAGTCAAGAGCATACTGTGTTACAGGATCTATGAGTCCATTTGCTGAATCAGCTTGCTTAGGCACTGCAAGAAAACAAAAGTTCTTATAAATAATTTACATTTTATAGTAGTGTCTCTGAATGTCCTAATGTACTTGTTTCACAGAAATGGAAATAGATATATCAGAAGGACACGAAGAAATTAAATGTCTTATCCTGAAGGGTGATCCACTGCAACTTCCTCCCACAGCCAGACCATACATTCTTCAAGTGGTCACAAAAGCATAAATCTTTTTTATCTGGTGTAAGTCAGAACTTGAACAAAATTTGATGTACAATAATTTATTAAAGGGAAATAGTACACAGTACACACATTTTTTATATAGATAGCTTGATGACTAAATTGAAGTTGGTTTTTACATTACTAAATTAATTTTTTGCTCACTTACTACAGGCATACCCCATGTTTAAGTACACAATGGGGTTTATTTTCTAAAGCTAGAAAGTGCAAAATCAGGCTCACTTCTGCATAGAAACCAATGATCGTCTAACTGCAGCTTGTTCAATTAAGCTTTGTTAACAAAACCTGGATGCTCATTTTTTTTGTTTTGTTTTTCAAAAGTGTTTTTTTGCACTTTCCAGCTTTAGTAAATAAATTCCATTGTGTATTTAAAAGTGGGGTATGCCTGTATAGCCTGGTAACCTGAAGATAAGAGTTCAGCAGTTGCAAGCTAAAACATAAGTGGAGTATAGCCCTCCCTACAGGCCCTGACCCCCCACTACATCACCTGACCCCCTACTACAGCCCCTGAACTCCTCACTACAGCCCCTGACCCTCTAAAAAAAATCTTCAGTACTGTACAGTATTTGTTCTTTTCATTGTTACAGCTACCTATCGTGTACAGTACGTGCTGTGCATTACCTGCAAGCCCGGAGGTACCCGCCAGCCAGCACCAAGGCCCAGAGGTGCCTGCCAGCCAGCCAAGCATTGCACAGAGTTGCCCACCAGCCAGCCAGCCCAGTGTTGCCCGCCAGCCCAGAGGTCCACAATTGGTTGCCACCCAGCCCAGCATTGGAGTCTGCATAAACGTAAGTGGAGTATAGCCCTCCCTACAGGCCCTGACCCCCCACTACATCACCTGCCTGCCAGCCAGCCAAGCATTGCACAGAGTTGACCACCAGTCAGCCCAGTGTTGCCCGCCAGCCCAGAGGTCCACAATTGCTTGCCAGCCAGCCCAGCATTGCAGTCTGCATAAACGTAAGTGGAGTACTACTGTATACCCCTCACTATAGACCCTGACCCCCCACTACAGGCCCTGGACACCCATTACAGCCCCTGGACCCATTACTACATACTTTGACCCCCTCATTACAGCCCCTGACCCTCTAAAATACGTTTACAGTACTGTACATATTTTAGGAACTTCTACAGTACTGTACAGTACAGTATTTATTGTTTGGATTGTTGCAGGTACGCATTAAATAATGGCAGATAGTACCAAAAAAAGGCGTAAATCAATTAACCTGGATACGAAGGCTAAAATTATTACATTTTACGATGAAGGTGTAACTCAAGCTGAAATAGGCCGAAGGCTAGGCTACACTCGGACTACAGTTAACACCAGAAATATATGCAAAGAGATTACCGCGCTAACATGCACAAATAACAATAACTACAAGCAGCAACCACTAAGTGTTATACATACACTATATTATGCAGGAGAAAAGATTGGAGTTGCGCTAAAAAAAAATGTAATGGGTAGAGAAAAAAGAGTGATAAACAAATGGTTTTAGACCAAGTGCGAGTTAATGTCTTTATATGGATCCAAAGTCCAGTGTACTCAAGTGGCAAACATAAACCAATAAAGTGTTGATGGTGAACCAAAAATCATTAGAAACGTCCTTAACGGGCAGTCCTAGTAAAGAAGCATGTGTATATCTAACACCAGAATGACAGTGTGATAAACAGTGGAGGCTTACCAGAAGGCAAGCATAACACGCTTGCGGCTATAACCCAGCCAGGGCCTTTGGGAGTCCACAGCAGGTTGATAAACAGGATACAGATTGTGGGAGTACGCCAAACAGCACATAAAAAACGAAACTTAAATTAGGATGTATGCTGTCCTAGATTGTGACTAGATTAACACCACCACCGTGTCACCAAATAAAATAAAGGCTTACCAGAAGCCAAAATATGAAACCGCATAAAAAAGGAAAGCCTTGATTGAGGGATTAGTGGAGCAGCTAATGTCGGGGTGTATTGTAGATCCTCCAGATGTCAGCAGTGCACCGGAAACAAGTAAATAGCCCACATAGTGAAGTATGTTTTAAAAAGTCTTCAGAGGTTTAATAAAAGTAACACTTACATGTTAAAAAGGAAATAAAGCATAAGGAAATGAAAGCTTACACGAACGCCCGTTCCGCTCGGAACGTCACTTTAAAACGTCAGCACGTCACCTTCCCGACGTACGTTTCGTCATAAAATTGACGTCGTCTGGGGCACGGGCGACGGACTGACGCATCGCGTGAAATAGTAAACAGAAGAAACCAAGCCTCGATCTGACTCTGAGTGCTGGATAGTAATCCATGGTGACCTGATGGAACCAGAGCCAAGCCTCGACTTGGAACAAGCGGACTGGATGTCCACATACGGTGGTCCAATGGGCCCAAATGTAAACACTGAATGCAAATAGCTAAAAATAACCTAAAAATAAAAATAAGAATAAACTGGCTGACATTGCGATCGGGTAGCGGTCTAAAATACCCGCCAGATGTAAAGATCCATCAGTAGTTTGATAGCTAAACAAATCGATCGGAACACTGTTAGACAATGTCCTAATATGTAACTACTTAGAACAACAGCTCAATTAGAATATCTCGTTGGCAATAATACAGTATGAAGTATAAAAATATATAAAAATATATAAAAAGAAAAACATGTTAATGGGTATATGGGTCGAATACCTATAAGGAAAAAAAACGCATTTTCATGCAGGGGCTATTTCATTCATGGTTACTAAACCGTATAAAGGAAATATAGGCATACCCACATTCCTAGCAAATGATTTAGTCATTGAATTAAATTAAAATAAAATAAAATGGAAATAGGCTATAGTTATGTCAATATCATAGGAGTGTATGGTCCTGGTGTATATCAGTGTATAGAAATTAGATTTATCGTCAATGATCAGCCAAAAGACACCATGGGGACCATCCAGCAGGTCAGATCAAGTTCACAAACCATGATGGTATAAGCCCAACAAATTAGACAACAAAAAACTTTTGAGTTATCTATAAATGCATTGACATCTACTTCCACGTTTAACCCAAAAGGTGTATAACATTTAATTCTGTGGATCCATGCCATTTCCATTTTTGATATACTTCTTACCAGTGCACTCCCTCGCCAGTGTGGATTATATCTATCGATTCCCAAAAAAATAGTTTTTGAGGGATCTTTGTTGTGGGCTGCAAGGTAGTGTCTCGGGACTGGATGTTTATCTGAACCCGCTATGATTTTAGTGATGTGCTCGTTGAGCCTTACAGAGAGGGGTCTTTTGGTTCGACCCACATACTGGAGCCCACATGGGCACTGGAGCAGATAGACCACCCCTTCAGTTGCACATGTAATAAAGGGCTTGATTCTGTGTTCGTGTCCCGTGCTTGTGGAGACGAATTTGTGAGTTTGTCTGTGAACACATCCACTTACAGAGCAAACACGACATTTCCTACATTGATAAAATCCTGTAAAGGAATTGAGGAAAGTAGATTTAACTTTTGGGGGTTCAAGGACATTGGGGGCTAGTTGGTGTCTCAATGCTGACCCCCCCTAAAAATTATTTGAGGTTTGTCTGGTAACACTGGACCCAACACTGGGTCATTTTTTAAGATGTGCCAATGTTTTGTAATTAGTTTTTTGACACTATAGTGTTGGGTAGAAAAGGTGGTGATAAAAGGGGCAACAGGTAATACACCCTTATGTGCATGCTTCTTGCTCAATAGTTCTAATCTATTTTTCATTTTAACCTCTTCCAACGTTGACATAAGGGAATTCAAACTGTACCCCTTTTCCAAAAATCTATTGGTCAAAATACCAGCTTGGTTTATGAAATCAGTTTCATTCGAGCAATTACGTCTAATGCGAAGGTATTGACTCTTGGGGACAGATTTTAACCACACTTCATGGTGGCAACTATCCACAGGGATGTAGGAATTTCTATCAGTGTCTTTAAAGAACGTGCTGGTAGAAAATTTGTTATGGGATATCGAGATTTTGAGATCGAGGAAATTTATGCTAGACTGGCTAGCTTCAAAATTTAGGTGAATGCCCCTAGAATTATTGTTGAGAAATCCCATAAAGGTCTGAAGTTCTAAGAGAGACCCATCCCATAGGAGGAGGATGTCGTCGATGTATCTGGCCCACAGCTTGAGCTGGGGTTGATGACAAACATAGACGACATCCTCCTCCCACATAGCCATAAAAAGGTTTGCCAAGCTGGGGGCATATTTAGCCCCCATAGCAACACCCCTGTCTTGGCGATAAAACTGATTCTGGAACCAGAAATAGTTCCTAGTAGCAGCGAACTGTAATAGCTCCATTATAAAGCAAATCTGTTCGTCAAATAAGCCTGATTCTCGTCTGAGATAATATTCAACAGCTGCAAGTCCTAAGTTATGAGGGATGACTGTATAGAGCAAAGTTACGTCCGCAGTGACTAGCCACATATCCTTGGAGGGTTTGAGATTGGATAAAGTATTGATCACATGACAAGAGTCTTTCAAATGGGAGGGCATTTTCGTGACCAAGGGTTGCAGGAAGAATCAATCCCGCTCACTATGGGACGACCCGGGGGGCAGGTCAGACTTTTGTGAATCTTCGGTAAATAATAAATAACAGGGGTTCTTGGAGCCTTAGGGATAAGATAAAGTTTTTCTTTTTTATTTAGAATACCCTCCTTATATCCTCTCAGTACCAGTTTTTCGAGTTGTTTGTGGTAAGTGAGCTTAGGATCGGAAGCTAAAGGGGTATAGGTATCCCTATCCCCCAAGACACTGATAGAAATTCCTACATCCCTGTGGATAGTTGCCACCATGAAGTGTGGTTAAAATCCGTCCCCAAGAGTCAATACCTGCGCATTAGACGTAATTTCTCAAATGAAACTGATTTCATAAACCAAGCTGGTATTTTGACCAATAGATTTTTGGAAAAGGGGTACAGTTTGAATTCCCTTATGTCAACGTTGGAAGAGGTTAAAATGAAAAATAGATTAGAACTATTGAGCAAGAAGCATGCACATAAGGGTGTATTACCTGTCGCCCCTTTTATCACCACCTTTTTTACCCAACACTATAGTGTCAAAAAACGAATTACAAAACATTGGCACATCTTAAAAAATGACCCAGTGTTGGGTCCAGTGTTACCAGACAAACCTCAAATAATTTTTAGGGGGGGGGGTCAGCATTGAGACACCAACTAGCCCCCAATGTCCTTGAACCCCCAAAAGTTAAATCTACTTTCCTCAATTCCTTTACAGGATTTTATCAATGTAGGAAATGTCGTGTTTGCTCTGTAAGTGGATTTGTTCACAGACGAACTCACAAATTCGTCTCCACAAGCACGGGACGCGAACACAGAATCAAGCCCTTTATTACATGTGCAACTGAAGGGGTGGTCTATCTGCTCCAGTGCCCATGTGGGCTCCAGTATGTGGGTCGAACCAAAAGACCCCTCTCTGTAAGGCTCAACGAGCACATCACTAAAATCATAGCGGGTTCAGATAAACATCCAGTCCCGAGACACTACCTTGCAGCCCACAACAAAGATCCCTCAAAAACAATTTTTTTGGGAATCGATAGATATAATCCACACTGGCGAGGGAGTGCACTGGTAAGAAGTATATCAAAAATGGAAATGGCATGGATCCACAGAATTAAATGTTATACACCTTTTGGGTTAAACGTGGAAGTAGATGTCAATGCATTTATAGATAACTCATAAGTTTTTTGTTGTCTAATTTGTTGGGCTTATACCATCATGGTTTGTGAACTTGATCTGACCATGGTGTCTTTTGGCTGATCATTGACGATAAATCTAATTTCTATACACTGATATACACCAGGACCATACACTCCTATGATATTGACATAACTATAGCCTATTTCCATTTTATTTTATTTTAATTTAATTCAATGACTAAATCATTTGCTAGGAATGTGGGTATGCCTATATTTCCTTTATACGGTTTAGTAACCATGAATGAAATAGCCCCTGCATGAAAATGCGTTTTTTTTCCTTATAGGTATTCGACCCATATACCCACTCACATGTTTTTCTTTTTATATATTTTTATATATTTTTATACTTCATACTGTATTATTGCCAATGAGATATTCTCATTGAGCTGTTGTTCTAAGTAGTTACATATTAGGACATTGTCTAACAGTGTTCCGATCGATTTGTTTAGCTATCAAACTACTGATGGATCTTTACATCTGGCGGGTATTTTAGACCGCTACCCGATCGCAATGTCAGACAGTTTATTCTTATTTTTATTTTTAGGTTATTTTTAGCTATTTGCATTCAGTGTTTACATTTGGGCCCATTGGACCACTGTATGTGGACATCCAGTCCGCTTGTTCCAAGTCGAGGCTTGGCTCTGGTTCCATCAGGTCACCATGGATTACTATCCAGCACTCAGAGTCAGATCGAGGCTTGGTTTCTTCTGTTTACTATTTCACGCGATGCGTCAGTGCGTCGCCCGTGCCCCAGATGACGTCAATTTTATGACGAAACGTACGTCGGGAAGTTGACGTGCTGACGTTTTGACGTGACGAACCGAGCAGAACGGGCGTTCGTGTAAGCCGGCCGGCTTTCATTTCCTTATGCTTTATTTCCTTTTTAACATGTAAGTGTAACTTTTATTAAACCTCTGAAGACTTTTTAAAACATACTTCACTATGTGGGCTATTTACTTGTTTCCGGTGCACTGCTGACATCTGGAGGATCTACAATACACCCCGACATTAGCTGCTCCACTAATCCCTGAATCCCTTTTTTATGCGGTTTCCTATTTTGGCTTCTGGTAAGCCTTTATTTTATTTGGTGACACGGTGGTGGTGTTAATCTAGTCACAATCTAGGACAGCATACATCCTAATTTAAGTTTCGTTTTTTATGTGCTGTTTGGCATACTTCACTATGTATATTTAAAAAAAATTTTTTGGGAAATCAACTGCTGATGCATCTGGAGCCTCCCACAATCTGTATCCTGTTTATCAACCTGCTGTGGACTCCCAAAGGCCCTGGCTGGGTTATAGCCGCAAGCGTGTTATGCTTGCCTTCTGGTAAGCCTCCACTGTTTATCACACTGTCATTCTGGTGTTAGATATACACATGCTTCTTTCCTAGGACTGCCCGTTAAGGATGTTTCTAATGATTTTTGGTTCACCATCAACACTTTATTGGTTTATGTTTGCCACTTGAGTACACTGGACTTCGGATCCATATAAAGACATTAACTCGCACTTGGTCTAAAACCATTTGTTTATCACTCTTTTTTCTCTACCCATTTAAAAAAATTTTTAGCGCAACTCCAATCTTTTCTCCTACAGTTAACACCGTCATTAAAAACAGAGAAAAAATTCTTGCAGAAATTAAGAGTGCTACACCTGTTTACACAACAACAATTCGAAAAAGGGATAGCATTGTTGCAGACATGGAGAGACTCTTAATACTTTGAATAGAAAATCAGATTACACATCATGTTCCTGTCAACCAGGCAATTATATAAAATTAAAGCGTTACGTCTATTCAATGACCTGAAGGCTAAGAAAGGCGAGGCAGCAAAGGGTGCAGAATTTTCTGCAAGCCGTGGATGGTTTGATAGGTTCAAGAAAAGGTCTAACCTACATAACATTAAAATACAAGGAGAGGCAGCTGCTGCAGATCATAACGCTGCAGAAAGCTATCCAAGCGATTTTGCCAAAATTATTCAAGATGGAGGCTACTCCATGGATCAGATTTTTAATGTGGATGAGACTGGGCTATTCTGGAAGAAGATGGAAGAACCTTCATCGCAGTACAGGAAAGATCAATGCCAGGCTACAAGCCAGCTAAAGATAGAATAACCCTTCTGTTGGCAATGCTTCTGGTACCTTAAAGCTAAAGCCTTTGCTAATTTACAGATGGGAAAATCCAAGAGCTTTGAAGAACTACGTTAAAACTAGACTTCCAGTGCATTGGAGAGCTAACAAAAAAGCATGGGTTACTGCAGTCCTTTTTGAAGATTGGTTTGACACCTGCTTTGTTCCAGAGGTGAAAGCCTATTGCAAGGACAACAATATCCCTTTCCACATTTTGCTGCTTGTTGATAATGCCCCTGGACACCCTCGAACACTAGATGAGCTGAACCCTAACATTCAAGTGCATTTCCTACCACCAAATACCACCTCACTATTGCAACCAATGGATCAATGTGTCATTGCCACCTTCAAGTTAAAGTACTTAAAAGGTACATTCAGTAAGTGTATTGCAGCAATAGACAAAGAAGAAGGAGAAGGTAAAGAAGTCCTATCCAAATTCTGGAAAAGCTACAACATCTTGGATTGCATTAAAACTGTAAGGCCTCGTACACACGATGAGATATGTCCGCTCAAACTTGTCCGACGGACAGTTTAGAGCGGACATGTCTCATCGGATTTCGGTCCGATGGCGTGTACACACCATCGGATCAAAATCCCCGCCGGCAGACAGCGTGGTGACGCGGCGGTGATGTTGACGCTGCCACGTCACCGCTACGTCACCGCACCAGGAAGTAAACACTTCCGCGTGCATGCGTCGGATCCATTCACAGGATACGACGCATGTGCGGGAAGATATGTCCGCTGGTTTGCCGTACTAACCAGCGGACATATCCGACGGACAGGTTTGTAGCGGACAAATTTCAAAGCATGCTTTGAAATTTTTCCGATGGACAAACCTGTCCGCTAGCCCGTACACACGATCGGATTTGTCTGCTGAAACGGTCCATCGGACTGTTTTCAGCGGACAAATTTGATCGTGTGTACGCGGCCTAAGAGATGCTTGGCATGACATAAAGGAAACCACAATGAAAAGGGCCTGGAAAAAATTATGCCCACAGTTAGTTGATGATTCAGCATTTGAAAAGCATGATAGAAAGAAGTTACAAAGTCAATGCTAACATTTCAGGGGCTTATGCCTGTTACAAAGAAATCTACCGGGAGAAAAAGAGAGCTACACTTCAAACCTCCGTAGAAACTTACTTTTCTAAAAGTCCATCAGCACGCAGATCATCAACATTGACTGACAGTCATTTGGATCCCAGATCATCATCAACTGACAGTCTATTTCCAGCTCTGACATCACCACCGTGTCCTGCTCCTATTGCTACTTGTAGTACACCCAATTCTCCAGCAAGAAAGCGCCTCGTTTTTGAAGACTTGACTTGTGAAACAGAAGATACCTGCATGCCTTACAGTCCATTTCCAGCTCTGACATCACCATCAAGTCCTGCTCCTACTCTGATTTCTTCTTGTAGTACACACATTTCACCAACAAGAAAGCGTCTCGCCTTTGAAGATATGACTTGTGAAACAGAAGATACCTGTATGCCTTCACCCTTCCTACTACAATAAATTCAGCTGCTCTGGCCTTGCAACAACAATGAGATGGGGTAAGCTTACAATTTTTATTTTAATATTGTGTTTATTTTAGTTATCAATGCATTATTCAGATCAGAAATGCGTGTAAATGACTATTGCAATGCAGTGCACACATTTAGAAGTGAAAATAAGTATTTCTTCACTTTAAGTACATTTTCGTTTTACATACATGCTCCGGTCCCGTTGTGTACTTAAAAGCGGGGTATGCCTGTAGTGTCTCTGAAGGTCCTAATGTACTTGTTTCACAGAAATGAAAATAGATCTATCAGAAGGACAAGAAGAATTTAAATGTCTTATCCTGAAGGGTGATCCACTGCAACTTCCTCCCACAGACAGACCATACACTCTTCAAGTGGTCACAAAAGCATAAAACTTTTTTTAGCTGGTGTAAGAGTAAAATTGATGTACAATAATTTATTAAAGGGAAATAGTACACCTTAAAGCGTAAATCCACTTTTGTTGAGAAAAAAACATTCCCCACTGAGTATCTATGTACATTGCAAAGAATTATAACAATCTTTGTTGCATATTCCTGCCTTTTGTTATTCTAAAGAAATCTTAGGTATATATATATATATATATATATATATATATATATATATATATATATATATATATATGTGTGTGTGTATCAAAATTAGAGCAGCTGCAGAGTGAAAGGGAAATTTACTTTTTAATAACATTCAATTACAGTATGCTTTGTGTTGCAATTGTATACCCTATATTATTTCTTCTTTATTTGCTATTTTTCCCCCCCATGAAAGTGGAGTTACCCTTTAAAGAGAGGGTGAGATAGCATCAACAATATTATAGTACTCTTGCTAACAAGGAAGATGCTGATCTAAGAGAAGAGAGTGGAATGATAAAGAGAATAGCTAATCAGTGCACTGCTTCTTTCACAGTAGAGTCAGAGGCTGGGGTCAAAGATAAGACCTGTAAATGTTAGTATACTGAAGCAATGAAAAATTGGATTTCCTGTTCTTTCAGACACAGCTGTGCTGTGTGCCAGGGTATTAAAATCTCAGAAGTACTGTAAACAGAGAGAAATACTAATCTTTTAGCAGATAAAACTGTTCCTAAGTATGTAATACATCTACGGTATGTATGCAACTGTTTGCCTGCGGTCCTGCTATAAAATGAACTGTTTTAACTGATAAAGAATTGGTAAATTGGTTCAGAAATGCTTGGGGTTACCACATTTCTAACACACTGCACAACTAGGAAGGTGACACCACTATTTCCTATTCAGGTTTTAAAGCTTACTGGGTCACTTGAGTGCTCATCAGATAGTAAATCAGCATTGTCACATTACTGTTTCATTATCTATTAATCTAAGGTGACCATATTTTTAAAATGAAATCCGGGGACATATTTTTTGTTTACTAGCAATGGCAACAATCAGCGACTCTCTGCCCGTCGCCGCCCGCCTCACAGCCTCTCAAGTCTTATGCTGGCCATACACTCCACGAAAATTTGTCCGAAAATCGGTCGTAAAGAAAGATCTTTCGTTTTTCGGCCAGTTAATGGGTACAAAATTGAAAATCGTTTGGACGTTTTTGAGCCGAAAAAACGAAGGACAAGTTTGGAAATTTTCTGCCGAACGAACGATAAATCGGAAGGTTAATGTGTTTCCCGTCCGAACCTTCTGCACTAGGTATATGTAAAAAAAATGTACCATTTTTTTTTTTTTTTATGTCCACTGAACGATTTATCGGCCATTACATGATGGCACCATGGTTTGCACTCAAGAAAGAACTTTCGTTTTTCGAAAGTTCGTTCGGGCGATTTTTCGTGGAGTGTATGGCCAGCATAACTCTTCGTGCCCCGGCTACTACTGGGTGGGGAGCGGAGGAAGATCACTTTGCCAGGGAAGGCAAGGAGATAAGCAGGTGGCTGGCCAAGATTTGTGCCAAGGCAGAAGAACATGTGAGCGAAGCTAAATGGGCATGCGCCCGAAACTGAAGAAATATTCCCTCCACTCCGACCAGCACATGATCATCAGAAAGGGGCACAGATAATGGGAAAAATACAACCCCCCTATGCTAGTAGGCACGGCGGACCGGCGGGGTGTAATTCTAATTTTTTTATTTTAATTCTGCAATTACTGTCTTTGAAATTGCCCCTGCCCCCTATTAAATCCAATCTGGGGACAAAACCAGGGACAGACTTGGTCCGGGGACAGTGTCCTCAATCAGGGGACTGTCCCCTGAAACTGGGGATGTCTGGTCACCCTATATTAATCAGCTATGTGGAAGGAATACACAGGAAGCTGAAAACCTGGAATATGAAACAGTGCTGTCATCTAATTGGCTAAGCAATGTGGCAGAGAAATGTGAATAGTAAGGAAAACTGAAAAAAAAAAAAATGTTTGGCAAGAAAAACACATATACAACAGCTGTTTATATAACTGTTTGCCTGAAGTTCAACTTTACGTTATAAAAAGTATTCTGTGTACTAGGTTAACCACTTAAGACCCGGACCAAAATGCTGCTAAATGACCTTGCCCCTTTTTGCGATTCGGCACTGCGTTGCTTTAAATGACAATTGCGCGGTCGTGCGACGTGGCTCCCAAACAAAATTGGGTCCTTTTCTTACCACAAATAGAGCTTTCTTTTGGTGGTATTTAATTGCCTCTGCGATTTTTTTTTTTTGCGCTATATACAAAAATAGAGTGACGTTTTTGGAAAAAAAAACTATATTTTTTACTTTTTGTTATAAGAAAAATCAAATAAACTAAATTTTAGTCAATCATTTAGGCCAAAATGTATTTAGCCATATGTCTTTAGTAAAAAAAAAAAATCGCAATAAAAAAAAAATTAGCTACCTAGCGGGAACAGCGACACTAATACAGCGATCAGAAAAATGATCGCTTAGTGACACTGGCAATAGGGAGTGAAAGGGTTAACTAGGGTGGTGATCAAGGGGTTAAAACTTTATTGGGGGGGAGTACGGGGGCTACTCTGAACCTAACACTAACTGACTGTCACACTGCCTGTCACACTGACACTAAATACAGTAATCATACATGTATGATTACTGCATTCAGTCACACTGTGACAGGGGGAGGGTGGGGCGATCGGGGGGGGGGGTTAATGTGACTATGTGTAGTGTGTGTCAGTGTAGTGTTAGTGCAGACTTACTGTGCGATGTGATCTCTCCTCAGCAATGGTTGAAAAAAACGCTGAAGGAGAGATCACATCGCTTCCTCCTTCCTGTGTTTACACAGGAGGAGGAAGTGACAGGGCGGGGGGGCGCGCAGATTGTCTGAGAGCGATCCGGAGGGGGCGGACAAAAACGAATAGCCGCCCCCTCATCCTGGATCGCTCGGCCAGCTAAACGGACCGCCGTATGTACTGGGACCCCCGAACCCCCTCAAGGCACCAACGTATATATACGTTGATGTGCCTGTCGGTGCCATTCTGCCGACGTAAATGTACATGCGGCGGTCCTTAACTGGTTAAAGAGTTAATTTAAAATATAACTTAATCCCTTTACTTTGGTTTTGGATGCTTGTGCCCCCATAGTAAGATTTTCTTTAACTTCCTGTGTGATTATAAATAGGGCATGAGAGGTTGTATGAGTGGAAAAGGGTTTGGATATCTGGCAGGTTTCTATTACAAGGAAGGGTGCACACTGGTGACATTCTTCTATTAGATCAGGTTTATTCTAGGTCCGAAACGCTTAAAGCCACACCTACTGATGTGTTTCACCCTGATAGGGATTAATTCTCTCACTACTGGCACTTCATTTACCCCAGGCTTTCACTCAAAAGATGTTATCACAGGTTTCTAATTCTGTTTGTGTTCCTATTTGAAAGATTTCCTTCACTGTATGTATGGTCACAGGAAGTGAAGGAAAATCTTTTCAACAGGGACATAGACAACAATAAAAACTAACTGTAGCACTACCCCAAAGGAGCTGCTGGTTTGTTTTGGGTCTACGCCTTGGCTATCAACCCCTAAAACTGTCTCGATCCCTCCCTTGGCACAACTGGTATAAATGAGGATTGTGGATCCCAATAACTGTTGGGGAGCATAATATCTTATCACACCACAGTAAATTATGTAAACAAATGGTTACCTTGAGTTGTAGTGACCCCGTAGGGTGACAGGTGGACTGCATACAAATTCAACCAATGTAACTCTTTACTTGTTAAAGCAAAAGCAAAAGAAACAAAGATAAAACAATAGTGGACATCTTGCAGGGCCCTACAAGAGTCAGAATTAGTGATAACAGATAAATACTAATTAAATTATAATAACTATGTGGACCTATGTAAGCACCCAGCAAAAGGGGTTCCTTCAGCAAGATATCCACACTGAAGCACCTCCTTGCCAAGCCTCACCCAGCTCTCCTTAATAACAGTGCTGTACAGTCTAATGAACCAATTACCAAATGAAAGAGTAAGTGAATAGGTATCAACAGTTCACTATATCGAGCAGGCAGTGTCTAGCTAATATAGTTCACTAATGTGGTTTGGTGGGCCAGACCAAATCTCAATACAAATGATCTCAACAGTTTGTGCATTTCTGCGTAGATCTGTGTTGGCACACAAAGAGTGATTTGTAATCCAAAAAGGGAATAAGTAAACTGGTGGAAGATGCCCGAACAGCCAAATCACAGTGATGAGTGTAAATGATCCACCCTCCTGCAATGCAGTCAGTATGCTTGGGCAGGTGCCCGTCTCACCCAACCAAATCAGGCCTTGTCCTTCCGGAACACTCTGTCTGCGAACTCCAATCCGCAGTCCTTCAGGATGACAGTCTCCGGTTCTCCCACAGGTCACCGTGGCACTGAGACACCGTCCGATCACTCCGTCAGGGATGCTTCTTCTGTCTCTAGATGGCGATCCGGCCGGGCATGCATAGGCCCTGGGCTCTGGCCTAGATTTTCAGAGAGACACCTCACTCAGGCGTCCTCCTGGGTTGAAGAGGCGGTCCCGAGAGAGCGCACCAAACACGATCCTACTCCTCAAATTACCTCCCCCAGCAGACTGCGTGGGGAGAAAAGCATTCTGGGGTTGAACAGTTACTCTCTGGGTATTATAGTCTATGAATAAAGCAGGGCAATGGAGTCTCTTTCTCCCTGTACTCAGTTTCCCAACATTCCTTACTGTACCAGTGCAAAGGTAAATAGAAGGTGGCTATAACACAACTTGGCCACCGGAGGGAGCTGAGATCCTTCTGGATCAGCAGATGGTAGTCTTTTAATCACATAAGGTGACACCTCGCTACATAACAAAAGTTTTATTCCCTCCACATTATATCTAAAACGAAAAAAGATTTTTAAGCAAAAACAATGTTGAGTGGATGCCAGAAAAATAGCAAATCAACTAAAGTGCAGCTTGTAAATGTGACAGGATCACAGGTGCTGCAGTG
The DNA here is from genome assembly GCA_029574335.1 of Rana kukunoris. NCBI lineage: Eukaryota > Metazoa > Chordata > Amphibia > Anura > Ranidae > Rana > Rana kukunoris. The sequence goes on along the minus strand of CM056053.1, from coordinate 218,346,722 downwards.
ATGTCACTTCAACACAAAAGACATAAGAGGACAATGGGTGATTTAATCCACCACCTTCCACATAAAAATGAAAATGTTAATTTTTGAATGGTGCTACTGAATATTCTAGAATGATTAAAGATTCTGGCACCATCAGTAGAATGGGCTTTTCCAAGCCCCCAGCTAGAATCAGCCACAACATTAAAGCTCTTCTGTCCCCTGTAGCCATTGCATTTAAAAGCTATCCTATTTTAGAAGGACCACAGGCTCTATAGGAGTTGGCCACAATATTGACACAATGGCAACCAAAAGAGGGAGTTGTCCACAGGAAAAGAGAAATGATCTGGGCTTTAAATGATATTTTTGCAGATGACCACCCTTCCTTTTCCTTCACTGCATGACCAGGCCACTTGCAAAATCTTTCTACACCTTCACGTCTTGCCAAATACAGGCTGGCCATAACAGAGCATGCATCATGTGTTAGAGGGCTATGATTTTTTTGCAGTCTATTTGTTAACACTGGTGTACTCCCAATTCTGAAGCGGGATGTTTACTAGGGCCCAGCCATTCAGCTACATTTTCCGATATGGATTATGAGTAACAGCAAGTGTGATGAACAAACCATCACAGCAAATATCACTCAACGGCCAACACACAATATACACACAATATATACAATGTATACAGCATTGAGTCTGACTAGCACAGATCAGACTGGGGTTCTCATTCACCCTGTGCCCCTATTAGAGACACAGGATGATTTACACATAAGAGGCGTCGGGGAAGCTGGACAAGGAGCCTCCAGAACTCTCCAGGGCAAGCTGAATTCCCCAAACCCCCAACCCAAAGTCACTCCTGTCATAGCAAGATATTACCAAATTGACAGAAGACAGAAGAGAATGTCAGGAAGCATATTTTTGGTCTTTTTTCATTGTGAACTTCTAAGCTGTTTTGCAATCCGACACTTTCAGACCATGCTGCCAGTTCATGTGCCAAATTGACAACAAGGCCCACTGCCAGTCACTTGACCATCCAGCATTTTCTTGTACTTTTCAGCAAAGCAGACACCTGTTAAATTGTTGACCCTTGTTTACTGTGCTAATAAACAAAAAGTTTGTGGCCTATTATAGAAGAACATAATGCCAAGCCATTTGGTCACCCTGCACATTGCTGTGCTTGCTAATGTAGCGCCCCCTTGCTTTTCGCATGGGTAATTTTCTAAAACTAGTTTGACTGGGAGAGTTACATTGCTCCCAGACGTGAATTGTTAGGGTTAATGACCTGTGTCGTTCTGGAAAGGACCACTGGCTCGAACTGCATTCTGAGGATGCAAGTTCATCTTTGGCCGGCAGTGGGAGCTGGAGGAATTTCTGGCGGATGGAATCTTCCCCAGCTGCCAATTGGAGAGGGTTTTTTCTCACTGGGCATGCGGGGAGGGATATATCTGGGACGGAGGTCAGGTGTTCGGGGGCGTTTTGCGCCACAGGGTCCCGGAGTCGGGGTGCAGCACCCACCTTCAGGGTGTGCGCATTCATGGACCCTGCCGGCGTGGCATACCTTGCCATGTTATAGGTCTTATTGAGTCTCAATCGGAGACGAAACTGAGGGGACCCCGGTGGTTCGCTGGGTTCCCAAATGCCGTAAAGAAGATCCGGTGTCCGGGCAATGGACAGGTACGCTTTGCTGTCATCCGGAGATCTGTTCTAAGATAGTTGCTGGGAGGATTCGCTCTGTTCGGACACGCCAAATCATTTGCATTTTATTGGCCCATGGCAGGGGCTTAGAGTCGGGTCTATGAGAGAGACTTGTTCCTCCCAGCTAGAATTTAAGGTGGCGTTCCGGGTGCTGTCTGAGAGAGAGAGACCTGTCTGAGAGACACCTCACGCACCCAAGGCATTGAGTGGCGACGTGTGGGCTTTGTGTTTTTTTCAAGAGCTAATCTCTGCTACACCTATATCCAGGCCTGACATCTAGAGTTCTTTCCTTCTTATCAACCTATTCTTCCTTCATCGAGTTGATGTTCGGCAATGTTGGCCTGGAATTAAAGCATTGAGAAAACCTTTATTCACTGTGTGGACACTAAATTACTATCTACTACTTCTGGTGCACCCCTAGACAAAAAGTGAGAGTGACTGCCGATCCCATCATCAAACCAGCGGCCCTTTTGAGGGTATCACTACACTAACAAACCATTTCTGAGGTACAGTGGAACCTCAGATTGTGAGTAACATGGTTAGGCTCCATGCACACTAGGAGCAGAAACGTCAACGTTTTTAGCTTGAAAAATGTGGCATAAAAGATGCAAAATGAAAGCATATTGTACAAAGTTTAGGCGAGTCTATGAGACTTAGTTTATAGGCGTTTTTTGCACTACACTCCCCTCTGCAAACGTTTTTACTCCCACAACACACCTAAAAAAATGTTGGCACTTGACGTTCAGAAGAGATAAGAGGAGTTTAGGAGAGACTGACGTTTTTACAGCTCCTAAACTCCTCCAGGAAACGCGATAGAGAAGGGTTTTTTGTCCTGCCTCTGAACGTCCCTGACAGAAAACGCCTGTAGCAGTCAATAATGTGCAAAGACACATAGAGCACAGTAGAGGTGCTTCTAGAGGCAGGAGAAAGAAACGTCAAACGCCTGTAGAATCAACGTTTTTTAAGTCCAATGTGCATGGAGCCTTAACAAGTGTTTCACAATACGAGCACTGTATTTAAAAAAATTCTAACTCGGTTTGCGACTGTTGTCTTGCAAAACTAGCAGGATTCAGGCCAAAGCAGTGTGCAGTACCGGGGCTGTTCGCAGCCGAGCGGCGCCGTTTGGAAATGCGCGGAAAGGCCAGAGGACAGCTCGGCTGACCTTGGCAAACCTCGGGAACTGAGTCTTTCCAAGGTTTGCCGAGGCCAGTCGAGGTGTCCTAGGGCCTTTCCAGCTGTTTCCAAGCCTCTCTGGTGCCCCCCCACCTCTGGTCGCATGCGGTATTGCATGCCATTGAAGTTAATGCAGAACAAATTATTTTAATTTCCATTAACTTCAATGGGAAACTCACTTTGGATTACGAGATTTATCCTGGAACGGATTATGCTCGTAATCTGAGGTTCCACTGTATCTGATTAAATATAACCTTATAGATACACACATATTTGCCCTCAGCCTAACCTTTCTAGCGTATATTAATACTTCCTCTTTTTAAAGACTCTTAAACAGCTATATGACTGAATCATCTGTTAGTTCCTTATGAGAGTAAGGTCAAACCAGACAACTGAGCTTTAGGTAAGCATTTTTAACAGTTCTGTTTGCTTTTATCCCCACATTCCTAAGACCTCATATGGGTCAGTGGAGTTGATTTACCAACCGTAAACAAGCTATTCACTTTTCAAGGGGATTTTTTACTATGTACATAGATTTTAGTGAATGTGGTGAAAATTCACTTTGCAAAGAATATTCAAACCTGTCCAAGGTGCAGCATAACAAACATTCAGGTGTGCCTGCTTGGAGATAATTTGACCCCACTTGTTATGAGTGCTTTATCTTCCTTCCATAATGATTGATGCAGATTTATAGTAGTTATTCATAAATTACCATAACACTACTATTACTGCTTTGTGATAGCTGTTTGACAAAATCAAGCTGCATAAGAACAAGAATCCATTTTCACATCATTTTTACAACATTTAATAAAACTGATATTTTCCACACCAAACAAATATACCTTTCACTCCTACAAAAAAAAAAGTTTGGCCCCTATTTCCCAGCTGCTATAAAATATTATCCTCCTGAATAATTAACATATATTTATATACACACCCAGAGCTTCCTTTGCTGAGGAAGTCTATTGGATGAAACAGTTTAAAAGTGGGGTCATGTTGCAATGCCAGACGCAGCCCAAAAACCCAGGACTACCTGCCCTGTACAAAGTCTGTGGTGAATTTTTGTGTACATTTATTTTAATAAAAAAGCCCTTGATATTAAAACATTAAGAGGATGATTTTGTTTAATGCATGGTTTATGTGGTGATCATTTAAACTTGAAAAGAGGATCAAAGGAGAAAGCAGTGACCAATGTTCATAAAGCCCTCTATAACCTTCTTAAGAATAAGGCGGCGTACACACGACCGAGGTTCTCGCTGGAAACCAGCGAGAACCTCGCTGGAAGCTGCATTCCAGTGAGAACCTCGCTGGAAGCTGCATTCCAGTGAGGACCTCGGCCGTGTGTACGCTCCTGGCTTGCCCCGCCCGTCGGGAATCCCGTCGAGCGAATAGAGAGCACGCTCTCTTTTTGCTCGACGGCCCGCCTGGATGAATGGCTGGTTGCCATTCCCGACAGGCGGGTCGCCGATTTCGATGGCCGGCAGAGAACCTCGATGGGCGGAACGATGTGTTCTGCCCGTCAAGGTTCTCTGCCGTGTGTACGCCGCTTCAGAGGTTAGAAGGTTCTGGTGAGCGTGCTGTACTACCTGCACTAAATTCCACAGAGGTTGATTATTTTGTGATTGTAATATTGAAATGTATATATGAGCTGTGGACTTTGCACTTGTATATTAATCATTTATTTATATTATGTCACAGTAAAAATAGGGGTAAGGGAAGAATAACAAATAATATTGTTGAATAGGCATGCATTGAGTTTTCTCTTTATATATGTAGCGCCTGTGTAATTTCAGTCCAGGTGCTATCCTAAATTTAGAGGGGGATGGGAGAGCTATGTAGCTCTCATCCATATGATTTGTGCAAATTCAGCTTCTGTCATAGCTGGACTGTGCTGTCAGTTTATTCTGTGTTCCTGAGGTGCCTTTCCACCCCGGGGCAACAGGTGGTGGCAGTGGAGCCTGGTCAGAGCGCCTTCTTGCCAGCAGCCAATCAGAGGGTTTTCCCTTGCAGGGCATGCTGGGGGAGTGTACTTTTAGAGCGGACGCCCGCTTAGGGGGAGTTTGTGGTTGGATCCGGGTGCGGCACCCACCTTCAAGGTGTGTGCACATCACAGGCCCCAGGACCCAGCGATATGGCCTACCAGGCCGGGGCGCACGTGCCACGCGTTATCTTTGGTGCTGGGACGATGGCTCGGGGGAACTGAAGCGGTGATGGGACCCAGTGACTTATTGGTTCCTCCATCTTTGGAAAGAAGATCCCAAGCGAGTTGTGCTGTTCGGTGGGGAGTCAGTCTGAGGAGAGCCCGGAGGCAGGCGATCCAATAGGGCCTAGACAAGCCATCAGGGATCGAGGTGACCGGACACTGGGTTGCAACCTGCAACCTGTCAGTCTGTGACCAAAACTAAGAACTACCTGAGGGAGATTCAGGCAACAACTTTTATTAAGAAGGATTTGCTCCATTAAGCTGTGTTCCAGAGCAAGGGCCTGTGGCAGAGGTTCCACTCCTATTTCTATTTGAGCCAAGTCTGTGGCAGAGACTTGTTTCTCCTTCTCAAGGTTCCGAGTGATACTCTGGCTGCCAGTTCTGTGAGAGAGACTGTCCAGGTACATTACACCCACTCTGACCGGAGTGGCGACAAAGCAAAAGTATCGTTGGAAGCAGCACTGCTTCTGCAAAGTTAAGGCCTGAATCTGCAATTCTCCTTTTTACCCATCTTTTTTCTATCTGCTCCAAGTTCACTGTTTGCCGTGTTGGGTAAGAATAAAAGCACAGAAAGACACCTGCTGTTTGGACATTCCTTCATTGTTCTCATCATCATCATATCCCTAGACATTTATACAGTTAACACGCCATCCCAAATCTATCCAGCAGGTCCTGAGGGGGTAGTGTTACATATATATATATATATATATATATTTGCATAAAAGCTGCGCTGATGTCACTGCCATCAATCGAGGCACCGCGTCATCCCGGCTTCCCAAGTCTGGATATGCCAGCTGCCCTGATTGATGGCAGTCCCAGCGAGACATTGAGACGGCCTCTCCCCACCCATCCACAGCTCAGCGCTCCAATGAGAGCAGAGAAACAGAATAGAGAGACACTGACTGACAGCCAGCAGCTCTCCTCTTGGGGATCTGGGGAAAACAGAGCCATTAGTGATGTTCGGTGGTTTGGTTCTCAGTGCAGAGACAGCAGGGGACAGCTGCAGCATCGGTCGGATACTGCATCCACCTAGGTAAATATGAATCAAAAGAAAAAAAAGGAACATACTTCTCTTTTAATTTTTGTTTGTTACAACAGAAACGGAAGCACTGGATGTGTATATAAATAATAGGACTGATATACCTGCCCAGGACAATGTGTAGGGATTTAAATATCAGGATGAGAATTTATTAAGGCAGACTGAGTTAACTGTTGGGGGACCACTAAGAAGGATACAAGATGGTCCTGGCAACCCAGCCATGCCACTAGGGGAATTAATCAACCCTAGGTGGGGATCCTTTGTGATCCACAGGGATTACCCTGAGTCCACCAGGATGTGAAACTCTATCTCATCTAAAGGGACATCTACCTGTGGCAAACCTTCCAGCTTGACCCCTAGAGAGAAGATGGTGGGCAAATATAGAGCATGGTTAGTCCCATACATGAGTCACTGGGAGGAGTGGACTGGTAGGATGCATTTCATAAAGGGCACTTTGAAGCCATGGGGTAGGGAAACATTTTGGGCAACCTGCTGTGAGAAAATCGCATGTCCCAAAGAGAGGTAAGCCTCCAGCAGATCAATTATGTAATCCACAAAGATTCTGAAAGTGTGAAACCAATAAAACTTAGATCAAATTCAAAAGTCAAAAGGCCTTAAGTAAAATTTGGAAATAATGCTACCGTCAAATGATCTACCTCAAAGAAAAACTTGGTATAGTAAGGTATCATTAGCATTCATAAAGGAAATGCTTTTCACACCGATTGAGACATAGACACAGAAACATAGTAAACCAGCCTTTCTCCAACTTTTTACTCAAAATAAACTCTTTAAATAATTTTCTTTCAATTGTTTTTCATTGCAGCTTTAACCATACAAAATTGTACATACAAGGTCAAAAGTTAGGTAGTAGACAATGAAATAAAACATTTTGGAGGAGTAAAAGTGTTGAGCTTGACTAACAGAGAGGAGCCATGTAAAAGTATTGCAAGATGCAAGTTAATGAATCAACAAAATGAGAAGAAAATTAACTAAAACAGAGACGTAGTACCACAATGGTTGACCAATGATGTTCACCTGAGTTGGAGATCATGCCCACCACCACTTAATCACAGTATCAATTAGGTATAGAAAACTCCATGAAGCCCATGGGGAATTAAACATGTTTAGAGCACTGAATAAGAATGCAAAGAATTGTTCATACAAATATTGTATCTTAACTCTATGTATTACATATTTCATGTTTCACCCCTGCTAAAAACAAATGCCCCCCCCCCCCCCTCCTTTACAGCAGTGGTCATTTTTCCATCATAAACACTTAAATAGATAATTGGTGTCATGTCATTGGCTCTGCCAAGTTGCCTTGACCCTGGGACTATGCAGGTATCATCAAATAAGAAGTCATCAGCCACAGGTTAATGAACTCCTAGCTACCTCTGAAGAAATGTGGAATCCTGGTTGACAATGGCCGATAAAGACTAGGGCCCAGATTCATAAAGCAATTACGCCTGTCTAACTGGTGTTAGACAGGAGTAATTTCAAATTTCGCGCGCCGTATCACTAGTTTGAATCGTCAAACCATGATACGGCGGCTTCGGGCTTCGATCCGAGACGCTTACATCTTCGTAAGTCTTCGGATCTACGCTGCGATATTTTTGCGGCCGCTGGGAGGAGTTCGCGTCGTTTTGATGCGTCGGGATATGCAAATGTGTTTTTACGGCGATCCACGAAGATACGAGCGGTCTTCGCAATCGCTTACGTCTATTTTTTTTTACGTACTGTTAGACCAGCTTTTTGCTGGTCTAACGGTGCGTAGCCCATGTTAAGTATGGCCATCGTTCGCGCGTCAAATTAAATTATTTTTTTTTTTTACGTAACTCGTTCGGGAATAGAAATGTCCGTAAACGACGCTACTCAAGCAACGAATGACGTAACGACGTGATTTCGCGCAATGCATGGCGGGAAATTTGCGAACGGAGCATGCGCAGTTCGATCGCCGCGGGAACGCGCCTATTTTAAATCCTTCACGCCCCCTACTCGCGTAGATGGATTGCGACGGGAGAAATACACTACGCCGCCGTCGTTTACTGGACAAAATCTACCTGGATTCCACGTAGAGCCAGGTAAAAAACGGCGGCGTAGTGTATTTCTGATACGCTTCGAGAATCTAATTCTCTCTGAATCTGGCCCTATGAGACTCACTAAACTAACAAAAAGGTGAGAGAGGACCCCCTGTATTTGACTGGATACAGTTAGATGATTGAAATAAAGCAGCTCCATGCATGCCACTGGGTATAATGTCTGAGTGATGTACTGTAGAAAATGGGTAGGAGAATTCCTAACAGCAGTAACATAAGGCTTGTGTAAGGTATATGTGAAAGTAGAGAAAATGAGAATATGATATTGTCTAGAGTTCAATCAAAGTCTCAAATCCTCTAACTGTAAAATATCTATTGTGCAAAGATTAAAACTGTGGAATGCATAGTGTGTTTGCCTGGTTGTCTGAGTTGAACGTGATGATGTTAATGATGTTGTATCAATTGAATTTTTGATAAAACTGACAGATTATCAGCTGTTTTGTTATTTGTGCTTTAAAGTGGTAAAAAATAAATAAAATTAAGATCAGGTTAATTTAAATGGCCATCATGTATTATTGCCACGCCAGTCATAAAAATATTGTATGATTTAAAAGTAGGAAGAGAATAGTTTTCCTTTTGTAATTGTGGTGCTTGAAATTACAAAAATATGAATATTTGAAATATTAAGGAAATTCAACTTTTTTCATTATGTACTACCAGCTTTTCACATAATTATTTAGTAACTGTAGAATTTCCTGCAGCTATGCCTAAGCTATGCCTAAGACTCAAATGTATTATTTCACTGTCTTATAGTTCCATTAGTGGCAGCTGGTGTTTTTTTGTGACTCCTCAAACCCCCCTTGCTGTCTGCCGGTCCACCGACACTTATCCCATCTAGGCGGTGGGCACATCGGGCAACGGTGGGGATTGGGCAGCGGCGGGCACATGGGGCATCAGTGGGCAACATCAAGCAGCGGTGGAGATCGAGGCAGGGGCTCCTGTGTCATCTCCTTCTTGCTTCTGCCGTACGTCTCCTCCCCTCCTTCTAGGTGTCCAATAGGATCGCCTGTCCTTTCAGCCAATTGGGTGATGGGTATCAGACCCGATTGGCTGGAAGAAGGATTGGTGTTGCAATAGTGAATATTTATTCGCTGTTGTAACACCTGGTTGGATCATGGCGCAATGCTCTGTGCACATCCTATTTTGAAGCCTAGTAGAGCCTCTGGCGCTAATCAGGTGCTTCAAAAAAACACTCACGCTGGTGTAATTTATGCGTGCCTGGGCGCCCCCTAATGGAGGGGCCCCCACTGAGTTCCATTAAAGCTGACAGCCCAGAGATCTCTTTTTAACACAAGTTCCTTTATAATCTTTTAGTGAGTGTGTATTGTAATAGAAAAATTGTATTGACAACCACAATTTAGGAAAGCAAAATAAATGCCCAAATAATATACTCTATTGCAACGTTTTTCAACCAGTGTGCCGCGGCACACTGGTGTGCCGCGAAGAGTCCCCAGGTGTGCCGCGGCAAAATGACCCCCCAGGTGTGCCGCGGCAAAATGACCCCAAATATTGGCAGTGTGACAGACTTAGATCCTCCTATGTCTAGGGTGACCTTATGTCCAATAGGGCCATAGGGTGACTAAGAAATTATATCAAATTCTGTGAGATGGGACATTACTGATAAATCATGTATGGCAGGATATCTTGAAATATTAAAAGTTGTTGGTTTATTCTAAACCACAACCGGTCAATAAGAGGGCTCATTCCTCTTTGTAAAGGGCTGTTGATGTGGTAAGTGAGACAGGCTTTTGAAAGACCTTTTTGTGTGAATTCAATTAGAATGTCATTGTCTAATGTGAATGCTAATGTCCACCACCGGCCAGCTCTCTGTCTTGAAGCTGACTCAACTGTCCAGACGATCCCATTGTTCTGTGAGAGGCTTAATTTGTCCTGACTAGGTCACTATGACAATGACCCTTCAATGCTTGGCTCCGACTAGTGAAATAAGTGGAGTCGGGCTTGTGAGAGACATTTTATTGTCCAGTGTGTAGAGGTGTTAATTGTTGTTCTGATTGCTTCATTGTAGTAATTACCAACTGGGGGCTTCTGTCTCAACACACATATTCAGGCTATTCAAGCTTTGGGACCAATCTCTGCTGTGTAATTTTCAATTCCTCATTTGCATGGTTTAAGAGGACCTGAGTGAAGACTGCATACTTTACAATGGACCAATAGGAAAGCGGTTGTTGGGGGCGGGATGTTCCAAATTCTGTATAAAAGTGTGCTGTGTACTTTCAATAAAGTGTGTCCTGTTTACATTCAGCATTAAGCCTTGGCTCATGTATGGATTATTCGACGATTCCAGGGATATTCCTACTCATGGAATATTGGGTGATTTCTTTTATGGAAGAAGAAGGGAAGGCTTGACGGGGATATGTTCTACTACCGTCACAGGCAGCTATGGCTGCTATCTAATGTATCACTACTGCTGGGCACTTCATTATCATTTGACTTTACAGCGGTGTCGGTCCGCTGTGTAAATCTCATTTACCGACACTCAGGAAGCTGTGCTGGCTGTGCGGGCCTCTAGACCGCGTCTTGCCAACCGAATACGTCATCGGTTGCTATGGGAGGGTCGGACGCACGCACTGCCTCTGTGACGTGAGAGCCGAGGGTACCGTCCTGAACTCTGCCTGGCACGCTTTTCCCTGAGGGGGAAGAAGAAAGAGTAGAGTCACCATGACCCAGGGCCAGTACAAGGCAGGGGCAGGAGGGGTGAGTGCCCAGGGCGGTACCATTTAATACAGGAGGGGGGGGCAGCCGCAGGTAAAGTTCTGCCACGGCCACCTGTGTTTTACCTGTGTCATAGCCAGCGGGCAGCGGCAATGTACAAATTGGATGCCGTCTGCCGAGTGAGCTCCTGCATCCTTCCCTGTGAAGTGTTGTTTAATGTCTCCCCCTACGGAGGAGTCTCGTAGTCTCTGCCAGCGGCGTGACTTTACTGCACTCACGGCCAGAGGCAAAGTGGGAGCGGGAGAGGAGTGCTGCGCAGGGAACTGTGTCAGCGCTGTGACTAACAGCCTGTGAGATAGAGGAGCCGAGGACTCGTCTCGAGGAGCCTGTCTGGCTCTAGCTGGAAGCCAGCAGTAGCAGTCACTGTGCTACAGACGGACTACTGAACTTATAAAGTAAGCAGAACTTCAACTTAGAGAAGACTAATAAATGGCTGGCTGAATGGGGGGGGCTGACTGAAGCAAGGTTAATAATGACCACTGTGTATTAAGAAAAAACAGCAGATAAAGTATGGTTTTGCTTTATTTTAAATGAGCCATGCTTGCCATCTCTGACTGGCATTGTTGCTGCCCCCTGTTGATGTGTTCCCAAAGTGGCTCCCTCACTGTGAAATGCAGAAATAAAATTGGAGTATGTTAATTAAAGCAAGTGCTCACTCCATAAAGGAATGTGCAAAAAGATGTGGGACTTTAATTGTAACTCTTAGGCCTCTTTCACACTGGGGCGGCGTCAGCCATAAAGCGCTGCTATTTTTAGTGGCGATTTACTGCCGTTTTTCTGGAGGCTTTCGGCCACTAGTGGGACGCTTTTAACCCCCGCTAGCGGACAAGAAGGGTTAAAACTGCCCGCAAAGCATTCCTGTATTGGCGATTTGCCGGTGGTATAGCTGCGGTGCCCCATTGATTTCAATGGCCAGGAGCGATGGAGTAGCGGTATACACCAAAGATGCGGCTAGCAGGACTTTTTTTACCGTCCTGCTTGCGCACCACTCCAGTGTGAAAGCCTTCGGGGTTTTCACACTGGAGAGACAGCAGCGGCTGTTTCAGGTAACTTTGCAGGCGCTATTTTTAGCGCTATAGCGCCTGCAAAGCGACCCAATGTGAAAGGGGTCTAAGATGATTATTGACATACCATACAGACAACTGATAAAAATATATTAATTACTGAAAACTTAAAACTTAAGAAAACATTTGCCAAAAAAATACATTGATTTTTTTTCTTAAAAAGGGGGGGGGGGGCGCAGTTTATCATCTTGGTCCTGGGCACCAAATGGCCTTGTCCCAGCACTGCCGTGACCGACACTGCTCCCCTGCCCGCAGACATTGCCATCCGCTCAGAGAGGGAGAAGGCCCTGAAGCTGAATGAGCAGCACCAGGCCATCCTGTCTAGTATGCTGAGGGAGGAGGACAACAAGTACTGCGCTGACTGCGAGGCCCAGGGTAAGGTGGTGAGGGGGGCTCTGCTATGAATAACCAGCTGTCACAGTCACTGACACCCCACATCCTCCATTCATGGCTACAGCACTCTTGATCTGATTGGTTGTTGTGCAGCTCTGACAGTTCTTCTTTCAGTGTATGTGTACACATGTCTGTGTGACAAAAGTAGTTCTGATGGTACAGGAATAGGGGGGTCAGGATTAAAAGTAACATACATACAGACAGATGCGCACACACACTTTTAATCCTGACCCCCCTATTCCTGTACCATCAGAACTACTTTTGTAGGGTTCGAGATAGCAGCAAAGACTGCTGCTCCTCTGAAAAGCAATTTGTGTTCATATCGCTTTTCAGGGGCATTTGTCAGCCAGTAAAGAGGTATATCTTGCCTCCTCACCACCTGTTTTAAGCTCGTAAATGCAATGCACACAGTTGCGGGGTAGTTGCAGTGCAGCCCCATTCACCCTGGGTATACCTCCAGCTGCAGCCACAGCATGTTTACACCCCCAGCTGTTGCCTCTGCAGCTAAGGGGGCAAAAGTTGGGGGTGGTAAAAACAGCTTAACCATGTGGTTTTATTGCCCCTCCAGCCTGACATATGAACAAGCTCTTGGTTCTGTGTGGATGCGTGCTGCGTGTAGGGCAGCACACTCATTTCCCTACCCGCAGTAATGACAAAAGCAACCCATGTTTGCCAATGAATGGGGCACCATTAACAATTAATGGCACCCCTAAAGAGCAGAGCATTTGTCTGTGTGTGAAGAACGGGCGCGATTTTGCGCGTGTTCCGCAACACACATCGACGTGAACCAAGTCTTGGACAGGGGTGCCTCAAGACTGAAAATACTTTTCAAGTGTGCCCCGACTGGAAAAAGGTAGAGAAACACTGCTCTATTGTATATACTGTCAAAAACATGAATTTAACATGTTATTGTCTTTCTAGAAGAGACCATCCAAAGACCATTTCAAATGTAATCAATGTGGTGGTGATGTTCACAGTATATCTTTGGCATGTGTTATTATTTTGGATAACTGTAGAAACTTAGGCCTCGTACACACGATCGGACATATCCGATGAAAACGGTCCGCGGACCATTTCCATCGGATATGTCCGATCGGGAGTTTGATCCAATGGCGTGTACACACCATCGGATCAAATTCCCCGCCGCCGAACGGCGCGGTGACGTGACGGTGACGCGGCGGTGACGTTGACGCCGCTACGTCACCGCACCAGGAAGTAAAACACTTCCGCACATGTGCCTAATACATTCGGCGGCGGCGGTGCGGGACGACATGTCTGCTGGTAAGTGTACTAACCAGCAGACATGTCGGGCGGACAGATTCCCACCGGATAGATTTCAAAGCTTGCTTTGAAATCTGTCGGGTGGAGAAATCTGTCCGCTAGCCCATACACACGAGCGGAGATGTCTGCTGAAACGGTCCATCGGACCGTTTTCAGCGGACATATCCCCTCGTGTGTACGAGGCCTGATATGATGGCGTGTACACACCATCGGATCAAATTCCCCGCCGCCGGCGGCATGGTGACGCGGCGGTGACGTTGACGCCGCCACGTCACCGCCACGTCACCGCACCAGGAAGTTAAACACTTCCGCGCATGCGCCGAATCCATTCGGCGGCGGCGGCGCGGCGGCGGTGGAGGACGACATGTCTGCTGGTAAGTGTACTAACCAGCAGACATGTCGGGCGGACAGATTTCACCAGATGGATTTCAAAGCATGCTTTGAAATCTGTCGGGTGGAGAAATCTGTCCGCTAGCCCATACACACGAGCGGAGATGTCTGCTGAAACGGTCCATCGGACCGTTTTCAGCGGACATATCCCCTCGTGTGTACGAGGCCTTAGAGTTTTTTTGACTACTAGTGGAAAGCATGCTAAAACCTTTGAGAAAGGCCTCTTACACACAGATCAGTTTTTCTTCAGGTTTTTCTTTTCAGTTTACCAAATCCATCTAATATGAGGTCAAACCTCAAGAGTCTCAATTTGTATGCAATCAGGCAGGCCCTTGTACTACATAGTTTTGGTAAACTGAAAAGAAAAACCTGAAGAAAAACTGATCTGTGTGTAAGAGGCCAAAGTCTTTAAGAGCACTTTGGTTTACAAATAAGGTAGAAATTACAAAATTTGAAGCCTATACTTAAAGGTACTGATGACATTTTAATTGGGAATAGAAATCTTCTAAAGCTGGTAGCACCAAACAACATCCTTATTGCCTCTTGCTCTCCTGAGGAACTGATCAGAAATACTTAACAGTATTTAAGATTTGCAGTTGAAAACTAATAAAACCGGAAGAGGGAGAACAAGGGAATAAAGAAACAGGACTTTGGGCCCATGAGGGTGATAGATTTTGTATGACTCCCACACTGTACTGATATCAAGCTGGGAGATTTATTTTGTCCAAAGGTGCTGTGGTTTTAGTAATTACCCCATACTGGTTAGCCCCATGTTTCACAACTGTTGCAGAAGGGGTGTCAAGGGTGTAAAACATGCCAAGTGCATAACCCTGGAAGCCTGTAAAAACGCATTTACCAAAGACCTTGTACCCCCTTCAAATGTTGTAAACAAATTACCTTTAGTCATCAAAATGCAAACAATACAACCCTGCGAAGATCACACCTCAGCGAGCATTGCTGGGATTGGGACTAGGTGCCTGTCACTCCTTACATCATGCTATCCTCACTCAATATGCTGCCATATTATCAATAACAAGAAAGTAGAACAGCAATTCTCTGCCCTCCACATCCTCACCCAACACTTTCAGATGGAACTTTTGTTTGCCAAAGCAAACCTGAGCCTACCCAAATTCCAGAAGGACTAGGCACCCTGTTTCATCTACTCCAACCTGGACATAATATCCTTAGTTCATTAATAGGGATGAGCTTTATGTTCTGGTCGAACATGAGCTTGTCTCGAACATTGGCTGTTCGCCAAATAGCGAATAATTTGGTGTGCTAGCGGCAAATTCGAAAGCTGCGGAACACCCTTTAAAAGTCTATGGGAGAAATCAAAAGTGATCATTTTAAAGGTTAATATGCAAGTTATTGTCATAAAAACTGTTTGAGGACCTGGATCCTGCCCCAGGGGACATGTATCAACGGGAAAAAAACGTTTTTAAAATGTCCGTTTTTCTGAGAGCAGTGATTTTAATAATGCTTAAAGGGGATGTCCGCTCAAAAAAAAATATTAAAAGCCAGCAGCTACAAATACTGCAGCTGCTGACTTTTAATATCAGGACACTTACCTGTCCTGGAGTCCAGCGGCGTCCGCAGCAGAGGACGAGCAATCGCTCGTCACCCTGCTGCTCCCCCCTCCATCCACGGTGAGGGAACTAGGAATTAAAGCGCTCCAGCTTCACTGCCCGGTTCCCTACGGCACATGCGCGAGTCACGCTGCACCCGCAGATTGGCTCCTGCTGTGTGCTGGGAGCCGAGTGTTCCCAGCACACAACGGGAGGGGGGGCGATGGGATGTCAGAAAAACCCATCTTTTGCCCGAGACGTGTGGCCGGAAGTGGGTGCAGATACCTGTCTTTAGACAGGTATCTGCACCCCCCTCCCCCCTGAAAGGTGTCAAATGTGACATGGGAGGGGGGAGGGTTCTGATCAGCGGGACTTCACTTTAGGGTGGAGCTCCGCTTTAACCGCTTAAAGGGGAGTTCCAGGCTTTTTTTATGTTTATTAAAAGTCAGCAGCTACAAAAAGTGTAGCTGCTGGCTTTTAATAAACATACACTCACCTGCTCCACGGTCCAGCGTCGCTCCGCTTCTCTCCCCCCTCTCTGGCCAGTGTCTTCATTCCTAGTGTGGGCACCCCGGTCGTGACAGCTTTGGGTTTCACGGCCGGGCACTCACTGTGCATGCGCGAGCGGCACTGCGCTCTGTGAGATGATCGCCTAGGACCTGTGTCCCAGGCGATCGCATACAAGGAGGGGCCACCCTAGGTGATATTGCGTATCGCCTAAGCCAGTGGTGGCTGGTGCTCAAAATTTTTGGGGGGTGCAAACAAACGGAAAAAAAAACAATTGTAGCCTCACTGTGCCCATCAAATGCAGTTACTGTGCCCATCGACTGTGCCCATCAAACGCAGCCACTGTGCCCATCAAATGCAGCCACTGTGCCATCAATTGTCGCCACTGTGACATGCCATCAAATGCAGCCACTGTGCCATGCCATCAAACGCAGCCACTGTGCCATGCCATCAAACGCAGCCACTGTGCCATGCCATCAAACGCAGCCACTGTGCCATCATTTATCGCCACTGTGTCCATCAATTGTCACCACTGTGCCATGCCATCAAACGCAGCCACTGTCCCATCAATTGTCACCACTGTGCCCATTGTCATTACTGTGCCATCAATTGTCGCCACTGTGCCCATCAATTGTCACCACTGTGCCCATCAATTGTCACCACTGTGCCATGCCAAACACAGCTACTGTGCCATCAAACGCAGCCACTGTGCTGTGCCATCAAACGCCGCCACTGTGCCATCAATTGTCACCACTGTGCCCATTAATTGTCACCACTGTGCCATGCCATCAAATGAAGCCAATGTGCCATCAATTGTTACCACTGTGCCATCAATTGTCGCCACTGTGCCCATCAATTTTCACTACTGTGCCATGCCAAATGCAACCAATATGCCATCAAACACAGCCACTGTGCCATGCCATCAAATGCAGCCACTGTGCTATCAATTGTTACCACTGTACCATCAATTGTTACCACTGTGCCATGCCATCAATTGTCACCACTGTGCCATCAATTGTCACCACTGTGCCCATCAATTGTCACCACTGTGCCATGCCAAATGCAGCCACTATGCCATCAAACGCAACCACTGTGCCATGCCATCAAATGCAGCCACTGTGCCATCAATTATCGCCACTGTGCCATCAATTATCGCCACTGTGCCATCAATTATCGCCACTGTGCCATCAATTGTCGCCACTGTGCCATCAATTGTCGCCACTGTGCCATCAATTGTCGCCACTGTGCCATCAATTGTCGCCACTGTGCCCTGTAAAATGCTGCCATTGTGCCCATCAATTTTCCCCACTGTGCCCTGTAAAATGCTGCCACTGTGCCCTGTAAAATGCACTTGCCATCAAATGCAGCCAATGTGCCATCAATTGTCACCACTGTGCCATCAATTGTCGCCACTGTGCCCATCAATTGTCACCACTGTGCCATGCCAAATGCAGCCACTATGCCATCAAACGCAACCACTGTGCCATGCCATCAAATGCAGCCACTGTGCCATCAATTATCGCCACTGTGCCATCAATTGTCGCCACTGTGCCATCAATTGTCGCCACTGTGCCATCAATTGTCGCCACTGTGCCATCAATTGTCGCCACTGTGCCCTGTAAAATGCTGCCATTGTGCCCATCAATTTTCCCCACTGTGCCCTGTAAAATGCTGCCACTGTGCCCTGTAAAATGCACTTGCCATCAAATGCAGCCAATGTGCCATCAATTGTCACCACTGTGCCATCAATTGTCGCCACTGTGCCCATCAATTGTCACCACTGTGCCATGCCAAATGCAGCCACTATGCCATCAAACGCAACCACTGTGCCATGCCATCAAATGCAGCCACTGTGCCATCAATTATCGCAACTGTGCCATCAATTGTCGCCACTGTGCCATGCCAAATGCAGCCACTATGCCATCAAACGCAGCCACTGTGCCATGCCATCAAACACAGCCACTGTGCCATCAATTGTTACCACTGTGCCATCAATTGTCGCCACTGTGTTATCAATTGTCGCCACTGTGCCATCAATTGTCGCCAATGTGTCATAAATTGTTGCCACTGTGCCATCAATTGTCGCCATTGTGCCCTGTAAATTGCTGCCACTGTGCCCATCAATTTTCCCCAATGTGCCCTGTAAAATGCTGCCACTGTGCCTTGTAAAATGCCCCCCCCCCTGCCCGGCACTTACCTTTCTGGGGTCAGCCATCCTGCTTCCACGTCCCTCAATGTCTTCTCCCGCCCTTGATGATGTTTCAGCCAATCAGGTTATGGGTAACCAGAACCGGTGAACCTGATTGGCTGAGAAGCCTGTCAGTGCGTCCCCTGGATAACTTCCAAAGCCAACCAGCTGTCGTTGTTCAGATGGCCGGTGCTCACCAGGGGGCTGGCCATCTGAATAGTGGGCGGCAGCGACGATACATAGATTCATGCACTGCATGAATCTTTGTATTGTTGAAGTGACGGTGCAGGAGAGAGAGGGGGCGGCGCTCCTGCGCCCTCTATGGACGCACCCCCACTGGCCTAAGCGGTCCCTGGGCGGAAGGAGGAAGTGGGACAGGAAGTCCCACTTCTACTGAAGCCCCCACTCCCCCCCCAAAAAGATGACATGCCAAATGTGGCATGTAAGGGGGCAAGTAGTGGTTTAAGCAGAAGTTCCACTTTTGGGTGGAACGGTGCTTTAAGACCCTAGACCATTATGCAGGTTAAAGACCCGAGGAGTTTTTACAATTTGGCACTGCGCTGCTTTAACTGGTAATTGCGCAGTCATGCAATGTTGTACCCAAACTAAATTTGCATCCTTTTCTTCCCACAAATAGAGCTTTTTTTATGGTATTTATTTGCTTCTGCGATTTTTATTTTTTGCGATATAAACGGAAAAAGTCTGAATATTTTAAAGAAAATTATATTTTCTAATTTTTGTTATAAGAAAAATCGAATAAACTCAATTTTAGTCATACATTTAGGTCAAAATGCATTCAGCCACATGTCTTTAGTAAAAAAAAAAGTCAATAAGAGTATATTTATTGGTTTTCGCAAAAGTTATAGCATCTACAAACTAGAGTAAATTTTCTGGAATTTACACAGCTTTTAATTTTTTTTTTTTTTCCAAACCAGGGCAGTGGTGTGAATCAAAAGGGTGCGTTTATTTGATTACCATTTATTTTAATTTATGACTGCCTAACTCATTTCTTGAGGTGCTAAAATTTCAGGGCAGTACAACCCCCCCCCCCCCCCCCTCCCCCAATGACTTAATTTTGGAAAGTAGACACCCCAAGCTATTTTATATTTTGCCACAAGTTTCGGGGGAAAAAAAATTCTTTTATTTTCTGCACAAAGTTGTCACTAAATGATATATTGCTCACACATGTCATGGGCATACTGTATGTAAAAATTACACCCCAAAATACATTCTGCTGCTTCTCCGGAGTACGGGGATACCACATGTGTGGGACTTTTTGGGAGCCTAGCCGCGTAAGGGACCCCGAAAACCAAGCACAGCGTTCAAGATTTCTATGAGCATAAATTATGAATTTCACTCCTCACTACCTATCACAGTTTTGAAGGCCATAAAATGCCAAGATGGCGCACAACCCCCCAAAATGACCCCATTTTGGAGATTAGACACCCCAAGCTATTTGCTGAGAGGCATGTTGAGCCCATTGAATTCTTTATATTTTTTGCCCCAAGTGATTGAATAATGACAAAAAAATAATAATTTACTAAAAAGTTGTCACTAAATGATATATTGCTCACACATGCCATGGTTATATGTGGAATTGCACCCCAAAATACATTTTGCTGCTTCTCCTGAGTATGGGGATACCACATGTGTGAGACTTTTTGGGTAGCCTAGCCAGGTACGGGACCCCAAAATCCAAGCACCGCCTTTAGGATTTCTAAGGGCGCACATTTTTGATTTCCCTCCTCACTACCTATCACAGTTTCGAAAGGCCATAAAATGCCAAAATAGCACAACCCCCCCCCCCCCCAGCCCCCAAAATGACCCCATTTTGGAAAGTAGACACCCCAAGCTATTTGCTGAGAGGCATGTTGAGTCCATGGAATATTTAATATTTTGCCACAAGTTGTGGGAAAATGACAAACTGTTTTTTTTTTTAACAAAGTTGTCACTAAATGATATATTTCTCACACATGCCATGGGCATATGTGAAATTACACCCCAAAATACATTCTGCTGCTTCTCCTGAGTACAGAGATACCATGTGTGGGACTTTTTGGGAGCCTAGCTGCGTACGGAACCCTGAAAATCAAGCACCGCCTTCAAGATTTCTAAGAGCATACATTTTTGTTTTGTTTGCTGAGGTGCATGTTGAGCCCATTGATTATTAAAAAATGTTGCCCCAAGTGATTGAATAGTGAAAAAAAATAAAAAATTTACAAAAAGGTGTCACTAAATGATATATTGCTCACACATGCCATGGTTATATGTGGAATTGCGCCCAAAAATACATTTTGCTGCTTATCCTGAGTACGGGGATATCACATTTTTACTGATCACTATAGGCAAAAACTCCAAATGTTCTCTTCTCTAGTTTTCATGAACTTGCTCTTTAAAATGTATACAATTGAAAAACAATTAAGATTTAATTTATTATTTTTATTATTCTGTTTTTCAGCTTCAGCCTTTGCTAACTTGATTTCTTTGTTTCCAGTTTCTTACAATCCCTATAATTCATGAATACAATTTCAGTACCAACCTAAGAGATTTAAATGCATTCATTACTTGTCTTATAAAATTTTAAACAGTCCTATTCAACCATATTGGTTTTCTATTATTTCTTGAAATGTTGTTCCTATGGGGAATGCTCTTGCTACAGTATTTTTTTAAAGCCCAACATCAGGTACAATAAAGCTTACCAGAGTTATAGTTGAACACTTACTTTCCTTAACCACTTCCTTACTGGGCATGTAAACCCCCTTCCTGACCAGATGAAATTTCAGCTTGCGGCACTGCGTCACTTTAGCTGACAATTGCGCGGTCGTGCGATATGGCTCCCAAACAAAATTGGCGTCCTTTTTTCCCCACAAGTAGAGCTTTCTTTTGGTGGTATTTGGTCACCTCTGCGGTTTTTATTTTTTGCACTATAAACAAAAAAGGACGACAATTTTGAAAAAAAATACAATATTTTTTACTTGTTGCTATAAAAAATAGCCCAATTTGAAAAAAAATTCAGTTTAGGCCGATACGTATTCTTCTACATATTGTCATTTGTCATATGTCATACATAATGGCGGCGATCTGCGCTTTTTTTTGTGACTGCGACATCATGGCGGACACATCGGACACTTTTGACACATTTTTGGCACCATTCACATTTATACTGCAATCAGTGCTATAAATATGCACTAATTACTGTATAAATGTGACTGGCAGGGAAGGGGTTAACACTAGGGGGTGAGGAAGGGGTTAATGTGTATCCTGTATAGTGTTCTAATTGTGGGGGGAGGGGGGGTGACTGGGGGGGGGGGTGACCGATCTGTGTCCCTATGTACTAGGAACACAGATCGGTCTGCTCTCTCCAGTGACAGGACGCTGTCATTGTGAGAGCCGGCAATGAGAAATGATCTCATATGTTTACATATGAAATCATCTCTCATTCGCTGCACAGATCGCATCGCAAACGGCCACTTTGATTGGCCGTTCGTGGCGATCTGTGATTGGCTGTGTCCAAGGGACACGGCCAGTACACAAGTTCCCCGCTGCGCGCTCTGGAGCGCACGCTGGGAACACAGAAAGAGGCTGCCGTGAAAACACGGCAGCCCAGAGATTTAGAACCACCCTGCGGCCGCATATAGTCGTACGGCCGTAGGGAAGTGGTTAAAAACTACCTGCCTTAATGTACATTCTCTCTTTCACCCCGCTAATACTCTTGTTTACATGCATGTGAAAGTACAGCTCCCCCTATACTTTCTTGCACACTCAGATAAAAGTGCCGCAGGTCTCATAAACCCCAGTGCTATGGTCACAACTCGGACTCCTGACCATTTATATAACACACACAGCTCAGCCTTCTTTTATGAATAGCTAGAAGGAGAGGGAGGCAGAGATATGACCAAAATCCTGGGATGTGTGATACCTGCAGTACTTGCATATGAGCAGGCACATGTAGACAAAAACAATTGTACGGTGAGGAAAAAAGTGTACAGCGTTAACCTCCAAAAATTGTATATATTTTTTAGCAGAGGCCCTATAAAATAAAACGATGGGTGTTGCATTTTTTTTATGTCACAGTATTTGCGCTGCGGTTTTTCAAACGCAATGTTTGAGGAAAAAATACACAAAAAATAAAAAATAAATATTTACCCCAATTTTTTGTACAGTGTGAAAGATGATGTTTTCCTCGACAGAATCCATCAAGAAACTTGGTGGCAGAGCTTTTTTGACGAGGAAAACGGTCGTGTGTATGTTTTTCATCGAGAAAACTGTCGTGGAACTCGATGAGAAAAAAAAAAAAAAACAAGTTCTCTTTTTCCTCGTCGGGAGTCTCAATTTCCTCATCATGTTCCTCGTCGGGCTGGTTTTCGACGAGAAACTCGTTTGTGTGTATGCTTAGAAACCCGTACATTCTCAGAAGGGTGGCGCCAGTGGAATCAAACTTCCCCTTTATAGTGCCGTCGTACATGTTGTACGTCACCACGTTTGAGAACAACGAGATTTTGTCTTGACAGTGTGTACGCAAAGAAAGCTTGTCAAGATTCTCGACAAGCCTAACAAGGAACTCATCGAGGAAAACGATGTTACGTTTATGACGAGTTCCTTGGTAGTGTGTACGAGGCCTGAGTAAATGGATACCTAACATGTTATACTTTAAAATTGCTTTTACCTGTGAAAAGGCGGCAAAGTACAGTGCTTAACAACTTAAGACCCGGACCAAAATGCAGGTAAAGGACTTTTTGCGATTCGGCAATGAGTCATTTTAACTGACAATTGCACGGTCGTGCGACGTGGCTCCCAAACAAAATTGCCGTCCTTTTTTCCCCACAATTAGAGATTTCTTTTGGTGGTATTTGATCACCTCCTGTGGTTTTTATTTTTTGCGCTATAAACAAAAACAGAGCGACAATTTTGAAAAAAATGCAATATTTTTTACTTTTTGCTATAATAAATATCCCCCCAAAATATATATAATTTTTTTTTCCCTCAGTTTAGGCCGATACGTATTCTTCTTCCTATTTTTGGTAAAAAAATCGCAATAAGCATTTATCAGTTGGTTTTCGCAAAATTTAAAGCGTTTACAAAATAAGGGATAGTTTTATTGCATTTTTATAAAAAACATTTTTTTTACTACTAATAGCGGCGATCAGCGATTTTTTTTCGTGACTGCGACATTATGGTGGACACTTCGGACAATTTTGACACATTTTCGGGACAATTGTCATTTTCACAGCAAAAAATGCATTTAAATTGCATTGTTTACTGTGAAAATGACAGTTGCAGTTTGGGAGTTAACCACAAGGGGGCGCTGTATGATTTGTGTGTTCCCTGTGTGTGTTTGCAACTGTAGGGGGTGTGGCTGTAGGTGTGACGTCATCGATCACGTCCCCCTATAACAGGGATGACGTGATCGAATGCTGCGGCCACAGTGAAGCACGGCTCTCCCCATTCTTCAGCTCCCCATTCGGAGCTTCGGACCGGGTCACGGGAGCGCGCCGCGGGTACTAGAACCAACGTATATATACGTTGATGTGCCCAGCCGTGCCATTCTGCTGACGTAAATGTACAGTAGGCGGTCCTTAAGAGGTTAAAATCTTCCATAGGCTTTGCTTTAAACGCCTTAACAGGTTACTGTTTTAGAGTTACACAGGAGGTCTGCTGCGACAATTGTTGCTCTTGCTCTGACATTCACCACACTTACATGTGTGGTGCAATCACTGTTTACATATGCGTGAAGAATTCTCGTATGGGTTTTTCATAAAACTTTACTTTTTAGAAAAAATTGGATCAACTATATTGCTATCACAATGGATGAACAACATCCCTTGTGACAGCATGTGCCGTGACATGTCCTCTGGCCTCCAATGCAGCCAATCAGACACATAACGGGCAGGCAAACTAAGGGCTTCTATTAATAGCATTATAATGTGGTGAAGATGAAAAGGTGTAAATAACGCCGGGGTTTGTGTTGCTGTTTGCATTGTTGCCATGATAATTCTGGGTGCTATGTGAACATTCAGTTATGTTTCAATCATCTCTCATCGCGCTAGTACAGTTATAGAGTGTCTCTGGGGACATATGTAATATATGGGATTGGTTACTAGCCGGGGCAGTAAAGACTGACCCAGCAAAGAGCTACCAACATCTCGGCCTGCTTCAATCACCTACCCTTTCATTAGTGCAGCAAAAGAGTCTCTTTGGTGACATATGTAACTTATTGAATGGGCACGAGCTGGGTCAGTAAAGACAAACCCAGTGAATGAGTTACCAACATCTGGTAGCCAGCAGTCTATACCTGTACCTCATTATAAAACGGTTCCATGTGAGAGGATTCCCGGGGACAGCACGGTATTATATCAGTGGATTTTGCATACACCTTCCTCATGGTGGAACGGCGACAGAAGTTAATTCACCAACATCATTGTCTCCTTTTTTTTTTTTACTGGGTTCCAACTCCCTCCCATAGTGGAGGATTGCAATAACAGGAAACCTACGCTAACTTGCAACCTTTGATGCCCCTTAGGTACTAAATGTGTGAGTGACCTACCCCTGGTGGAAAGGGGCCCGTGTAGGAGAGGTTGGCTTATAAGCTGGGTTGGGAAGAGCGTTCCACTGGATGGATGGGCTGTTTTGGTGAGGGATAACACTGGGGTCGAACCATCGCAGTAGGCCGCACCACCCTAGGCGTGCTGGGGGTCGAGCTCCAGTTTACGCCACGGAGTGGTCAAGCCGAGTTGCGGGAGCCCCCACCTATTAGCCCTCCATCTTGGGGCAATAGTATACACTAAAAAAAGGTAAAAAATATATATATATCGAATAACTACACTAGCTATATATAGTAGGCCGGAAGCCGGGAAGGCAAAAGCGGTCTTGGGTCCTGCATAAACTTTATAGGGGGCGTACAACAAATCCCCCCATTCGTGCCCCAGTCTGGGGGTGGGGGGGAAAAGAGGGAAAAAAGGGAAGGATGGGGGAAGGTGGCCCTCAGTGACTCCACATGGAAAGTTAGGTCAATAGTGGTATAGTGGGATATGGCGGATGTAAAGTTTCTATCATATAATGTGAAAGGTCTAAACTCAAGAGGCAAACGACTGCAGGTACTGGAAGAAATCAAACAATATATGGCGGATGGTATTTATCCAGGGGTCCCATCTCTCCCTTGATTCTAATATCAAATTATATTCATCCACGTACCCCACTTGGTTCTATGGAGATGCCATCTCCAATCGTTCCAGAGGCGTAGCTATTGGCTTTGCTAGGGGGGTCGACTTCGCCTTAGAGGCGAGGATGACAGACCCGGAGGGCAGATACCTATTCTTGAAAGGTAAAATCGGGAATAGTGCTTATACCCTTGCCAATATCTACGCCCCTAACGTCCACCCTATAAAATATCTTGGCAGAATCCTGGACAAACTGAAAATATTTGCCACGGGATACATGATATTGATGGGGGACCTGAACTTTGTTCTGGACCCGAGACAAGATAGCACCTCCTTGGGGAGGGAGACAACCAGTGTACAGTTACAAAAGATAAAACGAAAGATGCATGACTGCCAATTGGTCGATGCCTGGTGGGCTTTTCATCCAAACACACAAGACTACACGTATTCCTCTCCTCCCCATGGAATGTACTCTCGAATCGATTACATGTTGATAGATCACAGGTTATTAGATGTCACCACAGAAACCGATATAGGGATCATGACCATCTCCGACCATGCCCCAATAACCATGAAAATAAAGTCAGCCTACCCAAAAAATAAACAGGGGGTCTGGCGCCTCAACGACTATTTGATTCGCGATGAAGCCGGGCCGGGAGGGTAGTGGAGGAATTAATTTTTTTTTTTACATGAATGACACGGAGGAGATCTCAAGAGCAACTCTCTGGGAGACGCACAAGGCTTATATCAGAGGGGTATTGATATCAGAGGGGGCACGAAGGAAAAAGGAGAGAAACAGGCTGCGTAATTGGTTAAAGAAATAACGCACCTCGAACAAAACCACAAAGTAAGGGGACAAAAAGAGACGTATCGGAAATTAATTATAAAAAGAGACGAACTAAAGGCAATTATGGAACAGGATGCCAGGAAAAATCTTAATCTTATAGCCAGAGAGATGTATCTATGGGGGAACAAATCGAGTAAACACCTGGCAAAAATGGCCCAAAAAAAGAAAACAAGGAACTACATTAAAAAAAAAAAAAATGGAGACTGGGCCTGTAGGGGGTGTGGCTGTAGGGGGTGTGGCTGTAGGTGTGACGTCATCGATCACGTCCCCCTATAACAGGGATGACGTGATCGAATGCTGCGGCCACAGTGAAGTGAGACTGGGCCTATGCAACCGTAGATATAGCAGACACGTTCAAAAATTATTACGAAGAACTATATAACATCAAACAACCATTGGGGCAGGCGGGAGACAGGGAGACGGTGGTCTCGACCTTTCTCGAGAGGGCAGGACTACCAAAGGTCGATGAGGAGGAAGTGTAACCATGGACAGGCCCATCACAAAAGAGGAAATCAAAAACGCCCTGAAAAATATGCCCATTGGGAAAAGCCCTGGCCCTGATGGGTTTACGGTATTATACTACAAGAGATTTAGCGATATCTTGATACCCAGACTCTGTAGCTACTTTAATGGCCTGGGGTCAGAGTATGAGTCAGGAAGAGTCAGCAGCTTTGATTGCTATTATTTTGAAAGAGGGTAAGGATCGATCCCTATGCTCTGGGTACAGACCCATCTCTCTTTTAAATATAGATGTCAAGCTGTATGCAAAGGTCCTGGTGGAACACCAGAAAAGAGTCA
Organism: Rana kukunoris; assembly: GCA_029574335.1. Lineage (NCBI taxonomy): Eukaryota > Metazoa > Chordata > Amphibia > Anura > Ranidae > Rana > Rana kukunoris. Next base: position 218,319,615 of record CM056053.1, on the reverse strand, counting down.
TGACTCGGCTGATCTACCTGGACCAGGTTGGGTTTGTCCCCAACAGGGAGGGCAAAGACAACGGCATAAGGGCACTCCTTCTACTACAGAGGATTAGGCAGGTCGGGCCCTCCAGTCTATTCCTGTCGGTAGATGCCGAAAAAGCATTCGACAGGGTAGACTGGGGACTCATGATGTAGACACTAGCAGCAATGGGAATGGGGAATAGGCTCATCAAATGGATTGAAGCACTATACCGTCGGCCAACAGCAAAAATTAAGATTAACGGATCTCTATCGGATTCCTTCGAGATGAGGAACGGGACAAGACAGGGCTGCCCCCTGTCCCCCCCCTTCTCTTCATCTTATCACTAGAATCGCTGTTGGCCACAATCCGAAAAGATCCCGATATCAAGGGGATCCGAGTCGGAGATGAGGAACTTAAAATATCGGCGTTCACCGATGATATACTGTTTTTTATCACTGATCCGGTGAATACTATTCCTAAGTTATCTCAGACCCTGCAACAATACGGCCCTATTTCCAACTTCAAGATCAATGTGGCAAAATCGGAAATATTAAATATTAACCTGAATAAAACCAAAGTAGGCTGGGTGAAAGAGATCTTTGACTTCCCCTAGCGAAAAGAAGTAAAGTACCTAGGCATCAAACTAGCTAATATGGTCAAAAAGATCTATAAGATCAACTATGTTCAATGTATTCAATGTCTACTGTTAAATGAAATTAAAAACGAACTAAAAAAAACAATAAACAAACTCATTTCATGGGTGGGACGTATAAACATGTTAAAAATTATATACGTCCCCAAGATTTTATATAAATTTCAACTAATTCCAATCGCGCTACCCCCACAATATTTAAGAACTTTAAATTCCTTACTAATGAACTATGTCTGGAAAAACAAAAAGCATAGATTATCCCTGATAACTCTAAAACAGGATAAGCAAGATGGAGGCTGGGTGGCTCCTGATATTAAAAGCTACTATAGAGCAGCAGTCCTCTCCAGGGCGGTGGAATGGGCCAGAGACAAACACGGGAAAAGATGGTTACAAATTGAGAAAGCACAAGAAATGACGCAATTAAGTACAATTTTGGTGGATGCCTCCACAATACAAAGCACTGAAGCACAATATATATGAAATGACGAAAAGCACTTTGAGAATGTAGGATAGAGTACAGACACTACTGAATAGCAAATTCAATTCTCCACTTATTAATATTAAAGAAAACGCATATTTCACACCTGGTGAAAAAAAAACTGGGGGTAACTGGATTAAAAAGGACAGAGTGCACTTGGGGGACATTATAAGGAGCGGTGAGTTGGCCACCTTTGAGGAGCTGAAGTCCAGACATGATCTTTGGAAACTCGATGGGTGGCACTATGCGCAGTTACGTCACTTCGTGCAGCAACTTCCCCATCCATTAAGGATGTGGACCGAGCTGACACCATTAGAGAAGGTTTGCACCGGGGAGAATTTAAAGGGCACTATAATTATTAAGATTGGGGCACGGGGAGCAATATCCTTTGTGGAAAAATGGGAAAGGGAGTTGGGAATTCCTAGGGGGGTAAATACAGTTGATAAGATAATGTCTCTCGTCCACGCTTCCGCCAGCGACTCGCGAACTGCGGAGATGAACTATAAGCTCATCTCCGGGTGGTATATCACCCCGGCAAAATTGAGCAAATTCAAAACCAGGCAGTCCGCTAAATGCTGGCGTAGGTGTTCCGACAGAGGTACGATGGCTCACTTGTGGTGGACCTGCCCGATAATTCAAAAATATTGGGACTCCATATTGCGTCAAGTAAAAGAAATTATGGGCATGGTGATAAAAAAAAGATCCGTGGGTAGTTCTCTTCCACGGTAGCTGCGAGGGAATTAAAAAGTATAAGCAGTCACTACTACCCCACCTATTGAATGCAGCAAAAAGGCTCATACCCAAAAAATGGCAAGACACCGGATGCCCACAGATGTGGGAGTGGGTAGCTGCTGTGGAAGAAACTTATAGAATGGAAGAGTTGAAGAAAAACACCCTAGAAACTAGTAATAATTCCAAGATCAAATGGCATAAATGGTAGGTTTATAAGAAAACATGGAATTATGTGGTGAATTCAAGACCACCCTTATGAAGGGAGCCCGCAGCACCCATATGAGAAAGACATCCCTTGAGAAGGGGAGACCAAGAGTCTGCCATCCACAATAGGAGTCTTATACCAAGAGTGGTTGACATAGACTTTTCCTGATGGTGAATAGTTAGAAGTAGGGTTGTCCCGATACCACTTTTTTAGGACCGAGTACAAGTACCGATACTTTTTTTCAAGTAGTCGCCAATACCGAATACCGATACTTTTTTTAAACGTGTCCCCAAATGCAGCCATGTATGCAGCCATGTCCCCCCACATATTTCAGCCATGTATGTCCCCCCACATATTGCAGCCATGCATGTCCCCCACATATTGCAGCCATGTATGTCCCCCACATATTGCAGCCATGTCATGTCCCCCCACATATTGCAGCCATGTCATGTCCCCCCACATATTGCAGCCATGTCATGTCCCCCCACATATTGCAGCCATGTCATGTCCCCCACATATTGCAGCCATGTCATGTCCCCCCACATATTGCAGCCATGTCATGTCCCCCCACATATTGCAGCCATGTCATGTCCCCCCACATATTGCAGCCATGTCATGTCCCCCCACATAATGCAGCCATGTCATGTCCCCCCAAATATGCAGCCATGTCATGTCCCCCCACATATGCAGCCATGTCATGTCCTGTGCCCCATATTGCAGCCATGTCATGTCCCCCATACCTCCGCCGCCGTCGCTGCTGCAGCCTGCAGGGTTAATCCCCGTGCAACACATACCCGCGGCGCCATGTATAGACACGCGATTGGACGGATCCGTCCAATCGCGAGCAAGGGGGGGTGTCTATGCACGTATCCGTGGTGCCGCGGGTATTCCAATTTACACGGGGATTAGCGGCGGTCGGCGGCAGACGTTGTGCGGCAGGCGACATGCGACGAGCGTGGTGCGGCGTGCGGCGAGCGGCAGGCAGCGGCGGCGGCGAGGGGGGGGGGGAAGTATTCTATTTTGGTATCGGGGGTATTTGGGGGAGTACAAGTACTCCCGCAAATACTCGGAATCGGTCCTGATACCGATACTGGTATCGGTATCGGGACAACCCTAGTTAGAAGGAGTCCTGGGGGCCACGGGGGGTGGGGGGTAGGGGCTGGGAGGGCGAACAAGGGATATGTCTAGAGAGCGCTGCAGAAGTAGGATCGGGGGGTAGCTAATAGTGTACACACCGAGTCAATTAGATTATTTGACGTAACAGCGGGGCTCTCTCTTTATAAATTATAAAAAAAAAAAAAAGCAAAGCTACACGATGCATGAATAGTTTCACAGATGATGCAAAACCGCAAATAGAGACGATCGAAGCATCAAACTATGAGCGGCACTCAAAGGTTTGGTAGTGGCTGATGTGAAAAAAAAATAAAAAAATAGTCGCAAGTAGAAATTGAATAGGTTACGAAAGTCAGGAAAATTCTCGTATGACAGAAAAAAAGTGATGTCATCTGTTAATTTTAACAACAAAATTTTGATTTTTTTTTTTTAGTCTTAAGCTCCATACACACTATTAGTTTTCCTGCAGGTTTTTCTCTTCAGGTTTACCAAAACCATCTAATATGAGGTCAAACCTCAAGAGTTTCAATTTGTATGCAATCAGGCAGGTCCTTGTACTACATGGTCTTGGTAAACAGGAAGAGAAAAACCTGCAGGAAAACTGATAGGCCCAGATTCACAGAGCGATTACGCGTGCGCAACTGCTGTTGCGCGTGCGTAAGTCTAAATGTGCGCGTGCGTATAGTTGCACGCGATTCACAAAACAATATACGCCAAAAATCTACGTTTTTTGGTCCGGCGTAATTGAGTTAGACATTCGCTTCCCTTCGCGCAAAACTGCGCTAGACACACCATTGATTTGCTAGTCAAATATGCTAATGAGGGAGTTACGGGGATTCACAAAAAAACGCAGTTGCTGCGCAGGCTACGCGATGTGCGCAACTGCAAAATGTTCTGTCTAAAGTTAGAGGACCTAAAAGCTGGTCTAAATTTTGAAAAAAAGTCTAATTGTCAGATAAAGCAACACTGTTAGTGAGGAGTTCAGCAGTCACACGTGTTGCCCAACAATCTGTATGCCAACATGCCAGGGGCATCGTCGCGCATAGCTATACTACTGACTTTAGATGAACAAAGAAGGATGAGGGCACGGAGGATGGCACTAAGGAGGGCACGGGAGATGTTTTTTTTTTTTTTTTGCTTATATAAAATTTACAATTTAATCTAATCTAATACAATATTCTTATCTGATACAAGGCCCTCACTCTTCACTTGATATATCACACACGCATAGACCTCTTTGGCATGAGAGATTCTGAGGTGTCTCGCATCTTCAGATTCACCCCTCATGCCATCATGGAATTACCACCACCTTGCAGGAGGACATCAGCAGCCCAACACATGGTACCACCCATGACACCCATGACAGCTACATATACAATCAGAGCCCCATCCCCACAGATTTCAAACAGAACATGTATGGGGACAGCTGGCTGGTTGGTGAGTGACATGGGAGTCAGGCATGACTATCCCCTCCCGTGATGCACACCTCACAAGTGGCACATGCATGACTAACATCCTCCTGTCTTTTCCCTTCAAGGTGACTCTGCATATGCACTGGTACCCCATCTCATGACCCCATCTCATGCCAGCTCACATTATGCATCTTTGCACGTTAAACACACACATTAATCATGGCACAATGAGAATGCATGCATGCACACCACTGTGGTCCCTAGCACACACACCCCACATCCTCATCAAATTGGATTGGCACCAGTCCACCATGCAAGACTGGTGAGCAGTAACGCCACGTCAAGGCTCCAATTATGTCACTGTACATTCATACACCATTCACACGGACCTGGGAATCACTTCTCCCTGGTCCTGGGGAACCCTTCTCCAACTAAATTGAGGGTGACACCCCTTTTCCAGCAGGAATGTCACCCCCACATTCAAACATCATTCACAACCCAAAATATGCCAAAAATGTCAGCAAAAAAAAAAAAAATGCATAGGGAAAAAAAAAATGCATAGAAAAAAAAAAAAAGCTTTCAAACCAAAAGAAGGGGGAAAAAAAATTAATGCCCTCTGCCTGAGCCACGCCTGGGGCGCCCCCGGCCACGGCCCCGGACCCTCAGGGGAGACGCATGGGGGAGGGGAAAAGCCGGGGAAGGAGGAGCAGCCCCTGAGATCTGCCCACCTGGCGGCCTGCCCTCCAAGGCCACGGCTATTCTGTCCAGGGCAGCACCAAGTGTTGCCGTGTTGCCCTGGATAGCCTGGGTAAGGGCCCTCACATCCTGCCCAACGCCTGCTGCTGTAGTTTGCAGGTCATTTAGGCAGGTTGTGAAGGCCCGGGAGTGGGAGTCCAGGTTACCCAGCCTATCGTTGATGGAGGACAGGCTCTGATCCACCCGCCCCATAGTCTGGCAGAGCTGTCTCAGAAGGTGGGTCTGGGTGGCCAGGTTCCTTCTCAGACAGGCGGGCAGGAGATTGGGCGCCCCCCTGGTGCTCTGGGATGACCTCCTGGCTCCAGCTGATGGTTGTGGCCGGGGATAAGGGGAGGCCCTTGTGAGGGGAGCCAAGTTGGGGGAGGAGGGGGGGGGGGCTCACCCTTAGGGAGGGCAGGCTTCTTGCAGCCAGAGGGGAAGAGTCCGCAGAAACCAAACGGCCAGTGCCTGGCATGGACTCCTCCTCCTCATGATTCGCCTCCTCCTCATGATCGTCCTCCGCATGATCCTCCTCCTCCTCTTGTTCCTCCTCCGCGGACTCTGGCCTTGTTGGGGGGGCCTCATTAGGCTGCTGTCCTGGCGTTGGAGCGGTCAGGCCAGATGGCCCTGCACCCTCCTGCACATCTGTGGATGACAGAAACCATTCACAGGTTGGAGGATCCACACACTTGGCACATATTCCCTTTCACCCCCTCCCCCACACATGCTACACACCTGAGAGAAATAAAAACCTTACCTGGCACCGCGGGGACCGGACTTGTGTCAAAGCCTGGCAGGCCCTCCACTTCATGCCGGTGAAAGGTCAGGGCCACCACACGCTCCGTCGCTGTAAATCTAACCCGGCATGGTGGGCCCCCTCCTGTGCCCCTGGCATGGGCATTTATTGCGGCCAGTTTTTTTTTCACCTCACGCCGGAGGTCATTTATTTTCTTTTCAATCCCAGACCGGGTCCGTGTCTCCCCCTCCCCCGATGAATTGACCTGCTCCGTGATCATATCCAATATCTCCCTCCTCCTGTCCGGGGTGGTGGTGGCACTCTGCGGGCCGTGGAGGTAACGCCCATAGTCGGTAATGGCCCGGGCAAGAATTCTTTTTTCCCCCACTGTAAAATTAAGCTTTCTTTTTCTCTCAGTCATACTTCCAAACAAACTCACTAGCAGTCACCAAAAATCTGTCACAAATACAAGCACAACCAATCAGACAAGAACACACACAAAGAGAAAAAGAACACCCAAAAATCACACTAGCACTCAGCAAGAAACAGACACAAAAAAATCAGATGAAAAAATAAAGCAAGAAAACAAACGCTCAGAAATATATCAATCAAACAAACAGTCTCAAACACTTATCAAAATACACTTTCACAAAACTACCAACAAGCACTAGATCACACAGAACACTAATCTGACAACTACAAAACACACTCTAACGAACAACAGAGCAAAAGCACTTGATTCAATGGGAAGGGACACAAAGGGATGTACTTTTGCAATGGAAGGGCGTTTGTGTGTGTCTATTTATGCTGTCTGCGTAGTTCACAACATTGCCCTAGTCCATTTCCAATTTCACTGATTGCGCCGCTCCCGAGTTGTGAGCATGCGCACAACGGAGCTGACATGGTTTCCTTCACGCGCGCATGCGCGAGTCGGCCGGCCCTTCATTTGCATGGGGTCACGGCTCATTTCAATGTAACACGCCCACGTCCCTCCCAATTTGTATTACTCCTCCTTACGCCTCCGGAAAAAACCTTACGCTTGCGCAATCTCTTGCGTAAAAGCTATGTGAATCGCGGGATTACGCGGCTAGATTGCGCAAGTCTAACGGAAAAGTGGTGCGCTACGCCGGACCGATAATGCGCCGATCTACGTGAATCTGGGCCATAGTGTGTATGGGGCTTTAGTTTAAGGACTAAAACCGCATTTTAGTTTTAGTTCCATTTTTGTCTTCTGCAATTGTTTTAGTTTAAGTCGTATTTAGTCAACTAAATCTCCAGTACATTTTAGTACTAAAATGTCCTACGCTTTATTTGAGTAAAATCTCTAGTACATTTCAGTTGACTAAAACTCCTTTTAGTCAACTGAAATCTAATGCCCCGTACACACGATCACTTTATGTGATGAAAAAAAACGACGTTTTCTGTGAAGTAAAAAACTACGTTTTTGAAACTTCACTTTTCAAAGACGATGTTGCATACACACCATAGTTTTTTCACAAAAAGCGAGGTTACGTTCACCACCATTTTCCATTGAAGTTCGCTTCATAACTAGCTTCTGGGCATGCGCGGGTTGAAAAACGTTGTTTTAAACAACATTTTTTGCTACACACGGTGACTTTTTGTGAAACAAAAAACGACGTTTTGAAAAACGACACATAAAATTGAAGCATGCTTCAATTTTTTTTTGTCGTTTTTTACAAGACATAAAACGACGTTTTCCCCTACACACGGTCAATGAAATTGACGTTTTTAAAAACGTCATTTTTTTCATCACATAAAGTGATCGTGTGTACGCGGCATTACGAGTGTAAATTTAATTGTAATGCATTACCATTTGCAAACTTATTATATACTGCCGTAGTGAAAAATCTCATATGTTATTATTTATGGTATTCAGGTATGAATATGCTCTGCAGGCCAATGGTAATTTTGAAATCAAATTTCAATTTAGTTTTAGTCTTAGTCTTTTGACTAATATGCCATTTTAGTTTTAGTCCCATTTTAGTTGTACCGCCTGTGTACTTTATAGTACCGGTGCTAGTTAAATTTAGAGGGAGATCAGAATATAGTTAAACTCTGATCCAAATTGTCAAGTGCAAAACAGGGTCTCAGCTTGGCTGTGCTGTAGGCTAGTCTGTTACACTGGGGTGTTCTTCCAACCCCGGTGCTGCAGGTGACAGCAGTGAAAAATAATCATATATTCCTAAGAGATAACAGCAATAATCATTCACATATGAAGGCAGATAGCACAGGTCATAAAAATTATTAGCAACATGAAAAGGGCTGCAGATTCATAGCATTATATCATACACAGTAAAAAAAAATATTATATTGCATTATATCATCCTACACTTAGTAGACAAAATAATCAGCTTTCCTATCTATTTTTGCATTTTTATGTTTGGTTGACTTGGTCTCCATGTTCCAAATATCTAAACCCTTATATTCATGAAACGTTTGACATTTGTTTAAGCTGAAATAACTAAGCCTAAAAATGTCTACAACTGCTGAATGGTATTTGCCTGGCTGTCATGATTCAGTGGCTGAGAAACTTTCTGACAAGTATGCAGACTATGGACTGTCACCTCACTTTGACCTTGCTCTATATTTGAATAATTTAAAATCAAACTCATCATGCTCAAGCTGGATAGGCACAATATTTGTGTGCAAGTGATGATGCTGTCACATTAAAGATTAAAGTTGGGAAGTGGGGGAGGGGTGTTCTGCTGTTGGATTAAAGTTAGAAGTGGGGGGTGCTGACTTGTTACCTCTTCTCTCATGCAGCCAGCGAGTTGAGAACTGGGTTGAGGGGCCAAAAATGACTTCTCACCATGACTTCTCACTCATAATTTGGGGGGCCCTCTGCAGCTTTGGGGGGCCCTAAGAGGCTTGCATAGTGAGCCTATAGGGAGGATCGGCCCTGGTCTATACCATAGTGTTTTGCAGTCCGTGGATGAGTACCAGATTTTGCATTTAATGCTATATATTTGCTCTGTTAGTCAAAAACAAACAAAGGCATATAAACAGCTTGGCAACTATATAACAAGCATTTTAGGGGAAAGATTGCTATTCATTTATGATAGTAATAACATAAGTGTCTAAAGAAAAAAAAACAGTCCCTGCGAAATATAGTACAATATCTTGAAGTGTATCTAACCCAAGAACAAAATGTAATATATGACAGCGAACCAGTCCTCTTTTTCAGACTTTTTTACTTGGCAAGTAGTGATGAGCCGAACACCCACCCCCGTTCGGTTTGCACCAGAACCTTCGAACGGACCGAACGTTCGCGCGAACATTTAGAACCCCATTGACGTCTTTGGGACTCAAACGTTCGAATTTAAAAGTGCTAATTTTAAAGCCTAATATGCAAGTTATTGTTGCAAGACGTCTTTGAGAACCCGGGTCTTGCCCCAGGGAACATGTATCAATGGAAACATTTTTTAAAAACGGTTGTTTTTTCAAGAGCAGGACTCCTGAAAAAACAACCGTGTATAAAACTTTTTTTCCATTGATACATGTTCCCTTGGGCAAGACCCGGGTTCTCAAAGACGTTTTCACAGGCAAACTATAGACACCCAACAGGTACAATATTTAAAGGAATTTTTTTTTTTTTATTTAAGCACCATTGGATTAGCAGGAGCGGTGATTTTAATGATGCTTAATGATGCTTAAATTAAAAATGTATATATATATTAAAATTCCTTTAAATATTGTACCTGCTGGGTGTTCATGCCTGTGATAACGTCTTTAAATAGCACAATCACCTGCCTGCCAGTAAATTAGGAAGAACTGATCTAGCTAAGCTATACAGTGTATAAATATTATATGTACAACACCTGGGATGTGTATATATATCCTCTGCACACTGTAACATTAACTGACTAGCCTGCCTGCCTGCTCTATCTACCTGCAAAAAATGACACTCTCTGTCTTTCTCTGTTCTCTGTTAACTGCCACAACACACTACACAAGGCCGCCCTGCAGGGTGGGGCGTATACTAAACCCCCTGAGCCATAATTGGCCAAAGCCACCCTGGCCAACTTGGCCAATCATCAGCGCGCAATGCCGCAGTGAATTATGGGCCGTGACGCGCCACTCGAATTTGGCGCGAACGACTCATAACGTTCGAATTTCGACGAACGGTCGAACAGACGATGTTCCATTCAAACATATGTTCGAATCGATGCCGAGCTCATCCCTATTGGTGAGTAAAGGTACTAAAATGACAACACAAACTGTATTGTACCTATGAAGAAGCAGCAGTATTGTTACCCTAGAACCGAAAGTATGTTACGACTACAGAACATCCCCTTCTCTTTGCAGTAACTCAGGGGAAAGGTAGTCTTACGTCCACAGCAGGAGATGGAAATAGAGCTAACTAGTATTGCAGCGCAGACAGAAAGCAGTTATTTTTTGTATTAAACAGATATAACAAAAATGTGTTTATTGGTATCTAGGGCAGTGGCGGCAGCTCTATTAGGAGCGCAGGGGTGCTGCCCCCTAAACCATGTGCCCGGCCGCTAATCTACATTCAGGGCGCAGGGGGCATAGATTTCAATGGGTTTTTTTGTTTTTGAAGCACATGAGGCTCTAATTGGCTTCAAACAGGGTGGCTCGGAGCACAGAGCACTGTGCCCCCCCAAGCCCACCCACTTGTGTGACAATAGCAAATTAATATTTGCTATTATCTTCCTGCTTCTCCTCCCAGGGGGAAGGCCACCGAGGAGATGAAGCAGAGGGAAGCCGCTGAAGCTGTCCATGACCTGAATGAGGTAGTGCAGGGCTGGTGGGTGACAGGGGGTGAGGGGTTCGATGGATTGACCGACCAAACGAGGGGAGGAGTTGGGTGATTTGTTTGCCGCCCTCAACCTCCCAAAGAATGGAGCACCAGCTGCCACTGATCTAAGGGGAGAAAATAATGAGAAAATTAGATACGTTTTAACCACTTCAATACTGGGCACTTTCATCCCTTTTGTTTGCCCAGACCTATTTTTATCTTAAAGTGCTGCCACACTTTAAATTATAATTGCGTGGTCATACAACGCTTAACCCATATGACATTTTTATAATTTTTGTCACACAAATAGAGTTTGTTTTTGGTGGTATGTAATCACCACTGTGTTTGTTCTTTTCTTTTTCTTTTTGCTGAATAAATCGAAAAAGCCCAAAATCTTTAAAAAAAAAAAAACGTTTTTTTTTTGTTTCTGTTATAAAACTTAGCAAAGAAATAATCGTTCTAATAATTTAGGCCTAAATGTATTCTACTACATTCATTTGTTCGGTCTAAATAATCCAAATCAGAGTATTTTTTTTTTAGTCTGTCCACAAACTATTGGATATATATCTCAAAATTGATCAATCCTGATGTACTGACTTATTTCTTGAGGCACAAAATGCTAGTACAGTACAATTACCCAGGCAGGTACGAAACTATTACCAGCTATCTTTATCTATGTTCTTTATCATGTTTGCAAGGTGAGACAGAGGTATATCTGGTCACTGTTTTTATGGGGGGAATCTATATACCATCCCAAACAGGTTATCCGTCTCTCAGTCCAGAGAGACAGGCGCCTGTCTTTTTCCCTTTTGGGTTGATCCAGAGACTCTGTCTCATTCCCTTCCCTTATTTTATAAGGAAATATATACCTATTTTTTTTCATTTTAGGACCATAAAGACTGACTTTTGACTGGTTACTGATCTAGTAGGCCCGCACAGTCTAGAGGGATCTTTGCTGTTGTAACCATCTCACTTTGGGCCCTTTAATTCAGCAACTACCTTCTATGTCTTTTCCCCGCCTCAATTTCAGCAGTTGAACACTCTTTTCAAGGGAAAAAGGGAAATCAATTGGTTGTAATTGAATCTGATATGATTAAGGTAAATTCTTTCCATAAGTAGACAAATTGATCTTTGCTTAGCTGATTAAAATTATTTAAAACCTCTCTTCTATACATCCTGTAGGAAACTTGTCTTTTCCCTATGGTTGCACGTTCCAAGGGCTGCAAAGGAATTTGTTTGCCCTATTGAATCCAATTTTGATTTTATAAGCCTCTGGCATTATATGGCATATATTGAATCTTTGATTCAATATATGTTGTATAATATTCACATAAAAACAAAGATTAATGATGATTAAAATAAGCTGTAACTATACCCATTTAAGCATAATAATTCATTGTAAATATTCATAAATGTCTGTTCTTCTGACTCAACGTTATGCAAGACTCTTAAGTCTCCTGAAGAAGCTCTTCTCGGAGCGAAACATGTAGAGCAGAAGTGGCTGCACAGTTGTATATTTGCATGTTTTTGTATTATTTGAAAAAAATTATATTTTGATATCAAATAAAATTTGTATTTTTTTATTCTAAATATTAATGTTGTAGACTCATTCTGGCACCTTTTGCATCTCCCGCCTTTTGCATCCTCATATTACTCTCCTCATCAGTTCATCCCTCATAGTCCCTACCTTTTGTTTTACCAGCCTGTCCCTCTTCAATTGTAAGCTCACAGGAGCAGGGCAGCTCTAATCCTCCTTGTTTTGAATTGTACTGTTGGTGTAGTGTCTCCCTACATTGTAAAGCACTGGGCAAACAGTTAATGCTATATAAATTCTTACTGTCTGCTGGCCAATCCAGAGAAAGCAGCAGCCGAAGAGGTGAACAGCAGCTCAGCCTGTGAGGAGGCCTTCACCGAGCCAGCTCCCGGGAGTCAGAGGACAGCTGGGGTAACGGAGGAGGTGGGCACCATGTCTCAGGATGGAGGAGAAGTTCTGCTGCCCCAGTGAGTTCACTCTAACAATCAGCACCCAGCTGAGGGCACCCATGTCCTTGGCAAGACGACCAACACCCCCCCACCGTCCAGGAGTAGGAGGATGGCTGGGGCAGCGGAGGAGGCAGTCACCATGTCTCAAGATGGAAGAGAAGTTCTGTTGTCTTATGCCTCGTACACACAATCAGGCTTTTGCCCGGCCAAACTTACATCAAAGTAAAAGAGAACAAAACTAAACTTCAATGGAATTACTTGGAATATCCGATGGAAAAACTCTGATGAGTCATACACACGGTCAGAATTTCCGATCGTGTGCACAGGGCTTTAGTCTTGATTAGAGCACGCAATAGTCAAGCAACGGCCCTGGTTCTGATTGGCTACAGCTAATCACATGTCGCTGATGGGCTGTGATGGGCCCGGTCTGTACGATGTGATCACCTTGACCGACCTCAGTTAGCAATACAATTCTACACAATAAATGGCATGAAAAGAAGCCATCCATTGTTTACAATTGTCATGGGATCTGCTGTGATTGGTCAGCTGCTCAGTACACTGATCTGTCATCGGCTGTGTCCAGTGGACACTGTCGGTGTCATATCGCACCACAGCGTGGTCCATGGCTTGCAAGTGAAGATCCCACCCAGCCGTCATTCCACTATAGGCTGGGCAGGTGGTTAAAGTACATCTAACTAAAGATGGAGTTTGATTAAATAAAATTAAAGACTAAAGCTGGGTACACACGGTACGAAAATGAACCAAAAAGGGTCGGTTCAGAATAATTTGGCCTGTGTGTACAGCTGTCTGTTCTACAGGAGCCAGCCTTACGACCAGCTTATGTCAAACAGGCATGCTTGAAAACCAGTATCCGAACAGCACTCGATCAGCGCTGTGTCAGCTTTGTGTTAGTAGGACGATCTGTCGGTCCTCTTTTTTTGTTCAGCCCGCTGGGCTAAAAAAAAAAACTTCTCATGTGTACCCCCCAAAAATGTATTTAAATAAAAAGAATCAACACAAGGAACAGTACTTACAGTACATTAAATGATAAGTATCCCCTGCTGGATGCTCGGGTTCTCTGCTTCCCCCACCAATTTCACTGCAGCTCTAATCCTCCTGTGCTGTGGGGGTTAATACAAGCAGCTGGATCTGTCATAGGCACTTGTCAAGAGTGTTAACTACAGCAGCTTCTTTCTGCCCCCTTCTCCATTTATAAACGCTGTACTGTATCTTCCAGCAATTAAAAGCGCTCTATGAATAGGGTAGGTGGGACTTTCATTCATCCATCCTCCAGTCTTACAGCACTTGTCATTGATGGAAGCTGTAGTGTAGCTTCTATGAATGGAGGACAGGGCGGAAAGGGCAGGAATAATATCATTATAATTGTAATGATATCACGTACTGTCCACACGAAAAGCTGTAGCTAGTGGCCATGTTTGAGAAACTTTTGGCAGCTATGACAGCTTGGCTAACAGTTTAACAGGGCAGTAGAATATTGAACTCCCTCCCTCCTCCCTTATGTTCAGGATTTCATAGGCTTTATACTTCAAACAAGCTGTTACCTCAACAGGGAAAGCTAAACAGCTAATGTTGGCCTGGCAGTATGTCCAGGCCTATCATAAAACTGTCACCCTCTCAATTCAGAGAACCAGCAGATACTGGTCGTAAATAACCACTTAAGACCCAGACCAAATTGCAGCTAAAGGACCTTGCCCCTTTTTTGCGATTCGGCACTGCGTCGCTTTAACTGACAATTGCGCGGTCGTGCAAAACAAAATTGGCATCCTTTTTTCCCCACAAATAGAGCTTTCTTTTGGTGGTATTTGATCACCTTTGCGGTTTTTGTTTGTTGCGCTATAAACAAAAATATAGCAACAATTTTGAAAAAAAAACAATATTTTTTACTTTTTGCTATTATAAATATCCCCCAAAAATATATAAAAAAATATTTTTTTCCTCAGTTTAGGCCGATACGTATTCTTCTAACTATTTTTGGTAAAAAAAAAATCGCAATAAGCGTTTATCAGTTGGTTTGGGCAAAATTTATAGCGTTTACAAATAGGGAATAGTTTTATTGCATTTTTATTAATTATTATTTTTTTACTACTAATGGCGGCGATCAGCATTTTTTTTCGTGACTGCGACATAATGACGGACACTTCGGACAATTTTGACACATTTTTGGGACAATTGTCATTTTCACAGAAAAAAATGCATTTAAATTGCATTGTTTACTGTGGAAATGACAGTTGCAGTTTGGGAGTTAACCACGAGGGGGCGCTGTAGGGGTTATGTGTTCCCTATTGTGTGTTTACAATTGTAGGGGGGTGTGGCTGTAGGTGTGACATCATCGATCGCGTCCCCCCAATAAAAGGGATGATGTGATCGATGCTGCCGCCACAGTGAAGGACGGGGATCGGGTCCGCGAATCCCACGGTCCCGGTCCCAGAGCTTCGAACTGGGCCACGGGAGCGCGCCGCAGGCACGCGCCCGTGACCCACAGCTGGGTACTAGCACAGCACGTACCTGTACGTGGATCTGCCCAGCCGTGCCATTCTGCCGACGTAAATGTGCAGGAGGCGGTCCTTAAGTGGTTACGCATAAACATTGAAATAAGTATGACATTTCAGCATGTTTTATGACTTTCAAAGTAATACTAGCACAGCCATAATATGGACATATTTGGTTTCCTCAGATAATTTGTAATGTTTCAAGTCCAGACACCCCTATGTCAGGTCATATGGGAAGCCACTTGGACCCCTTGTTCCTCCTAAGTAGCTTAGATATTGGAGACCTGACATGTGTGTACTTGTTTTAAAGTAACTGTCACGCTAATCAATAATATGGATATTCGCAGTCTGTAAACATTAGAGATGCAAAGATATGAATATGTATCACAAAGTGTACCTGAAACATGGTCATGAATGTAGACACCTCACAGCAACCAACCCCTAAACATGATGACCAGACGATTGGTCACTGGTTGCTGTCAACACCCCTTTGATCTGACAGAAAAGAGGAGATGCCAAGACAGTGGGCAGTTCTCCTTTTACCATCCAACCAGGAACATCTTCCAAGTTTGAGAATCGATTACCCAGCTCATCGATCGAACTCTGTTCAACCCTCGGACATTAATTGCAAGTATTCTTCTTCCCCAATTCTACCCTATTTCTTTGTGGCTGGATATTGTCGTTATCTCTTTTGCAATATCTTTTTTTCTGTAAATGTTTTACTTGCACCAACTTTGCCCTTTTCATAACAAACCATTATGTTGAAAAGTGTTAACCTTGTCTCTAAAGCTCTTAATGCAAGCTATAAACGAACCTGCCTCTTGAAGATCGCTACTGTTGTAGAGTAAGGCCTCTGAGCAGACCTGTCTTGGGTAGCAGTATGTGATGCAGACGCTTATTCTAAGATTATAATTGGTATTGCCAAACTCTTGAGTCAACCCCGTCTCAGGCCTTTTTTAAAACGGGGGTGGTGGCAATTAAAGGGTTAATTGCATTATTAGCCCAGTGACAATTACTCTCAAACTCATGGCACCTAGATTGTGGTCCTGCAAGCTAGAAAATCTTTGTGCTGGGCTCAGCTGAGAGTGGCATTGTTACGTAAGTGACAGTGTGGTGTGAGGTTGGCTCGTCCTTCATCACGAGTTAGCGAGGAGGGCAGGGATTTGACACCCGCATTCGTCACAAGCACTTTTGATGAGCGTCTATCATAGGTCAGCAGCTCATATTAACCCCCAAAGCACCAGAAGATAGGGTTATGGGGAGGCAGAGGATTGACGCAGCCACCAGCACAAGGGACACTGCTCATTCAAAATAAGTACCATCTGGGTGAAAGTTAAAGGGTCTTCAAGCTATGGTACCAATTACTGAAAATTGATCAATTTCATCACACCTGATGTACTGACAGCATCTCTCATTTCTTGAGACCCTAACATGCCAGAAAAGTACAAATACCCCCCAAATGACCCCTTTTTGGAAAGAAGACATTCCAAGGTATTTAGAAAGAGGCCTGGTAAATTTTTTGAAGTTGGTATTTTTTCCCACAGTTCTTTGCAAAATCAAGATTTTTTTTCACCAATTTTTCATATAAGCAGGTTATTTGTCACACTTAGCAAATGCATACCACAAATTACGCCCCAAAACACATTCTGCTATTCCTCCCGAGTATGGCGATACCCCATGTGTGAGACTTTTACACAGTGTGGCCACATACAGAGACCCAACATGCAGGGAGCACCCAGGCCAATTCTGACATTTCTCTCCTACATGTAAAAATCATCATTTATTTGCTAGAAAATTACATAGAACCCCAAAACATTATATATGCTTTTTAGCAAAGACCCTAGAGAATACAAAGGCGGTCATTGCAACTTTTTCATTGCGCATGGTATTTGCACAGCAATTTTTCAAATGCGTTTTTTTGGAAATAAAACAGTTTTGTGCTTTTAAAAAAAACATTAAAGTTAGCCCAATGTTTTTGCATAATATGAAAAATAAAGTTACGCCGAGTAAATAGATACCTAACATGTCACCCTTCAAAATTGCTCACGCTTGTGAAATGGCGCCAAACTTCGGTACTTAAAAATTCCCATAGGCGATGCTTTAAATATTTTTACTGGTTACATGTTTTTAGTTACAGAGGAGGTCTAGGGCCAAAATTATTGCTCTCGCTTTAACGTTCACAGAGATACCTCACATGTGTGGTTTGAACACCGTTTTCATATGTGGGCGGGACTTGCGTATGCGTTCGCTTCTGCATGCAAGCTCACGGGGACAGGGGCGCTGTATGCCCAGAGTATGCCCAGAGTATTGCAGAGTATGCCCAGAGTATTGCCCAGCAGAGTATTGCAGAGTATTGCAGAGTATTGCCCAGTAATACCCAGTATTGCAGAGTATTGCCCAGCAAAGTATTGCAGAGTATTGCCCAGTATTGCAGAGCATTGCCCAGAAGAGTATTGCAGAGTATTGCCCAGTATTGCAGCAGGGATGGCTGAGCAGGGAGGGATGGATGGATCTGTGACTGCATTTGTCACAGATCCAGCCCACAGCACTGCCGCTGACATCCGCTCCCTCCCCTCTCCTCTCACACTGTTACGATCGGTACAGAGAGAGGAGGGAGGTTTGTTTAGAAGTGATCACTCCGTCATTGGACGGAGCGATCACGTGGTAAACCGCCGCTATCAGTGGCGATTTACCGTGATCCGTGATGCGCCGGGTCCTTTGGACCCGGCGGTCACGGAGGTTTCTGTGTGCGTGCCTCAGGGGGCGCACGGGAGTGCGATTCTGGGAGGCCGTTAATTAACGGCCTCTTAGAGTTAAGCAACCGCCCTGTAGATGTACTTTGTCTATAGGGCGGTTGTAAAGTGGTTAATGCAGTCCCACTTTTGTATATTAATGCACACCCACATTTGTCTATGAATGCAGGCCCACTTTTGTCTATTAATGCAGCCACACTGTGCATTGCACTCACCATGGCATTGCCTCGATCACACACACAGCAGGTATCTCCTCTCCCGAAGTGTGTCATGGAACAAACAGGAGCTGTAGGTCTGTATTCGGCAGGGCAGTGTGCTCTAACAAGGTTCCCCCCTAGACGGTCTTGTGTGATAGACAAAACACTAATTCAATCAGTGTTTCATCTACTATCACACGAGCAGGTCTAACACAGGCAGCATAGCCGAACACAGATCTAGCTCGCACACACAGCCAGAGATGCCCGATGTCATACACGCAGGAGAGATGGGAGCGCTGCAGTCAGCTACAGCTCAAAGCAGCTTTAGGACAGGCAGCCTACCAGCCCTGGTGATGAGAGAGAGAGAGCGAGAGACTCGGCAATGATAAAAAAAAGACATTTTTAAAGCCAATGTGACATGATTGCTTGGGGGAGGGGGCAATTTCCCTGTTGCCCCCCCAGAATCCGCTGTTGCCACAAAGCAGTTTAAAAAAATGCTAAAAAAAAAAAAAAAAATCTTTTTAAAGCCAATGTGACATGACTGCCTCGGGAGGAGGGGTCAATTTCCCTGTTGCCCCCCCCCCCCCCGATCCGTCATTGCCGCAAAGCAGTTTAAAAAGAATCTAAAAAATGTAGCCAATGTCACATGATTGCCTCCGGGGGGGGGGGGGCAATTGCCCTGTTGCCCTCCCCCCCTGGATCCGCCGTTGATACCAGTAGGGATGTCATTCAATTTATCATACTTTATAAAAGCTGATTTGATTTAACCTTTTACATTTTAAAGTTCCACAAACTTTTATACATTGTATATAACATAGTTGTATGCTGAACCACAAATAAAGATACTATAAAAAGTTCTTAGCCAATGGATTGCAACCATTCTCACAGCTAAAATGATGTTGAAGATAATATGTGCACGTCCTAATCTCTAAACCTGTGTCTTCCACTATAAAATGGCAAACAAATTCAAATTATAAAAATAACTTCAGACAGAACTTGTATACATACTGCCCAGGTAAATGAAGCACATCCAATTTACAGTACAGTTCTTTACCTACATCTACTGTTCAGTGAAAGTAACAATTTTTAATTCCAAACACAGTCCATGCACAGAAGACCTGCCAGGCAGGTTAATTAATTGCAGGACATATAAAAGGCTATACTGCAAAGACATGAAAAGCTCCTTGAGGATTTATTTACACAATAATCCCCCTGATAATTAAACACTTTAATATTTCAAAATGAGAGCTAATTCTGGTCAATTATATTTAGCAAATAGATCAAGATATTCTTATATAATACAAATAAATGACATACACAATCCCCATTCATAATTCTACAATCTTCATTTTAGACTTGTAATACTGCAAACCAGAAAATATATTGCATACTACATAAGATTTGTATGCTGTATCTATATAAATCAGTAGTTTTCTGTAACCAAACCTCAATAGAGACTTACCCAATATTTCCCAGGTAGCAGGAAAGGTTCTGTGCAGCCAGCACGTCACTTCTACTGTCTGCAGCTTCAAATAGCATAGTAAAAGTGTTTGCAGCTTAAACTGCCTGTGAGCAGTCAATGTATTTTCCATGTGGACCAGATTCTTCTATCCAGAGAACACAGGGCAACTTAACTTATTCCAAATAACTTCTTTTTTTTTTTCTCGCTTGATGATGCATTGATTGAAAGAAAGACTAATGTCATGGCAAAAGGGTTATCTTTGTAAACTGACTTGATATTATTCAAGCTAACAAAGGGGTTCACAAGTAAACTGAATCATCATTCTTATGCCTTTCCTTCCAGTACCTTTTGATTCTGCAACAAACTATATACACTATTCTATACATGACTGCCCTCTTGTGGTCACTTTGAAGAACTGTATTTTACAAGCGCTGCAACTTCAGACCTATGGGCAGCTCAGTTTTATGCTGCATAGCATCATTTGACACCTTTTATGTAGAATATATTTATATATTCATTTGTGAAATTTAAGTATTGACTTGCTTAAACTGGGGGAAAGAAAACTAAAGCTTTTGTTCATGGAAACACTTTTAGTATTTGAAGTTGGTTGTTTATGCTGGTATTCATAGGTGTGCGCACAGGGTGTGTCAGTGGTGCCCAGGCACACCCTAATCACCCTGTGCTGCACAGATTCCCTACTGGCCTGACTCCCATCTTTCCACCCCGCAGCACTGCCAGCTTCCCTCCTCTCCTATCGGCTGTTGCTGCTGGGATGTTTTAGGAGTGGGGAAGGGGCCAGTAAATATGTAATTTACCAGTCCCTTCTCTTTCTGAATGAACATTGTGAGTGATTGGTAGTGTGTGTTTGGGCTTTGGGGTGCACACCCTAATGCAATAGGCTGCGCACACCTATGCTGGTATTGTCATTATAAACAAGAATAAAATACAGTAATGGTTTACTAGTGTTATACTGCATACAGATGGGACCTATTGTTGAATAAATTCAAACAGGTTTTGGTTTCAAGTCCTGAAAAATCAAAGAATGCATTTATTTAAAAAAAAAAAAAATCATAGTAATAACTACAGTAGTTAAGCTGGTGCTAGCAACTAGAATTAAAGTGGATGTAAACCACATTTTTTTATTTTATTTATCTTTATGTCACAATGTAGAGTATAACATTTCCTATCATCTGTGCCCAGTCTTGCCACACAGAGTTAATCCAGATCTGAGTAATCCTCTTTTAATGTTCGGCGAAAATGAACAGCCTTCCAGATAAAAACCTGCCTAAATAAAAAGTCAGTTTTCTCTCTCCTTGCTTTGAGTGACAGGTTATTTACATATCTAGCTTGGACATGTTTATCATATGTTATGTTATGTTTATCATAACATGAGGTATAAGGCCTCATTCACACATGGACCCGTTCAGGTCCGTCTGTCAGTTTTTCAGGCGGACCTGAACGGGCGCTCCATGCATGTCTATGGAGCGTCGGTTGTCATGTCCGCTGACATCCGACCTGATCTGATCCGCTCAAAACAAACATATGGGGCTCACGTCCCCATCCGTCCACATGCTGTCCGTTTTCAGCAGATCGCTCCTCCCGCTCAATGAGCAGAGCGGAGCTTGTCATCCGTCGGCTCAGTGGAGATCTGCGGACTGATCTCCCGCTGAGCTGGTGGACTCCATCGGAACGGACTGCGACGGAAACGGCTATGTGTGAATGAGCCCTAAAAAGTGAGAAATCCCCCTCCCCCTCATAACAGATCCTGGTAATATACAATGAACTTTGGATCACCTCTCGTTATGATAAACATGTCTAAGCTAGATATGTAAATAACCTGTCACTGAAAGCAAAAACAGAGAAAACAGACTTTTTAATTTGGCAAGTTTTTATCTGAAATTCTGTTAATTTGCACTGAACATTAAAAGAGGATTGCTCAGCGCTGGATTAACTCTGTGTGGCAAGACTGGGCACTGATGATAGGAAATCTTATACTCTACATTGTGACATAAAAAAAAAAAATTTTGGGGGGGGTTTACATCCACTTTAATTTCTACCTGGGCTGGCATGTGCACAGAGCGTATATACCTTATTGCAGTCTTAGTTAAATGGGTTTCTCAAATTTTCTGCAATTTTACATGTCTTCATGAATACACTTTTAGCATGTCACAATATAAAGCAATGGTTTAAAGCGGTTGTATAAGCAAATGCATAATGAGCTAGTATGCACTGCTGTAAATGGTTATTGCGATTTTTTTTTTTACCAAAAATATGTAGAATACATATCGGCCTAAATTGAGGGGAAAAAAAAATTATATATTTTCTGGGGATATTTATTATATTTTTGTTTATAGCGCAAAAAATAAAAACCGCAGAGGGGATCAAATACCACCAAAAGAAACCTCTATTTATAAGAAAAAAAGAATGTCAATTTTGTTTGTAAGCCACGTTGCACGACCGCGCAATTGTCAGTTAAAGTGACGCAGTGCTGAATTGCAAAAAGTGGCCTGTCATTGACCAGTAAAATGGTTAGGGGCTTAAGTGGTTAAAGGGTCATTAAAGGAAAAAAATGTAAGCTAAATAGCTTCCTTTACCTTACTGAAGTGCTGTTTTCATGTCCTCATTGTTTTTTTTTGCTTTGATGTTGCTGTAATCCTGCTCTGTTCTGGACACTTCCTGGTTGTCTGTTTCCTTATAACCACAGTATTGGGAGCTTTCTCACTGTGGTCACTAATCAAGGAGATGTGATTACTGTGTGTAAACTGAAATTAGATTGGGCTGAGGGGTTTTAGACAAACCATCACTGCCCTCTATTGGCTCTCTGGCTCTGTACATCAGAGAGACAGGAAACAACAGCAAAAACGAAACTAGAACTGTAGGTTGATTATATGATTGATTTTTATCTATTTTTAATCATTTTTAAAAGGAATCAGTTAACTTATGTCTCTATACCCTGTAAACAGTCATTTCAGCCCAATTTTTTTTTCCTTCAGTGACCCTTTAAGGTCTACTTCGGTGTGCTCTTCTTCCTTCCTGGCAGCACCCCTCCCAAACCACTGTGGGGGTGAGGCTTGAAATCTCCACATAAAGTGCTCCTGCTTTTTTTTGGTGGTACAGATAGGGTTGCCACCCTATCCAATCCCAAACACTTTAGCATCTCACCACATTTTTTTTTTTTTTTTTTAGTATATACTATAGGATTGTAAAAGACCTAGGACACCTTTGGGTGCCCCAAGGCGAGAAGAAATCTGACATGCGTAGCGTACCAAATTGTGTTAAAGGTTAAGAAGGGTTGAAGAGGCATGGCTATATAAAACAAGAGCACTCTTGTACCAATAATTATAATAAGATTACTAAAACAAATGTCACTGTAAAAATATAAACTTGGTCTGCCTTATAAGTTCACAATGTCACTCAGTAGATCAGTGGACAGTGTCACTCAGTAGTGCAGTGAACGGTGTGGGGACAGTGTCAGTTGGATAGTGGATGGTGCGTGGACAGTGTCAATTAGGGTCTGTAGGGGAGAGGTTGGTGTCAGTAGGACAGTGGACAGTGTCAGTCGATCAGTGGATGGTGTCAGTAGAGCAGTGGATGATGTCAGTAGGGAAGAGGTTGGTGTCAGTAGGGCAGGGGACGGTTTCAGCAGGGGAGAGGATGGTGTCAGTAGGGCAGAGGTTGCCATCCACTAATGTAGTGGATTGTGTCAGTCACTAGAGCAGTACATGGTGTCAGTAGGGCAGTAAAGTTTGTCAGTAGGGAACAGGATGGTGTCGGTAGTTATTTATTTTTATTTTAGAGTTTAGTTATTTTTCTAAATTATAAAAAAAAAATGTGGAGCCCTAGAAGAATTTGGTGAAATATCAGGGGTCTAAACAGGCCCCTGATGTCTCACTTTTAAGACAGAAAAATGAATTGAGGACACCGGTTCTTCATTTATTTCTCTGCATTCTCTGCAGCCTCAGCTAAATACATGGGAAGTGCTCTGTGCTGACACTGCTGTGCAACACAGTTTACTATGCTTCGGTTATTAATAAAGTAATTGACTGTCAGTACAGATCACTCACACTATTTATTCAGAAAAGGAAGAGGCTGGTAAATGACATATTTAACACATACCACAGCAGTCGATGAGAGAGGTGAGAGGGGGGAGCTGGCAGCACTGTGGGGGAGGGGGAGACAGGGGGCACTCAGGCAGCAGAAAGATAGGTAAGGCGGAGGGGTGGCATTTACTAGAACCAATCAAATTTGACTGTATTTTCCTCCTGCAACCACTGAATCTGACTTTCAGTAGCTACAGGAGGAAAATACAGCCAATCGATTCTAGCAAATGCTGCCCCCGGCACCCCTCATGTCTGACTTCAAGGTAGCATGCTGAATTCCCATGGCCTGGATCCTGGCTCTCCTGTGATCAGCGGCAGTGCAGGATCACAGAGCAGCCGGTGGTGTGTATGCAGCTTAACGACTTAGTCCAGCCTGATCCAACCTCTTAAATCCCAGCTAGCATCAGCAGTGCAGACAATTAGGCGCCCCCTGAAGTTGGCACCCGGGGCATATCCCCCGCCCCTGTAAAATGCATCCATAGATCTTCTCTACGCTTTCTCCCAGTCCCAGACACCAAAAAAAAAAAAAAATCTTTTAGCAGCTTAGTACATGCCCCCTACTTATGTTTATGTAGTAGTGCAGTGTTCATTTATAAGTCTAATTTGTATTTCATTTTAGTCATAGTCTTATGACTAAAATGCCATTTTATCAATAACTGTATAAAGCAGCGCTCAAAGAAACAAAACAATGCACATATAAATCCTTCAAGTGAATGAAATGAACAAGTGAATTAACCCATTGCTGCTATGGAGGCCATTAATTACCTGTCGAACAGACAAATTAATGCTGAATCAATCTTTTTCACCAACCATGATATGGTTGAGTGTGATGAAGATTATCCAGGAACTTTGAAAATTTTGGAGAACCTGTTGAAAAAACAGGTGAAAGCCTGGTGGGATGTGTTCACCTTTGAACACTATATTAAAGAGGGTTTGATTTTTAGGAGCCTGAGGTGGGAGGTGACACCTCAGGATGGTTTGAATGAGACCAAATACATGACTGAATTGCTCAATTTTTTTTAAACAGGTTGGGGAGGAATTACAAATGTTGGTTCTGAAGAGGAAAGAAATTAAATTGAGCTTACTGAATTCGGAAATTCAGGCGCTGCAAACCAAACTGTAAAAATACTAGTTTCCTTAATTGGTTCCAGAGTTTATTATCAATATGAAATACAAATTGGAGAAGATTGATAAAGAAACTCAGAAAAGGAAGGTTAAAAAGTATAACCGGGATTCTGATGATTTTAAGAACAAGAAAATGTATGCTTGGCAGAGTACAGATGTGGCTAAGGATGAAATTGAGGGTACTGATGTTGTGACTACACAACAGCAACCAAGGAATTTAAAAGCTATCCCCAAAAAAAGATACAAGTAAACAGATAACTAAGAAAGGGAAGCCTGAGCAGAGTTCATCTAGCCAGACTCATGGGAATGGGCCATATGCTGTGAAACATGACCAGTATGTTTATCAGCAGGAATCTCCTGGACCTCAATGACAAGAAAGAGATGGTCCCCAATATGGTCAATATTACCAATCTCCTCGGACTTCCAAAATGTATGGAAGGAGAGATCAATATTATCACCCCCTGTAGCTGACCAGCTAGAACAGGGATCCTCAAACTACGGCCCTCCAGCTGTTGCGGAACTACACTTCCCATGAGGCATTGTAAAACTCTGACATTCACCGACATGACTAGGCATGATGGGAATTGTAGTTCCTGAACACCTGGAGGGCCATAGTTTGAAGACCCATGAGCTAGAACCTGTCCTAGGTAGCTAATATAACTTACATGTATATACAGCTAAACCTGCTAAGAACCTAATGTAGAGCACATGTTTATATGTGAGAGACAAAAGCAGAGTTATTTACTGTAATTTTGTGTTTGGATGTTATATAACAGTTGTATGTTGTGTTCACAGAAGCAAAAGAAAAAATATGCCTTTAAGAGTCATTTGTTTGTATGGAGCAGGAGGTAAGCAAAGTTATTCACAGTTTAATTCATACCAGCAAGCATAGAGTTAAGCTTTTGTGACTCGTCAGAAGCCTTGGCTCAATCACAGCTAATCTCACATTGAGCAGAGTCTTGACCAGTCACAGCCAGCTTTGCATCCACTGTCTAGGAAGTTTCTAGCACATGCTCTGCAAATTATTCATTCCACATACAGACAGCAAAGCAAGCAGACATACAGAGCAGTTCTTATCGAAGCCAGGGGGCAAAATTAGCCAGTAAATACTGAAGAAAGAAATATATCCACCATCTTATGTTAAATGACACGATTGAATATTTGAACCACCATTTTCTGTTATACTTATTCATCACGTGTTTTTGTACATGGACTGTCTGCTGCAAAGCAGCCGTATTTTATATGAAGAAAAGTGAAGTTATTAACCACTTGCCTACTGCGCACCTACACCCCCTTCCTGCCCAGACGAAATTTAAGCTTCCGGCACTGTGTCGATTTAACTGACAATTGCGCGGTCGTGCGACGTGGCTCCCAAACAAAATTGGCGTCCTTTTTTTCCCACAAATAGAGCTTTCTTTTGGTGGTATTTGATCACCTCTGCGGTTTTTATTTTTTGCGCTATAAACAAAAATAGAGCGTCAATTTTGAAAAAATTCAATATTTTTTACTTTTTGCTATAATAAATAACCCCAAAAATATATAAAAAAAATATTTTTTACCTCAGTTTAGGCCGATACATATTCTTCTACATATTTTTGGTAAAAAAAAAAATTGTGTTTATCGATTGGTTTGCGCAAAATTTATAGTGATTACAAACATTTT
The DNA here is from genome assembly GCA_029574335.1 of Rana kukunoris. NCBI lineage: Eukaryota > Metazoa > Chordata > Amphibia > Anura > Ranidae > Rana > Rana kukunoris. Next base: position 218,292,974 of record CM056053.1, on the reverse strand, counting down.
TTTTTTTTTTTTTACTATTAATGGCGGCGATCTGCGATTTTTTTTCGGACACTTTTTTTCGGACACTTTTGTGACATTTTTGGGACCATTTACATTTATACAGTGAACAATGCTATAAATATGCATTGATTACTGTATAAATGTGACTGGAAGTGAAGGGGTTAACCACTAGGGGGCGGGGAAGGGGTTAAATGTGTGTCCTATGAGTGTTCTAACTGTAGGTGGAGGGGGGGTGACTGGGGGAGGTGACCGATTGTGTCCCTATGTACAAGGGACACAACTGCTCTCCTCTCTCCCTGACAGGGACGTGCAGCTCTGTGTTTACATACAGAGCTCCACGTCCCCGCTCAGTTTATGAGCAATCGCGTGTGCCCGGCGGCGATCGTTGCCGCCGGGCACTCGCACGGGATCCCCGCAGAGCGGCGCGCCCGCCCGTGGCTTTAAAGGGACATCACATCATATGACGTGATGTCAGAACAATGGAGTCCTCCGCCCGCCGTCATTTGACGGGGGGCGGTGGACAGGTGGTTAAAGAAGTTATTTTAAGCATTTGGTGTGCTCTTTAAACCTACTGCTTCCATAAAACGGCAATAAAGGAATTTCAGAATAATAGACAGTCTTGTTGGACTAAAAAGTCAGAAATATCACAATTCTTCTAATGCCACAGCGCATGAGGAACTTCATAGTGCTGCGCCTGCCACACCCCCCACAACAAGATTACCAGCAATGGCACCATCAATCCTCCTCTGATTATTTCCCTGGCTCAGACTATGGCCATGGAGCTAATAGATTTCCACCTGGGGCTGAAGGATACTATAGAGGGCATCACTCTCAGCAGCCTTTTTTAGGACATCAGGGGAGGGGAGGAAGGGGGGGGGGGCTCTGAAGAGACATTCACACAATGTGAACAATGGGAAAGGGGACAAGAATGTCACCCAAAATCCCCCACACAGAGAAATAGAGCCACACTCAAGAGAAGAAGGGGCTGTAGGACAGGCAGACATCACTTTGTATGGATTGTCACTGTTCGCTTTCATTTATATACGTCTTTCAAGTCCACGGATTATAGACTTTATTGTGCATGTTCTATATTGCACTCTGTTCACATATAGGGTGTTCATTCACTTGTTCATTTCATTCACTTGAAGGATTTATATGTGCATTGTTTTGTTTCTTTGAGCCCTGCTTTATACAGTTATTGATATATTGATTTCACAAAGGTATCACTACAAGTATAATTTTCACACATATAATTTAATAGCAGCAGCTACACATCATTTTTATCATTTTTATTTACCTACTCCGGTTGAGCGAAGGGGGGTGGTACTACCAGACGGTCTTTGTGTTTACTACCATTTTTTCATAAAATGCCATTTTAGTTTTAGTTGTATTTTAGTCATCGTAATTTTTTGTTTCAGTCTATTAAAATCTCCAGTACTAGTATTCATTTTCTCTACCAATTGCCAATAGGAGAGGACCGGGAGGAGAGTACGGGTGAAGACGTATCGAGGACACCGCTCGCCGCTGTCAACTGCTGCCCCACCGAGACAGAGTAAGTGCCGGGCAGATGGCGATCGGGGGGGGGTCACAATGGCGGCATTCGATGGCACAGTGGCAGCATTTGATGGGCACAGTGGGCGCAACACTGGGAGAAGATGTCAGCCGTCTCATAAATAATCAACTCTAGTCTCTCGAAAAGTAAGTGAAGTTTACTCATAGGCAGTTGTCACCATTTGAAGATGTTTTCTTTATTCCTATTCTAATGACAACTCGAGATTTTGGTTTCTCCCTCACTTTCATTCCCTTAAGAAAAATCAATAGAATGTATTTCTTAACCAGTGTCAATTTAGTTGGCGAAAATATTTTGGTAGAGGAAATTAATACTAGTACTGGAGATTTTAGTAAACTAGAATACAATTAAAACTAAAAATGCAGATGACTAAAATACAACTAAAACTAAAATGGCATTTTAGTCAAAAGACTATGACTAAAATTAAATAGAAATTTGATAAAAAATGAACTACTACATAAGAATTAGGCGCATGTACTAAGCTGCTAAAAGAAAAAAAAATAAGATAAAGGCTTTTCCTATTTTTCTTTAAAGGGTTTGTAAACCCTTGTTTAAAAAATATATATATTTGTTTGCTTATAATAACTTGGTATTCGATTTTTTACTGCAAGAGTAAATATTGAGTTTGGAAGTTCTAGAGCAGGGGTGTAAAACTCAATTTTAATTGTGGGGCAGATCAGCATTATGATTTCCCTCAAAAGGGCCGGGTGTATCTGCAAAATTAGATGTCCAGCGCATCCCCTCCCCTTACATTAGATGTCAAGAGCCACCCCACCATCAGAAGCTGAGTCCCCCACTCTCCCTTACATCACAGTGCAAAATGTATCTTTATTGATGACAACCGTAACAAATTAACGTTGACAGTTAAAATATGAGCTCTGGTACAGAGGGCCATAAAAATTAATACATGTGGTACAAACACAATGTAATACACAACATTATATGTCAACAAATGCTGGTAAGTACATGAATTCTGACGTGTTTCGACCCATCAGGGTCTTTTCAGAGGATAGGTTTGCTGTGGAAGAATTACATTTGATAATTCAAATTTTTTACTAAATAAGCATATTATTAGTATTAGTGAGCATTCTAGTGCATAATTACCAATCACGCTGTATTGAAGGGAGTCTCATAACCAGAGGTGCTCTAAAAGGTCTTCACATGATCCCACAAAAGATCCCCGGCTGATCGGCGTCTCCAGAAAGGGCATCCCATCCGACCATCGCGGCTTACAAGAATTCACACTGGTAGGAGGAATTCCCCACGCGCAGGCGGCACACAGGTAGGGGAAGGAAACCAGCACCTGTAGCAGTTTTGGGGGGTTTGGGCAGTTTCCCCGTGGTGTCACAGGTGACCCCACCCCCTCTGACGCCACGGGAAACCCTGTTGCGTCAAAGGGGGCGGGTCACCCGTACATGTCACTGGGTAATCCCACAGCGTTTCCTGTTGCGTCAGAGGGGGTGGGGTCACTCACGCATGTCACAGGTGACCCTGCCATCAGTCATATTTAAGAGCTGTCATGGCAGGTCTAGCGTCATTCGACTGGTGCTTCCCATTAAGGCGGAATCGGATTGGGGCGGCGTGTTATTCAGTATCCCGGGTCGAGGAAGGATTACATTGTTGGAATTTTTTTTTTAATAAAGGACTTGTCCCGAGTTGTGTCTGTTTTTTACCTTTTTTGACACTTTTTTTGTACCCCATTACTAATTCAGATGGGGGGCTGGGATCTGGGGGTCCCCTTTGTTAAAATGGGCTTCCAGTTTCCGATAAGCCCCCCACCCGCAGACCCCCACAACCACCGGGCAAGGGTTGTTGGGATGAGGCCCTTGTCCCCATCAACATGGGGACATTCTCCCCATGTTGAGGGCATGTGGCCTGGTACGGTTCAGGAAGGGGGGGCACTCTCTCACCCCCCCTCTTTCCTGTGGCCTGCCAAGTTGCGTGCTCGGATAAGGGTCTGGTATGAATTTTTGGGGAGACCCCACACCATTTTTTTTATTTTGGCGTGGGGTTCCCCTTAAAATCCATACCATTCAGGTCTGGTATGGATTTTAAAGGGGGACCCCTACGCCATTAAAGGCGACCCCCACGCAATGTTTTTTTACATTTTGGTTTAGGGTTTCCCTTAATATTCATACCAGACCCATAGGGGCAGGTAATGGACTGGGGGGACCCATGCCATTTTTTTTAATTACTTTTATCTGTATTGCCGGGACCCAACAATTCATTATAGCCGCAAGTAGTTTTAAATTACTTTTTTTCCTTTAGAAATTTAATTTTGTGCATGGACTGTATTATACACGGGAAAAATGTGCCACTTTACAGGCATACTATAGACCCCCTCAGGTATGAAATTTTGAGGAATATTTCACTTTTATTGTTTATTGTTCACTTTATTAAAATCATTGCTCCCGAAAAAACTGCTGTTTTTAAAACTTTTTTTTGCATAGATACATTTCCCCAAAAACTTTTTATGACAATAACTTACATAGTAACCTTTAAAATTAGCACTTTTGATTTTTCACGTTCGCTTCTCATTGACTTTAACGGTGTTCGTGCGTTCGAACAAACGTTTTGCCTGTTCGCACTTTCTGCTGCGAACCGAACCGGGGGATGTTCAGCTCATCCCTAGTTGCCAGCAGTTTAGATGGATTTAAAGGCTGTGTGAGTTATTTTGAGGGGACAGCAAATTTACACTGTTTTACAAGCTGTACACTCACTACTTTACATTGTAGCAAAGTGTAATTTCTTCAGTGTTGTCACATGAAAAGATATACTAAAATATTTACAAAAACGTGAGGGGTGTACCCACTTTTGTGAGATACTGTATATGCTTATGTGGATTGGTGATTGGCTTACATGTTATTGAAACCCCTGTCAGTTATTAGATGCTGGGGGGGGGGGGGGGTTGTCCAGCAGCCCCTCCTAAAGACTGTCTACTGGAAAGTTGAATCTACCTGTGTGTCACTGTGTGTTACTGGAGGTAAAGTGTACCCCGCCATGTGTCATTATCCAAAGAAGGGGGGATTGTTCCGGAGTGTATATCTCTTTGTGGCTGTGTTTGAATAAACAATATTTGTTACCACCCTACACTGATGCCACAACAAGTGACTGGTTGGGCTATAGGGATCCTGGATCATGCTGGTACCGGACAAGGGAAGCTTATACAGCAGACATACTCCTCTTGAGTGTGGGGGTCCATCACAGATGTTTATTCATTTTTTGCTACCACACACTTCTTTAACCACTTAGACACCTCCTACCCACAATGTACTCTGGCTGAGTAGCCATTAAAGGCAAAGCTGTCTACTCCAGGGTTTAGGGCACAGTGGGAGCCTGTCAACAAGTCCAGGCCAATGATTCACAGTCCGGACCTGCTGTTTGGCTGTGTACATTCACAGCCCAGAGCTCTGTGTTGACATTCAACACAGAGCTCTGTACACAGGGAGCGATCTCTGTTTCTTAGGGATCAATTAGTAAAAGCAGCACACAAAGTTAGGCATATTTTTAACCCCTTGATTGGCCTACATTTTAACCCCTTCCCAGCCAGTGTCATTAGTACAGTGACCGTGTATACTATTATTTATCACTATTATTTTTACTGGCAGTTAGTCAGAACCCCCAACATCAGTTAGTGTCAAATTTCCCACTGCACTATTGCAGTCCAATTATAAGTCATGGATTGCCACCATTAAGCGCTTGCCGGCCATCGGTATAATGACAGCATATAATAACCGTCATTATACTGCGGCAGGTCGGCACATTCCTGCGACCCGTTATAGCTGTACGTCAGCCCTTTAAGCAGCGATAGCAGGCGAGCTAGCCCATTTACACAGTAATCAGTGCATTTTTATAGAACGGATTGTTGTATGAATGTTAGTGGTCGCAAAAATGTGTCAAAAGTGTTCGATCTATCCGCTACAATGTTGCAGTCCCGATAAAAATTGCAGATCACCGCCATTACTAGTAAAATATTATAATAATAATAATAATAAAAATGGCATAAATCTTTCCCATAGTTTGAAGACACTATCATTTTTGCGCAAACCAATCAATATACGCTTATTGTGATTTTTATTATCAAAAATATGTAGAACATTTTTTGGGGATATTTATTATAGCAAAAAGAAAAAAATATTGTTTTTTTTTTCAAAATTGTCGCTCTTTTTTGTTTATCTTCCTCACATGCCTAACGAAGGGGCCCTGTGTGGCTCCGAAAACGTTGGACCCATTTTTGTGATGTGATCTTTCTCAATAAAATAAAGCTTTGGGTGGAAGTGTTGATCCATGGTGTGCTGCTTGTTGTGCATGGTGTTCACGTTGCATGGTGTTCACTTGTTTGATGTTTCCAGGACCCAACTGGTAATTGCTACAGCACCCACCATTTTAAAAGCCATACTATCCAGGAACGTGTGTGATTGGAATATTGACAAGACTTTTTTTGTTCATAGCACAAAAGATAAAAACCGCAGACGTGATCAAACACCACCAAAATAAATCTCTATTTGTGGGAAAAAAGGATGTTAATTTTGTTTGGGTACAGCGTTGCATGACTGAGCAATTGTCAGTTAGGCCCCTTTCACATTGAGGCGTTTTTCATGCGGTACAGCGCTAAAAATAGCGCTGCTATACCGCATGAAAAATCATGCTCTGTAGTGTTCAATGTGAAAGCCCGAAGGCTTTCACACTGAAGCGGTGCGCTGGCAGGAACGCTCCAAAAGTCCTGCTAGCCGCATCTTTAACGCGGTATAGGAGCGGTCTGTTCACCGCTCCTATAGCGTGCCTTCCCATTGGAATCGATGGGAAACCGCGGTAATAGCGCGGTAATACCGCCCGCAACGCGGGCGGTATTAACCCTTTTTCGGCTGCTAGCGGGGGTTAAAACCTCACCGCTAGCGCCCGAATATCGCGGTAAACGGGTGTGGGTATATATATATATATATATATATATATATATATATATATATATATATATACAGTATATATATATATATATATATATATATATACAGTATATATATATACACACACACATACTATAGTTTGTAGGCACTATAATTATCACACAAACCAATTATACACATAGAATGACGGCTATAGTGCGGCTCGTTAACTCTGGGAGGGCATACATTGACGTCCTCCCAGAATCACCTGAGTATCACACGGGAGTATCCACTGGAGGACCCGGCGCATCGGCCGCTGATAAAATGACGGACCGATCACTTGTAAACAATGAGATGCCGGTTCCTCTCTCCCCTCTCTGTACCGATCGGTAAAGTGTGAGAGGCGAGGGGGAGAGAACGGTTGTAGCAGTGCTGTGTGCTGGATGTGTAGTGCCCACTGCTCTGTTACAATTGCAGCACTCATCCCAGCCATCCCTCTATTATTCAGCCATCAATACTCATTCATCCATGCTCAGCCATCAATACTCATACTCGGCCATCCCACCATCCATACTCAGCCATCCATAATCAGCTATTAATACTCAGCCATTCCTCCATCCATACTTAGCCATCAATACTCATACTCAGCCATCCATACCCATACTCAGCCATCCATAATCAGCTATTAATACTCAGCCATCCCACCATCCATGCTCAGCCATCAATACTCATACTCGGCCATCCCACCATCCATACTCAGCCATCCATAATCAGCTATTAATACTCAGCCATTCCTCCATCCATACTTAGCCATCAATACTCATACTCAGCCATCCATACTCATACTCAGCCATCCATAATCAGCTATTAATACTCAGCCATTCCTCCATCCATACTCAGCCATCCCACCATCCATACTTAGCCATCAATACTCATACCCAGCCATCCATACTCAGCCAATAATACTCAGCCATTCCTTCACCCATACTCATCCATATTCAGCCATCCCACCATCCATACTCAGCCATCAATACTCATCCATCCCTCTATCCATACTCATCTATCCCACCATGCTCAGAAAATCCCTCTGTCATACTTATCCACTCATCCATGTTCAGCCATCCATACTCAGCAATACTCATTCATCCATGCTCAGCCATCCCATCCACCCCCAGCCATACTCAGCCGTACCCCGCCATGCTCAGCCATACCCAACTGTACCCAGCCATACTCAGCCTCTGTATGTAGCCAGGCTGTGGAAAAGTCTCCGTACACAGGAGGAGTAAGAGAATCTATTGTGGGGTGTCATTTTTGGTATGTACATACTATGTGTTAGAAATATTGTATGAATGGACAACTTTGTGTTAAAAAAAAAAAAAAAAAATGCGTTTTAATTTTCTTTCCACATTTTCCAAAAAGTTTTAGAAAAAAAATGACATGTTCAAAAGACTCATTATGCCTCATAGATTATATATTGGGATGTTTTCTTTCCAAAATGAGGTAATTTTTGGGGCGTTTCCATTGTCCTGGTGCTCCAGGGCCTTCAAAAGTGTAAAAGGTACAGATGAGCTCCGGCGTGTTGGCACAGTCGACGTGCAGAGCCCGCCAGGAAGTCTGCACGGCGCTGCGCTAATCACAGGCAGGGAGACATATTCCCAATGCTCGACTGCAGAGATCAGGAAATGTCTCCCTGCCTGTGGTTAGCACAGCGCTGGCACTGGCGGGCTCTGCACGTGGACTGTGTGAACACGCCGGTGCTCATTCCTAGTAAGAGGTAATTAGGAAATTAGATGTGTAATTTATGCTCCAGAACGCCTGATGGTGCTCCCTGCATGTTGGGCCTCTGTATGTGGCCACGCTGTGTAAAAGTCTCACACATGGGGTATCGCCATACTCAGGAGTAATAGCAGAATGGGTTTTGGGGTGTAATTTGTGGTATGCATATGCTGTGTGTGAGAAATAACCTGATAATATGAAAAATTTGTGAAAAAAATATACAAATAAAAAAAAATCATGATTTTGCAAAGAATTGTGGGAACAAATTACAACTTCAAAAAACTCACAATGCCTCTTTCTATATACCTTGGGAAGTCTTCTTTCCAAAAAGGGGTCATTTGGGGGGTATTTGTACTTTCCTGGCATGTTAGGGTCTCAAGAAATGAGATAGGCTGTCAGTACTTCAGGTGTGATCAATTATCAGATATTGGCACCTTAGCTTGTGGACGCTATACCTTTCACAAAGACCAAATAATATCCACCAATTTGTACTTATTTTTACCAAAGATATGTAGCAGTATAACTTTTGCCCAAAATGTATGAAGAAAAATTACAAATTTTCTAAATTTTATAACAAACAAAGAAAAATACTTTTTTTTTTTTACAGAATTTTCAGGGTTTTTTTTTTTTCTTTTATAGTGCAAAAAAACAAAAAACAAACGATGATTAAATACCACCAAAAGAAGGCTCTATTTGTGTGAAAAAAAGGACACAAATTTAATTTACAGGTACAGGGAAGTGCCCAGTGGTCAAGTGGTTAAAATGTATTGGCTATATTTTATAGCAGAAAATAAAAAAAATATATATTTTTTCAGTTTCATTTTTTTTTTTTTTTTTGTATATCGCAAAAAATAAAAAACATGTTGGTGATCAAACACCACAAAAAAGAAAGATCTATTGATGTGAAAAAAAAAAAAATAATAATATAAATTTCGTTTGTGTACAGCACTGCCGAATAGCAAAAATGCCCTGGCCACGAAGGGGGTAACACTTCCGAAGCTGAAGTGATTAATAAAATTGTATTTGGGTGGATACTTGAATGTTACACACCAAAGATTATGATGATTACAATGTAAATTTACAGTCCCTTTAACATACTACAAAATCCTGGACATTTGTTCTCTCAGGGAAAATATAGCAATAAACACGTGATCACATAAAACCATTGAGATCAGAGCCTCGTATATGGCACGTGACCTGCGCTGTATTGGAGCTAAACGCACATTTTGTGCTAGGGAACTACAAACCAAAACAGGAAACAGCTGCATAGTCCAGACTGCTCATTGGTCTAAAGTGACCACGTGATAGCGACGTCATGTAAGGTCCTACAGTCTGGGTGTGCAAGTTTGCTTATTATCCGAGAAGACCATGACCGAAAAGTTCCTAAAGAGAGCGGCAGTGGTGGTGAAGGATTTATGTCCGGGGCTGTCTCGGCATCTCCTGTGAGTTCATATTGTGCGAGCTCCGTCTGGTGTATGATGACAAGCTTTGCGAGCGGTCACAGGACTTGTCATGGCCACGTGTTACGTTCAGTTTGTGTATGGGGATTGTAGCGGCTCACTGTACTTTTATTACGTTAACTCCTTCATGGTAAAAGTGAAACAAACATTAACCCCCTTATACCCTCACAACATATAATATGCCTTGATGGGTGGCCATCGCTCTCCGCACACTGGTTATATAATCGCATGATTACCACTCGTTTCTGACCCCTGGTCATTAAAGCGTAGCTCCACCTAAATGGGGAAGCTCTGTTTGTTTGCATCCTCCACTTTTGGGGGAGCGGCAGGGTGTATAAAAAGCCACGATCTTTTTAAAATAGTTAAAGACCAGCCATCACAGTTGGCGGCAGGTTGGCTCTCCTGGGCGAATCGTTATTATTGTACGTCGGTCTCTTTAAGACCACTAGGGGGGTGCACGCCGGAAGCCAATGCGCATGGCCGCAATGTCTGCTGGCCACCCGTGATCTCACCTGAGAGAGACAAGGGAATCTGCCAATGTAAACAGACATATCCCGTTCTGTTAGGGGAAGAGAGACAGATCTGCTGTTTGGTGATTAGGAACAGTGATCTGTCTTCTCCCCCAGTCACTAAACCCCCCCCCCCCCCAGTTAAAAACACCTCCTAGGGAAAACGTAACCCCTTTCCTGCTAGTGACATTTATACCGTAATCAGTCACAGTACCGCTGTGGATTGTAACAGTAGCATATTTGAAACCTTTTTGGATTTATTTTACACTTTTTTGATGGATTGAGAGATTCATATGTTATAGTTTGGCACAGGGCACTGTATTGGTATTTATTGCACACTATTTGTTGATTGTTTGCACATTAATTCATAACCATAAACGCATGTACATACTTTTTGTAAGGGGTTAAATGTGTGCCCTGCATAGTGTTTCTAACTGTGGAGGAAGGGGACTGACTGGGGGAGTTGACTGATATGTGTCCCTATGTACAAGGGACACAGCATCGGTCTCCTCTCCCTGACAGGACGTGGATCTGTGTGTTTACACAATTGAGAGCCACCTTGTGGCCGTTTTTTGCCAATTTGCCAATTGGTACATTTCCCCCCCCCCCCCCCCCCCCCTAAATAGCTTCCTTTAGTGCAGTCCTTCACTTGCCTCATCCTTCGATTTTACTTTTAAATGTCCTTATTTCTTCTGAGAAATCCTCACTTCCTGTTCTTCTGTCTGTAACTCCACACAGTAAGGCAAGGCTTTCTCCCTGGTGTGGAGTGTTGTGCTCGCCCCCTCCGTTGGACTACAGGAGAGTCAGGACACTTTCTATGTTGCAGATAGAGAAAGGAGCTGTGCGTTAATGTGCGTCCTGACTCTCCTGTAGCCCAAAGGGAGGGGGCGAGCACGACACTCCACACCAGGGAGTAAGCCTTGCATTACTGTATGGAGTTAGACAGAAGAACAGGAAATTAGGATTTCTCTGAAGAAATAAGGACATTTAAAAGCAAAATCGAAGGATGAGGTAAGTGAAGGAGGACTGCACTAAGGTAAAGGAAGCTATTTAGGAAATAAATGTTACCTTTGCAACCCCTTTAAGTGGTTAAACAAATCCAAAAAATCATATTTGCAACGAGACCCTTGCTCGCTCGGTTCCGCTCTCTCGACACTCCTCTGCTGCTATTGAATCAGATTGCAGATCGCAACGTCTGATGGTTCGGTCATCCAAGACTCCGGGTTTTTTCGAACTACAGCTATGTGCTGTTCGAAATCCATCAGAACAAACGCCAGGCAGGCTGTATTTAAAGAGGAGGTTCACCCTAAATATACAATTTTCCATATGATCCAGCATACTGGCGTCAGCGCCAGTATGCTGTTTTTTTTTTTTTTAAGTGCCACACTTACTGTCTAATCTTGAATTTTGATTTATCTCCCCCTCAGTGGATGGCGCCTGTATATCCCGTCACGGCTTACGAAAATACACGATTTAGGACTCGGGTATTTCCGGCGCAATACGGTGCCTGCGCACAGACCTAGGAGCTGACTGCGCAGGCGCCGTATTTCTCCGAGTTGCTCTCTGAAAAAAGCCAAAATAGGACTCGGAGAAATACGGCGCCTGCGCAGTCAGCTCCTAGGTCTGTGCGCAGGCGCCGTATTGCGCCGGAAATACCCGAGTCCTAAATCGGGTATTTTCGTAAGCCGTGACGGGATATACAGACGCCATCCACCGCGGGGGAGATAAATCAAAATTTAAGATTAGACAGTAAGTGGAGCATTTAAAAAAAAAAACAGCATACTGGCGCTGACGCCAGTATGCTGGATCACATGGGAAAAATTATATTTAGGGTGAACTCCCGCTTTAAGTTCAAACAGGAAGAATCTTTTATTGGATGTACACACACTTTTATACAGCAGTTTACACACCCCGCCCCCAACAACCGCTTTCCTATTGGTTAATTGTAACGTACATGGTAGTTCTCCATTAGGTCCTCTTAGTCATGCAAATGAGGACTTGAAACGGCCAGCAGGGATTGGTCCGATAGCTTGAATAGAAGGACTGCTATGTGTAATGAGACAGACGCCCTAGGGGGCAATCAATGTACACAAACAGCCAAACACAGAACAATGCTTTTCCTCCAGACCATGGAGCCGTCTGGAGGGGGGGTTAGCCTTAACCACTTAAGGACCCCCGCACGCACATATACGGTCACAGAATGGCTCGTACAGGCACAAGGGCGTAAATTTACGTCCCCGTCTTCGTGCGGTTCGGGGGTCCCACCGCTGCGATGGGAGAAACACCTCACAGTAAGTGTGCACCAACATTACACTGACACACACTCACATAGGCATACTTAACCCCTTGCGATCTGCCCCCCCCACCCCCTCTGTCACAGTGTCACTGAATGCAGTGATCTAATCACTGCATTTAGTGTCAGTGTGACAGGCAGTGTAAAATCAGTTAGTGTTAGGTTCAGGATAGCCCCCCCACCCCCTCTAATAAATTTTAACCCCCTGATCACCGCCCTAGTTAACTCTTTCACTCCCTATTGCCAGCGTCACTAAGCGATCATTTTTCTGAACGCTGTATTAGTGTCGCTGTTCCCGCTAGGTAGCTATTTTTTTTTATCGCTATTTTTCTCACTTCGTCTTTCAGGACAGCACTTGGAGAGAGCGCAGCTCCACCCACTTCCCAGGAAACACTGCAGTCACTGCTATAACTTCCGCCCACCTCCACCATGGCCTCAGTTGTAGTGTTTCCTCCGGCCATGGTGGAAGCGCTGCAGGGAACCAGGAGGATGCTGGACTCTCTCCAGGGGGAGATGGATCAAAAGGCATACCTGCGATCGGTTGTTGTTTAGGAGGCAGACCCAACCTCCCCCCTGACGCGTGGGGGACGTTTCGGTGCTCCCCTCTTCTCGAGCCCGGCGAGGGTAAAGGCTGCCGGAGGTTCCGCGCCAATAGACTGGGCATTGCAGGCCATGTTGGGGGCGGTTAGATGCCGGTCTCCGGGGGTCTGCGATGTCCCGGTACGGAGGGCGGGCGACGTCATTTCCGGTGGAGGCGGGACTTCCGGCGGTGCGTGGCGGCTTCCGGTTCCGGCCGCTGGAACGCAGAAGGGAGGAGCAGCCTCGGCGGTGCAATTTCCGGTTCCCACAGCGGTGGGGTTAACCGGGATTTTTCAAAAGGAGGCACACAAACGATCGCCGCGTTCTGGGAGAATGGAGCCAGAAGACGCAGCGGAGGTGGCAGGAGCAGGAGCCACATGCACCAGCCCGGCCCAGGTAGGAAAACAGCGGTTTAAGTCTACCTGGTTCCTTGTTATGTCCCTCCTACTGCCCCTTTGGGGAGAGGAGCCTGCCTCACTCACCCTAGTCACGTCCCTGGGAGAGTGGTGCTTATTTGGTACAGCGGTGATGGGACCTGGTGTGTTTTTTGTTCACTGGCTGTTTTGTGGTGGTGGTGGTTTGGGTCTGAGGCACAAAAAGTTAAACATGGGGTTGTTGTCTTTTGTGTCTTTCAGAAAGCTAAAGAGAAGCTAAAAATTGCGGTGCCCCCTCCTAAGAAACAGTGTGCTACCTGCAAAACAACCCTTAAAGGGTCTTGGACTAAACCGTTATGCAAGGCATGCCTCACGGACATAGTCAAAGGGGAAGCCTCCCCTAGTGCAGCCTCCGAACAACCCAAAGAGATGCTCTCTTCCTTTAGGAAAGAGCTAGAAGAGACCTTTCAGTCGTTTCGCTCCTACTTGGACAGAGGGGCGGCGTCAGGATCAGCAGCTAAGGCCTCCACTAGTGCACCCTTGGATTATAGAGGGGCAGGTAGTGAGTCCGAGGAGGAAGAGCCTAGCAGCCTAGTCTCAGGGTCAGAGGCGGAAGAAGAAGATATAGGAGAATCTTCTTCTTCACGTTACAAGTTGTCCTTAGAAGAGGTGGATGACTTACTGAAAACCATTCATTCCACTTTAAACATTAAGGTGGATAAGACGCATTTGTCTCTGCATGACAAGATGTACCAGGGTTTAGACGAAGTCAAGCATCGAACATTTCCAGTACATAGAGTATTGTCAGATACGGTCAAAAGGGAGTGGAAAGACCCAGAGAGGGCTCCTTTCTTTTCCCGATCACTTAAAAGGCGATTTCCTTTTGATGAGGATCCAGCGCAGGTATGGAATAAGAAACCTAAGCTGGATGCTGCGTTCTCAAAGGTATCCCGAAATACAGACTTAGCTTTTGAGGATACGGGCACCTTAAAAGATCCCCTAGATAAAAGAGCAGAGGCGCTCTTAAAAGAAGGCTTGGGATGCCTCTCTGGCCAACCTCAAACCAGCTATGGCATCCACAGTAGTGGCCAGGAACCTTGAGCATTGGTTGGAACAGCTGAAGGGTCACATTGAGTCTGGGACCTCACGCAGAGAGTTGCTAGAGCCCTTCCCGATTCTTTTGAAGGCAGTAGGCTATATGGCGGATGCCTCAGCCGAGTCAGTGAGAATATCGGCCCGTTCCTCGGCCCTAGTGAATTCGGCCAGGAGGGCTCTCTGGGTCAAAACCTGGACTGGGGACACGGCTTCGAAGGCTAAGTTATGTGGTCTGCCCTTCGATGGAGATCTGGTATTTGGCGCCGGTCTGGACACTGTTCTGGATAGGACGGCGGATAGGAAAAAAGCTTTCCCCTTAAAAAAGGTAGTACCGCGGACCAGGAAAAATTTTCGTCCTTTTTTCCAGCCCCAAGATCCTAAAGAGACACAAAAAGGTCAGGGTGGAAGGTCCTGGCAGCCTCAGAGGGGTAGAGGGAGACCCGGGGTGTTGTTTCGCTCCCCTAGCCAGCCCACTAAACCCCAGTGACGGTCGCCTGGCTGTGGGAGGACGTCTTCAGTCGTTCCTTCCACAGTGGGCAGAGACGACTTCCAGTGCATACATCCTCAAGGTTATTGCAGAGGGCTACGCGCTGGAGTTCTCAGAGAAACCACCGTCGCGTTTCTACGCGACTCAGCTGCCCAGGGATCAAGAGAAATCCCGGGCAATGTTGTTGCTGTTAGAGGAATTTCTCCAGCAAAGGGTGATCACCCCGGTACCCCAACAAGAACAGGGGGCGGGTTGCTACTCCCATGTGTTTCTAGTAAAAAAGCCGGCAGGAAAATTTCGTTTGATTCTGAACTTAAAATTCCTGAATCGGTCAATCAAGTACAAGAGGTTCCGGATGGATACCATCTACTCGGTCAGAAGGCTCCTTCCTGCAGGTTGCTTTCTGGTTTCAATAGACCTAAGGGATGCTTATCTTCACATCCCGATAAGAGCCGCTTCTCAGCGTTTCCTGCGTCTAGCGATCAGGACAGGAAGCGGGATCAAACACTTTCAGTTCAGGGCCCTGCCGTTCGGTCTCTCCTCCTCTCCGAGGATCTTTTCGAAGGTGCTGGCGGAGGCCTTGGCACCTCTGAGGCTAGAAGGAGTTTCGGTAATTCCATACTTGGACGACCTCCTGTTGTTCGCCAAGACGGAAGATCAGCTTCTCAAAGACCTATGGAGGACCCAGGCCCATTTGGAGGGTCTAGGTTGGATTATGAACAGAGAGAAGTCAAATCTAGTTCCTTCTCAGGTCATAGTCTTTTTGGGGTACACCATAGATTCCATCCAGGAGAGGTTATTTCTACCAGAGGAGAAAATAATCAAGGTTCAGGCAGCAGTGAAGGCAGTGCAGACGAATCTGTCAGTGTCAGTTCGTGCAGCTATGTCCACCCTGGGACTTCTCACATCCTCCATTCCGGCGGTGCAGTGGGCCCGCCTGCATTCAAGGAGTCTCCAGCAGGCGATTCTACAGAATTGGACACATGGAGAAACCTTAGAGAAGGAGATCAGGGTTCCAACCTCAGTAAAAAGGAAACTTTGGTGGTGGAGGGCTCACGCAAATTTAAGTCAGGGTCTAGTGTGGTTCTTCCCCGCTACAATGATCCTAACTAGGGATGCCAGCTCCTGGGGATGGGGTGCTCACCTCAGGGGTCAGTTGGCTCAGGGGTCCTGGTCCAGGGAAGAGGCCAAGAGATCCTCCAATTGGAGGGAACTCAAAGCCGTTTGCCTAGGGCTTTGGGCCTTCCAGGAGACGATACAGGGTCAGCATGTCCAGATACTGTCGGACAATGCTACAGCGGTAGCTTACGTCTCAAGGCAGGGGGGCACGAGGAGCAGGGTTCTCCTGAATCTGGCCCTGCACATGCTTTACTGGGCAGAGACAAACCTGGCATCTCTGTCTGCAGTACACCTAAAGGGCAGTTTAAACCACCTGGCAGACTTCCTAAGCAGGAGGAGGGTTCTGGAGTCCGAGTGGAGTCTAAATTCAGAGGTGTTCCAGAAAATAGCAGACAGGTGGGGAACCCCTCAGATAGACCTGTTTGCGTCCCAAGCCAACGCCAAGGTTCCGGTTTTCTTTTCCCTCAACAGACTGGATCAAGCGGAGGGTCTAGATGCGTTAGTTCAGCATTGGCCCTTCTGTTTGTGTTATGCTTTCCCCCCAGTACAAATGATTCCATTAGTTCTGCGGAAACTTCAGGTAGAAAAGACGACTCTTATCCTGATAGCCCCATACTGGCCCAAAAGGCCTTGGTTTTCAACCCTGCTGAAGCTGGCAATAGAACCCCATCAGCTACTTCCAGCCAGAAAGGACTTATTATACCAGGGTCCCCTGCTCCATCCCAACGTGGATCGGCTCAACCTGGCAGCCTGGTTACTGAAGAGTTAATCCTGAGTAGGAAGGGTTTATCGAAACGCTTAGTGGATACGCTACTTAGTAGCAGAAAGGAAGTTACCAGGGCGATTTATTTCAAGACCTGGAGAGTCTTTAATTCCTGGTGCAGTTTAAAGAATTGTTCCCCCATGAATAATTTTTCGGTCCTGGAGTTTTTACAGGACGGGATGGACAAGGGTCTGGCAGCCAGCACCCTGAAAGCACAGGTCGCTGCGCTATCAGTATTTCTAGAGAGACGGTTATCTCTAGATCCCTATGTCATCAGATTTTTTAAGGCATTGGCCAGGGCTAGGCCTTCCCCCTTTAAGTTTTTTCCCAAGTGGGACTTATCGGTGGTTTTGGGGGGTCTGACAAAAAGACCTTTCAAACCACTGTTAGAAGCATCTTTAAAATTTTGGACCCTGAAAGCGGTCCTTTTAGTAGCCGTCACCTCGGCTAGGAGAATTAGTGAGCTACAGGCTCTTTCTATTGTGGAACCCTTCTTGACCATCTTCCCAGATAGAGTCGTGTTGAGGACAGATCCGGGGTTCCTTCCTAAGGTGGTATCTGCCTTCCATAGGACACAAGAAATAGTGTTACCTACCTTTTGTCCGGTTCAAGGGAAGAAGAGTTTCATACCTTAGATGTCAGAAGGTGCATTATGCACTACCTGGAAGTCACCAGGGAAATTAGAAAATCCAATTCTCTGTTTGTGTTGTTCTCGGGTGCACGTAGGGGGTACGGTGCTTCCAAAAGTACACTAGCCAGATGGCTCCGTATGGCTATACACGAGGCCTATAAGGCTAGGGGTATAGAACCTCCCCAAGGGGTGGTGGCACATTCTACAAGGGCAGTAGCAACTTCCTGGGCAGAACGGGCTGGAGCTTCACCAGAGCTTATCTGCAAGGCAGCGACGTGGACGAGGTTTTCCACTTTTACTCGCCACTACAGGATGGATCTGCTCTCAGCGGCGGAGCAGTCTTTTGGCAGGAAGGTCCTGCAAGCGGTGGTCCCACCCTAGAGTAAGTACTCGGTTATCATCTCCAAGTGCTGTCCTGAAAGACGAAGTGAGAAAACCTTAGTTACTTACCGGTAACGGTATTTCTATGAGTCTTTCAGGACAGCACCGATAACCCACCCTTCTCTCTTCCGGTGGATATATATGTGTAATATATATATATATATATATATATATATATATATATATATATATATATATATATATATATATATATATAGTGTATTATACTAACATGTTTTGGTTGCTATGTTCTGCTTATCTCATTTCAGTATGGCCGGAGGTGCTCGTGTACAACTGAGGCCATGGTGGAGGTGGGCGGAAGTTATAGCAGTGACTGCAGTGTTTCCTGGGAAGTGGGTGGAGCTGCGCTCTCTCCAAGTGCTGTCCTGAAAGACTCATAGAAATACCGTTACCGGTAAGTAACTAAGGTTTTTTTTATCGCTATTTTTTTTTTTTTTTACTAAAGACATGTGGCTAAATAAATTTTGGCCTAAATGTTTGACTAAAATTTAGTTTATTTGATTTTTTTTTTAACAAAAAGTAAAAAATAGTGTTTTTTTTTCAAAAATGTCGCTCTATTTTTGTATATAGCGCAAAAAATAAAAATCGCAGAGGTGATCAAATACCACCAAAAGAAAGCTCTATTTGTGGGAAGAAAAGGACGCAAATTTTGTTTGGGAGCCACGTCGCCCGACCGCGCAATTGTCTGGTCAAGCGATGCAGCGCCGAATTGTAAAAACACCTTGGGTCATTTAGCAGCGTATGTGTCCGGGTCTTAAGTGGTTAAATACATTTTTTATATATAATATATTTTATTTTTTTATTTAAAGCAGAGGTCCCCCCACTGCTGCAAAAAAATAAAAGTCAACAGCTGCACATACTGCAGCTGCTGGTTTTTAATAATCGGACACTTACCTGTCCTGGTCTACAGCGATGTCGGCACCGTAGCTGATGTTTTCATCAGCTGTTGGGTGCTGCCGCCTCCATTGCTATTAAGGGAACCCGGCCGTGGAACCCTACTGTGCATGCACAAGGCTCCGCTCCTCTCTCCTACTGCCCCTGGCGGCCCGGAAAGGAGGAGACTGGAGGAAGGAGCCCGGGTGGTGACGTCAATACCCGCGGCTGAGGCTCCCGAAAGTGGGGAAAGGATACCTGTGAAAGACAGGTATCCTTACCCCCCAAAAGGTGCTAATGCAGCACCAGAGGGAGGGGGAGCAGTACGGTGAGTGACAGTTCCACTTTTGGGTGGAACTCCACTTTAAATCAGATTTTATTTTTATTTTTATTTTAATCAAATTTATTTAATAAAGTGCTGTTGGATTAAAAATCTATCTAAAGCAATTTTTTCCCCATTTAAGAAATCCGGTCGCCGATCCCGAAGCATGATGCGGCTGCGCCCTGCACTCTGAACCTCCTGCCAGCTTACCTGCTTGAGGACTCGCTCGACACTCCGCCCGCTGACTTCCCATTCCAGGTATCAGCTAAGGCATCGGGAGCATTTGTGCGAGTACAAGTGCTCATGCAAATGCTCGGTATTGGTCCCGATACTGATACTAGTATTGGTATTGGGACAACCCTAATTTAAAGCAAGCCTTTTTACTAGTGATTTCAATTGTGATTTAAATCAAATCCATCCTGGGGAGCGGGTACCTAGTTTTAACAGGTAACCGCTCCCACTTCCTGCTCAGATTGCCACGACGAGCTACGAGGTAAAGCGCAGGAGGAATGCTGACTGTCTGGATTAAACTATTGTCAACCGGCAAAAAAATAAAAAATGTTCATTATGCATACTAACTAACCTAAACATTTTTTTATGGGAATTCTACTTTAAATTCACTTTTTTAGCAGCACAGTATTTTTACAACACACTGCTGTGTTGTGGTGTGAGGCAATGGGTTTTCTTTGTGTCCTAGTAATGATCAGTATTGTTCTTGTGCAGAAAAAAACACAGTTTACTGCATATAGTTTGAACAAAGTCTTGCTGTATGCAGTTGTCCTGAATTTTTGGCTTTTGTATTCATGTTGTTCTATACTTTATTTTTTAATTTTTTTTATTTTTTCTTCTTCCAGGTCTGTTTGTCCTGTTCCAAAAAGTGAGTATATTTTAAGAAGTGAAATTATTCATTCCACAGCCAAGTTATGGCAAGATATCCACACATAGTGTGACTGCAAGGGGCAAACTTTCACCTTTATTATGTACTTAACCCCCGGACCATATTGATGACCAGAGCACTTTTTGCGATTCGGCACTGCGTCGCTTTAACTGACAATTGCGCGGTGTGGCTCCCAAACAAAATTGGCGTCCTTTTTTCCCCACAAATAGAGCTTTCTTTTGGTGGTATTAGATCACCTCTGCGGTTTTTAATTTTTGCGCTATGAACAGGACCGGTCACACACAGCTCCCGGTCCTCGCTCTGTACCGAGCAATCGCGAGTGCCCAGCGGCGATCGTGCACAGGACTCGGGGGCAAGCGGGGGGCGAGCCCACGCCACTAGTGGCCGCTTAAAGAGCCAACGTAGAGCTACGGGCTCTCGCACAGGGGAGCTGACCTGCCGCCATAGAATTGCGGCGGCTGGTTGGCAACCAGTTAATAAAGGAAGTTCAAACCAACAGCCACTTTGGCATGGTTATAGCTTGTCCCATCACCTGGCACAGTTACCGGCTTTATTCCACCCTGGTTTGCTATTTGAACACCATAATAAAACATTTTGAAAATGTGTTTTATAATAATTGTCAAAATATTTTGGCCACATATTAGCTAATTAACAAAAAACGTTGGCGTGGCTGAACTCTGCGATTCTACTACCCCATCCACAGGCACACACTTTCCTATTCGCCCGTGAATTGGACCAGCACATTTTGTAGCCATTAGAGACCTTTTTGGTGGGAGTTAGCCAAAACATGACCATGCCAGCTTTCGGAGTACTTTATCTAACAAAGGGGTGTGGAATAAAAAAACAAAAACTACTTGTCCAAGGGACTAAATCGGGGTCCCAGTCTACTTGACCTGATCATTTTTTTGTTTTAACCAAAACTGTATTTAAATAGGGATTTATCATTGCGCTGTTTATCTCCTGCCCCCCTGTGACCATGACCAGCACAGATTTGTTTGTTTTTTCATTGAAGTGTATGTCCAGTCAATACCCTTTTTTATTAAATGTTATTAATAGAGTGGGATAGGGCCTGTCAGGTTAGGGTTAGCAAAGTCTGGGAGCTGCTTTAGTTCAGTTGGCAAGCGCACGTGGATGGAGGGAAGCCACACCTCCTGACCTTTGAGGTCACAGCTCCCAACATTTGGGGGAGGTCCCTAACCCCATCCCTTAGTCCTGACCTTGACCTTCAAGGGAAAACTCTAACCCTGCTCCCCAGGGCCTAGTTAGAGGCTACTTGGAAATGCCTCCCTGATGCTAAAGAGAATATAACGGCTTTTAAAGTGGTTGTAAATAGGGTTGTCCCGATACCGATATCGGTATCGGGACCGATACCGAGTATTTGCGGGAGTACTTGTACTCCTGAAAATACCCCCGATACCTAAAAAGAATACTCCCCCCCCCCCCCCCCCCACCCCGTCCGTCCCCGTCCCCCCCCCCCCCCCGCCGCCGCATACCGCAAATCCCTGTCCAATCCCGAGCAAGGGGGAGTGTCCATGCACGGAGCCGTGTATAGACACTCCCCCTTGCTCGGGATCCATCCAATCCCGAGAAGGGGAGTGTCTATGCATGCCGCGGCGGGGATTAGGAGTATTCAAATGGAAGATGCCTGTATAGTGCGGCGCTGTAATGCACGGGGTTAACGCAGCGGTGGTGGTGGCGGCATCGGCATCATCTACCACTACGTATGGGGGACAGGATATGGCTGCATATGTGAGGGACAGGACATGGCTGCATATGTGAGGGACAGGACATGGCTGCATATATGTGGGGGACATGGCTGCATTTGGGGACACATTTAAAAAAAGTATCGGTATTCGGTATCGGCGAGTACATGAAAAAAAGTAGCGGTACTTGTACTCGGTCCTAAAAAAGTGGTATCGGGACAACCCTAGTTGTAAACCCTCTCATATACTCAGTGAAGTGACTGGTCTCAGGTGATACACAGGGATGAAACAACTCCTACATAGGTTTTACTTGTAAACATCCCTTGTAATAGGAATGGTTGGTGACAGGTTCTCATTATGGAGAAATGCGGGGTCAATAAGACCACACATCTCTCCTCCAGGCTGAAAAGCATGAGATCGGGAAACAAAATTTACTGATCTCATGCTGACAGCTGTGATTAAGGCTTTTTTTACTTCCGGGAACCCAGGCGTGATGTCATAATGCCACGCCCGGGCCTCCGAAGGACATAGAGATGACTGGAAATCTCTATCTTCGTCACCCAGCACCGAACGATTCTTTCTCTGGGCCCCCGATAGCACGGGAAAGCCCGGAGAAACACTGGATGGCGGTGGGAGGAGGGGATGTCCCCTCACGTCACCTATAAGAATGATCGAGCGGCAGAACTGGCTCTCTGATCATTCTTATCGTGCACAGAATCGCCGGCTGAAAAGGATATCTGAATGGTGCCTGTAGCTGCAGGCATCATTTAAATATCCCCGCACAAAGTCAAGGACGTCATGTGCGGTAGGGAAGTGGTTAGTGCATGCTATGAATTAAGGTAAAAAACCTTCTGTAATGCTGCAGCCCCACAGACCCCCCCTTTTACTTACATTAACCCAGTCTTTGCTCCCCGTGGACGAGCACATCAGCTCTAGCTGGTGTCTCGTGTCCTTATGGGATAGATTGATGGCAGCGCAGCCATTGGCTGTGTCAATAGACACAGAAGCGGGACTCGGAAGTGCACCCGCACGGGTGTCCCGAAGGAGAGCGCTTCTCCGACGGAGCACCCGCGAAGAGGAGTAGCTACTAGGGCCACTGAGGAACCCCAGATGAGGTGGATCGGGCCACTCTGTGCTTAACCAATTGCACAATGGAGATAAGTATGATATGTTTGTTATTTAAAAAACATAAAAACAAATGTTTAGTAACCCTTTAACTTTTACACTTCAATTAAAAGGCACATTTTGTTGAGCCTTGTCACTGCTAAATCCATTCTTTAATAGTGTTGAGCAGAATATGCCATATTCGTATTCGCGATATATCTCGAATATATAGTCGAATATTCGACAGATATTCGCTAAATACGAATATTCGTGATATATTTTCGAAATGAAATGATTGCGAATTTTCGCTATCGCGAATGCGAATTGCGATTGCGAATTGCGCATGCGAATTGCGAATATTCGAGAAATGCGGAATGGAGCACTCTGCACAGAATATTCGTGATATATTACAATATAAAATAATTGCGAATATTCGATAAATGCGGAAGGAGCACTCTGATTGGCTCAGAATATTCGTCAATACACAATAATTGCGAATATTCGAGAAATGCGGAAGGAGCACTCTGATTGCTCAGAATATTCGTGATATATTACAATACACAATAATTGCGAATATTCGAGAAATGCGCACTCTGATTGGCTCAGAATATTCGTGATATATTACAATACACAATAATTGCGAATATTCGAGAAATGCGGAATGGAGCACTCTGATTGGCTCAGAATATTCGTGATATATTACAATACACAATAATTGCGAATATTCGAGAAATGCGGAATGGAGTACTCTGATTGGCTCAGAATATTCGTGATATATTACAATATAAAATAATCGCGCGATATCGCTATTTGCCGAATAATCGCATTGCGATTTTTCGGCAATATAAAATGAGCGCTGCAGCTACTCGTCTCTAATCATACCAGCAATGCTTTTAGACGTCGATGGGATCTCTAGGATGTGATCTGTTCCAAAAAAAAATTAAAACATTCGAATATTCTAGCGAATATTCGCCGCGATATTCGCGATATTCGCGAATACTCGAATATGCAATATTCGTAGCGAATATTCGCAATTCGAATATTCGTGAGCAACACTATTCTTTAACTACATGCCGACCGCCCGCCATCATATTACTGCGGGACTGTGGCTCTGCTACGCGGGAGCACGTAGCTCTACGTCCTATCTTTTTCGGCCACTAGAGGGCGCGCGCGCTCGTTCGTTACAGAGCGGGGAACGAAAGCTATGTGTGTAAACACATAGCTCTTGTCCCTGTCAGCGGGGGAAACGCTGATCTTCTGTTCATACAATGTATGAACAGAAGATCAGTGATTTCCCCTAGTGAGTCCACCCCCCCATACAGTTAGAACACACCAGGAACACACTTAACCCCTTCTCTGCCCCCTAATGTTAACCCCTTCACTGCCAATGGCATTTTTATAGCATTGATCGCTAAAAAAAATGCCAATGGTCCCAAAAATGTGTCAAAATTGTCCGATGTGTCTGCCATAATATCGCAGTACTAGTAAAAAAAAAATATTAATAAAAATGCCATAAAACTACCCCCTTTTTTGTAAACGCTATAAATTTTGCGCAAACCAATCAATAAACGCTAATTGCGATTTTTTACGAAAAATATGTAGAAGAATACGTATCGGCCTAAACTGGGGAAAAAAATGTTTTTTAGATATTTTTTGGGGATATTTATTATAGCAAAATTTAAAAAATATTGAATTTTTTTCGAAATAGTCGCTCTATTTTTGTTTTTAGCGCAAAAAATAAAAACCGCAGAGATGATCAAATACCACCAAAAGAAAGCTCTATTTGTGGGAAAAAAAGGACGCCAATTTTGTTTGGGAGCCACATCGCACGACCGCGCAATTGTCAGTTAAAGCGACGCAGTGCCGAATCACAAAAAGTGCTCTGGTCAGGAAGGGGGTAAATCCTTTCGGGGCTGAAGTGGTTAAAAGGTTTTTAGAATAAAGAGAATAAAGCCATCAGTTTTCTCATCTGAATATGTTCCGGTTTACATTAACGTACTTTTTGCAACGTTACTTTTATAATTACCACATTTTTATGTACTCTTGCAGCAGTAGCAAGTGGAAAAAAAGGAATATGCCGATTCTGCTTCCAGATTTTTACACCTGATAATCATAAAGTTCGTCTGAGGCCAAAAATGAAAATAACACCGCGCATTGAAATCTTATTAAAGAAAGAAGCAAAATGCCACAGATTAAACCTTAAGCAAACTAAACTCCTTCGGAAATTCAAATGTTCAAGAAGTGTACTGGTAA
Source organism: Rana kukunoris (assembly GCA_029574335.1). Taxonomy (NCBI): domain Eukaryota; kingdom Metazoa; phylum Chordata; class Amphibia; order Anura; family Ranidae; genus Rana; species Rana kukunoris. Next base: position 218,267,880 of record CM056053.1, on the reverse strand, counting down.
GATATTTGTTAAAGTACATTTATTTTGTGTGTTTGTAACAGTTTTTCTATTGTATGAGAGGATAATGTATGCGTTAAAATCTAGTATTTGGGATATTAATAAATAAAGTTATTTTTCAGACAGTTTAAGTAGATATAAACACTATCCTTAATGAAAGGCACTTTCCTTCTTGGAAAACCGATCACAAACAGTGAAACTGGGATCTTTCACTTCTGAAAAGCATACAGTATCATGCGGAGAAAAAGTCACCCCACCGCCCATTCTGGGAAAAACTAGCACCCCTAGCACCAAAGTCAAAAGTCTCGGAGTCCTTTTCGACTCCTACATGACAATGGATGCACAAATGGGGTCGATAGTCAGCGGATCCCATCATCTCCTGTGCCTACTATGCCGACTCATCCCCTTTATCCCTAAAAAGGACACTGCAGTCGTGGTGGGAACAATCATCAATTCCAGACTTGACTATGCAAATGCCCTCTATCTAGGACTCCCCAAATACCAAATCACTTGTCTGCAAGTCGTTCAAAATACAGCTGCTCGATTAGTGACTGGCAAAAAAACATGGAAATCAATCTCACCTTCGCTGAGATCCCTTCATTGGTTGCCAGTAAAAGATAGAATCACTTTTAAGGCACTCTGCCTAATGTATAAGTGTATTCAAGGAAACGCCCCCCAATATCTATGCGAAAAAATAAAAGCCCATAACCCAAATCGCATTCTGCGATCCACAAATCAAAACCTACTGCAAATACCCAAAGCAAGATATAAATCCAAAGGAGATTGGAGATTTGCGGTCCAAGGACCTCGGCTGTGGAATGCACTACCAACCACCAACCGACTGGAGTTGGACAACTTGGCCTTCAGGAGAAAGATTAAAACTCATCTCTTCTGAGGTCAAGTGGTTTCCTTACCGAAGGAATGGAAACAGCGCCCAGAGGCGATTCAGTTTGCATGCGTTGAGCTTTATACGTTTTTCACTCACTCACTCGCCATAAAAATTGGCATTTTTTATTTAAAGTAAAATACTATGTTTCACCTTTTGATCTTCGTAGTATCTTAGTGCACATGGTCACCTGCAGGCTTTTTGCAGCCACAACCTATCTACGGCTTTTGCAGCAATGGTATTAATACAAAGTTCAAAGAAAATATATGGCCAACAGCTGCTGCAAATAAAAGGGCTTCCACAGGAGACCATAGCTTCACACCTGTATTTAGGACCAGATCTCCCTGCATCCCAGCATGGCTTTAATGCATCTTGTAAAGTAGAAGTATGATTTGGGGCAATCATGACTTTTCACTCTCCTTTATTGCAGAAGTTACAACTGGTGAAAAGCACCTAAAGGGACTGTCATGAGCGAAATGTTCAGGGTGCCATTGCTGGCCTTTTCAAATTTCTACTTGCCTGTCATGCTGATGCATTGGCTTTTAATGCTTTGAGTGACTCGCCTAAAACGAGTATGGCGATAAGAAGTCCTTACTCTCCAGCATGCTCACAACTTTGTTCATAAGTGTTAAGCCTCATACACACGTATCAAAATTTGGCCGTTTCAGCAGGATGCTGTCTTTTTAGCATCTATGTGATATATTTTAACCACTTCCCATTCCGGCTATTGTAGAATGACGGCTACAAGGTGGCTCTACAATGCCTGGAGGACATCATATGACGTCCTCGGGCCGCTAGGGACGCGTGCCGCTTTGTCACTCGGATACCGATGGTCCCAAAAAATGTGTCCGCCACAATATCGCATTCCTGACAAAAAAAAAACGCAGATAACCGCCATTACTAATTAAAAAAAAAAATCAAATAATAAAAACAAATGTCATAATTCTATCCCCTATTTTGTAGGCGCTATAATTTTAGCGAAAAAGATAAGCTTATTGCGACTATTTTTTTTTTTTTTTTACCAAAAATATGTAGAAGAATACATATTGGCCTAAACTGAGAAAAAATATATATATTTTTCCCAAAATGTACATTTTTAATTTTTTGTTTATAGCGCAAAAAAATAAAAAACGCATAGGTAATCAAATACCACCAAAAGAAAGCTCTATTTGTGGAAAAATAAAAGGACGTCAATTTTGTTTGGGAGCCGCGTCACACGACCGCGCAATTGTCATTCAAAGCATGACAGTGCTGAAAGCTGAAATTTTGCCTGGGCAAGAAAGGGGTATATGTGTCAGTAAGCAAATGGTTAAATAATAGCGCTAATTTTTTTTTTATGTACTTGACATGTGGATTTATTATGTAAGGTAGAGAAATTAACCTTACTTTAGAAATGTCAACAAATAGATTTTCTAGAAATGTCACAATCGCATTATGTAAACACAAATTATTAATGACCAAACAAACAGTTTACAACATGTTTAATGGTTTTTACTATGGTTTCACTGATGCCAATTTTGGTAACGATGCCGATACTAGGCATTTACATGGGAATCGGTATTTGTGCAAATGTACCAAAACCGATACTTTCTGACAGTTGTAATGTAAAAAAAAAAAAAAGATGCTGGTAATTGGTTGTTAAAGCAGAGGTTGACCCAAAAATCAACTTTCTGCCATTTTTGACACTCGTCTGTTTACAGCGCTATACGGCGCCTCCGCCTGCGCCTGCCGTGTAGAGCTGACTGCGCAGGCACCGTAAATTGCAGAGTGTCACTTTTTTTTCCCCTCAGTTTAGGCCGATATGTATTCTTCTACCTATTTTTGGTAAAAAAAATTGCAATAAGCGTTTATCGGTTGGTTTTCGCAAAATTTATAGCGTTTACAAAATAAGGGATAGTTTTAATGCATTTTTGTTAATTTTTTTTTTTTTTTACTACTAATAACGGCGATCAGCGTGTTTTTTTTAAAATATTTTTTCGTGACTGTGACATTATGGCGGACACTTAGGACAATTTTGACACATTTTTGGGACAATTGTCATTTTCACAGCAAAAAATGCATTTAAATTGCATTGTTTACTGTGAAAATTACAGTTGCAGTTTGGGAGTTAACCACAAGGGGGCGCTGTAGGATATGTGTGTTCACAGGGTCTGTTTACAACTGTAGGGGGGTGTGGCTGTAGGTGTGACGTCATTGATCACATCCCCCTATAACAGGGATGACGTGATCGATGCTGCGGCCACGGGGAAGCCGTGTTTACACACTGCTCTCCCCGTTCTTCAGCTCCGGGGACCGATCGCCGCACTCCAGCGGCGATCGGGTCCGCGAGTCCCGCGGTCCCGGAGCTTCGGACCGGGTCACGGGGGTGCGCTTATGACCCATGGCTGGGTACTAGAAACCAACGTATATATACGTTGCTGTGCCCAGCCGTGCCATTCTGCTGACGGAAATGTTCAGTAGGCGGTCCTTAAGTGGTTAATGACCAGGCCATTTTTTGCGATACTGCACTGTGCCGCTTTAACTGACAATTGTTCGACGCCATACCCAAACAAAATTGATGTCCTTTTTTTTTTTTTTTTTTCAAAAGATATTTATTGAGAAAACCACAGAAATCAAAGGAGTACATTACTTCTTGATCATGCCCATCAAAAACAGTCGTACAAAGATTGCCTGAAACATGTTATATACAGCAGTCTGAGTGAACAATACCAAGTCAAACTTAACAGGCAAATAAGTACATAGGCTAAAAATGCATTTCTCTTGAGGACATAAGGTGTGGAAATAAAAAAGTAAACCTTTAGATGGTAGTGTACTCACAACTTAGATATCCTAGTAAATAGAGAATCAGAGGTAAGCACATTAGATAAAGTGAGAAGAAAGAAAGATAATTCAAAATTGCAAAAGCTCAGGATGAGCAACATGAGGTTAGAATATATGAGAGAGAAAAGAGGTAACCCTCTCCCAGTCTAGCCCGGCAGAATAAGGCTATAGCAAATCCAGCAGGAAAGAAACAAAGCGCCCTCAGTGCTGGAGACGCAAGAGCCACCATGGGGTCCACTTAGCCTCATACACAGGGATAGTATCATGCAGCCTATGAAAAATACGTTTGGATAACATAACCTGGTCCATTCTGGTTAGCACCTGCGAGAGGGGTATTGCAGTGGACTTCCAATTTAAAGCTACCACCCAGAGAACCGCTGTACACAGAGAATATATCAGATTCCTTAACTGTCTAGGGGTGTCAGGGATTTTTTCAAAAAGTAGACAATGTCTATAAGACAAATCAATGTGTCCTCCCCCCAACTTATCTACAAGATCAGACACTCTTCCAAACCGAAGAGACCCTCTCACAGTCCCAAAATATATGATAGATATTTGGTGGTATTTGAGAACCTCTGCGGTTTTTATTTTTTGTGCTCTTAAAAAAAAAAAATGTTACTTTTTGCTACAATAAATATCCAAAAAAAAGTAAAAAAAAAGTCTTCATCAGTTTAGGTCAATATGTATTTTTCTACATAATTTTTGGTTAAATTGCATTCCGGCCGCGCGCATCGACTCCGGTGTCGTGCCTCTGGCACACGCTCAGAGAGAGCTCTCAAACCGGCCTACGTACAATGACGCTGATTCACCTAGGAGAGCCAACCTGCTGCAGTACAACTGCGGCGGCTGGTCTTCAATCGATTAAATTGCGACCATACTGCACTTAGATGGTGCACTTTGTTCCTAGATTGCCTTCTAGCGCCCCCCGGCACCCTGCCCTCACACCAGCCTCACCCAACCCTAACTCCCTAATTTATTTAAACAATAATTTTGTGGGGGTTTTTTTGGAGTCCCCTTTTGTGGAACCGGGTGGCGTCTACAAGCCCACTCATGATTTAAATTCTGCCCAGTTAGCAGGAGTCAGCTGAAATTTGTAGGCCAGCTTTTCTCTCCGGCAACACTGCAGGTCAGATTAGATTGTTAAATGTGTTGGCATGGTATTTGTACATCATGAACTTGCTGTTCAGAGTAGTGTAGTAACATTTTTTCTATTTAGTGTTTTTTTTTTTTTTTCTTCTTCTGTCAACAGTGAGATAGAAGGTTATCACAGTAGTGGCTTCTTATCAGATCAATTTATATTAAACTCACAGCTTGACAATAGGAACTCCCTGTACATATGAGTATAATCTACACATTTGAAGGTCATTCATGCCTAGAGGTAAGGGCCAGTTTTGCTTTCATAAAATCACTATTCATGCTAATGGGTGATACAGTACTTATCTATAATATTGTCAATATTGTCTGTCAGCTGCTTGACCTTCTCATAGTTGCGCAATGAAAACTACACTGGCTAACGGCATTGGGTTCAAATACATCACGGCATGTTCTGGCTTGTGACGACCTTATGTAGTTGCACATGGGAAGATCAATAAATGATGTCTGAGTACAAGAGATTGTATTCTGTTGAAATTTGTAATGAAAATTGATTATTAGAGTAGATATACATGCATAGCTGTACATAACTTTGCGTTTAGGGGAAACCCAATGGCGAGAATTAACATTGGAGCAGAATATAGAGCAACTGTGCATAGTAATCAATCAGCTTGTTCAGTTTAAGTTTTTTGAAAATGAATTATAGAAGCTGGGCTGCTTCTGTCTTACTAAATTCCCTTTGGTGTTTTTTTTCTTCTGTTGTGTCTTACTTTCTTTCCTTCCTATATATACAGAACGTCAACATTACTGCAAGAAAAAGCAACTGAACTGATGGCTATTTTAATCCTAAAATTATGCATTTGATATGATTAGTCTAAAGCTGCATGTACACACCGTGAGTTTTTCTTTTTTTAGTTTAACCATCGGGCTGAACCAAAAAAATAACAAATGTGGATGCAGGGATCTCCCACTATGCAAAATATTTTTTTTTCACAGTGGGGACTATAACCTCTGTCGGAATACACTGTTCAGTCATTGGCTACAGTGGGTGAACAACCACTGTTTTTTCAGCAGAACTGTTTGACAGAAGCCTGTCTAACAATTGGCTTCTTTTGAACACAAAGGGGTACACACAGATTAACACTCATGCATACAGTTGTCAGCCATTGTTTTTTGTTTTGTTTTTCTAACCTAGCACACTCTGAAATTGTAACTTTGCGTGAAAAGTTGTTTTAAACCTGTGCCTGATACAGCAGTTTGCAGAACCTATGGAAAATTTTCTGTTGTGTCTTTTTGAATCATTTCAGACCCTAGAGAATATAATGGTGGTCGTTTCAACCTTTTTATCTTGCACGGTATTTGCGCAGCAATTTTTGTAACGATTTTGTGAAGATGTTATGCCATGTAAATTGATACCTAACATGTCACGCTTCAAAATTGCACACGCTCGTGGAATGGCGCCAAACTTCGGTACCTAAAAATCCCCATAAATAATTTTACAGGTTACATGTCTTGCTTTCAATGGATTTTTCTCAAGTCATCTTCCAGGACAGCCTCTGAGACCTTGGGCTCCTCCCTCCGAGACAGGAAACACACACCCCAATCGCTTTAAAGCTACTCCTTCAGCCTTCCTTCTTCAGTTATTTGTGTTTCCCACCGGAAGGGAAGGAGCACGCACAGGAACACAGAGGCTGTCTGGTGAGGACACCTAGATGGTTCTTTCCCTTGTCTGGGCAACCCCCTGTCCTATTGGGAAGGGAGGGCTGCCGCCCCCCTGATGCTGCCATTCAGCTCATAGGAGCCGGACCTCCGGTGACCACAGTCCCAGCCCCCCTGCACGGTACCTTAGGAGCGACTGCTCCGGCCAGGGGGACATCCTGAAGGCGAGAGACGCTGGTCGGTCCCCACGATGGCGGAAGAAGCCAGGTGCAGTAGCGTGGTCGGCGGCGTGAGACGCTGGCTAGGCCATGGGTTTGCGCGCTTCCGTGTTCAAACGGAGGGGGCGGTTCTGCGTTCCAAAGACCGGAAGTGACGGGCACTTCCGGAGGATCAACATCATCGGAGGGCGCCAAGGAGACTCAGTTCCGGTCTCCAGTTTAAACGGCGTGGCGCGGGGAAGCCAGACACCGGAGCGCGGGTTTTAAACGCTTAGCGAGGCCGCAAGCTGAAACCACAGTATGGAAGAGGCGGCGCAGGCTTCAGACTCCAACGCTACAGGCTCCGGCACCTCCCAGGTAAGGTGGCAAGGGCAGGCTACTTCTTACCAAGGGGGGCTAGATACCTTTTGGGTACAATACTGATCCCTCCCGGGGTGGGGAACCTTGGTGGAGGGCCATGGGCACTTCCTATATTGATCCAGCACAGAGGTGTGTGGTCAAGGGGTATTCTAATTACCTGTCCGGTCCCTCTCTTGTAGGTTAAGGCCCAGGATAGGACACCAGCGCAGATACCCAAAAGGAAGTGTGCCGTATGCGGGACTAAATTGGCTTTAAATTGGAAGAAACCCTTATGTCCTGAATGTGTCAGTAATCTTGTAAAAGACGATTCCGTGTCAGAATGTCAGAAGCTTTTCTCTACGGTCAGGAGTGAGCTTTCATCTACCTTCTAGTCCTTTAGAGGGATGATGGACAGGCTACAAGGGCCCTCCCCCCTCTCCAGGGCAAATAGTGCTCCCTTGTTGTCTGAAACCACAGAGGCAGAGGTGGTACGGGAGGGGGAGGTTAGGAGTTTTCCCGGTTTAGGGACCCCATCCCAAGCAGACTGAGTCAGGGTCTGAGTTCGAAGATTCCTCCAGGGGGACTAGATATAGCCATAGGGTGACAAAGACATTATATCATGTATTTCAGAAGATGGGACATTAATAATTCACATGGCAGGATACAGAGATAATAAGGTGTTCCTACTAGACATCTGCTTTTAAAACGCTAAGTGACCCGGCTTGTGAAAGACATTGTATAAAGGCTATTGAAATGTTTTGAGGTGTTGGCTATTCACTGTGAAAGACATATATTCTGTTGAAAAGGTGTTAATTGCATCTACTCCTAGACAATACATTCTCTATGGTACACAAAGGTGTCAGAGACGTACTGTCTGTCTAGAATGCGATTGAGGTTCCTTATATGGGTGTGAAGATTATCTGTGATTGTGTATTATTCAAAAGGGAAAATCATTGTGTGATAGTATTTGGTTTTGATGTCATTATCTACAGGAATGTCATTCTCTCTGAGTTAAGTCTATTGATGATGCGGTGCCGACATGTCTAGCTACGATAAGACAATTAGCCTCAGTGTGTGAATAGGGGGGTGGGGACTGCATTGTCCTGTGATTACCTGTACTGTATAAAAAAAAGTTGAGAAGAGACCATTAAAGTGTTCATATCTTTGGAAGCAAGTACAGAGCTGAGTCTCGTCTTGATTATGGGAATTGATATGGATCGTGTATGCAGTATTGTCGGAGTGTGTCAGATAAGCTTGTCGTGGTTGGATGGAAAGTCGTAAACGGTGGTGACCAATACAGTTGGACGCCCCCCTAGCTAGGTTGTCCAAGAAGACGGACTTGGCGTTTGATGACATGGGGTCATTAAAGGACCCCATGGATAAGAGAGGAGATGTGCTACTTAAAAGAGCGTGGGACATAAGTTTAAAACCAGCCTTAGCAGCCACTTGCGTGGCCAGAAACCTTGAGTGCTGGCTTACTCAGCTTCAGTCACATATTTAAGCCGGTACCTCTAGACAACAAATCCTAAAATCCTTTCCCCTGCTTTTCAAAGCAGTAGGATTCCTAGCCGAGGCCTCCGCTGAGTCAGGCTAGCAGCTAGGTCCGCAGCGCTGGTCAATGTGGCCAGACGAGCGGTGTGGCTTAAAACATGGACAAGGGACGCGGCCTCAAAGCTGAGGTTATGTGGGCTCCCCTTTTCGGGCGATCACCTATTCGGATCCGGCCTCCAGGAGGCATTAGAAAGATCCCAGGATAAGAAAAAATCCTTTCCCGAGAAAAAGAAGAAAACCGAGGCTAAGCGTTTTCGAGGCTTTAGGCAGTACCAAAATGATAAGGAGGTCCGCCCCAAAAAGCACTGGTCGTGCCATAAGGGGCGCGGAAGAGGGGGGGATCTTATTCAATCCTCCTTAACCCCCCCTAAATCCCAGTGACGCCTCGACCCCTGTGGGAGGAAGATTGAGGAAGTTCCTTCCACAGTGGATGAAAGCCACGCCAAGTCCGTTCATACTGGATATAGTGAAGAACGGTTACAGGCTGGACTTCAGTGCCTTCCCCCCACCTATATTTTTGGTTACCCAGCTGCCCAGAGACCGGGAGAAAGCGGGAGCCCTGGGTTTGCTGTTAGGGGAATTATTGGACCAGAAGGTCCTGGTACAGGTACCCAAGGAGGAGGAAGGCCAAGGGGTGTACTCGCATGTGTTCGTTGTGAAGAAACCCTCGGGAAAATTCTGACTTATCTAAACCTCCTTCCCCTGAACAGGCACATAAAGTACAAACATTTCAGGATGGAGTCTATATATTCGGTAACCAACTTCCTGTCCCCGGGCTGCTTTATGGCAACCGTGGACCTCAGGGATGCGTATCGGCACATACCGATACATGTAGAGTTCCAAAAATGTCTGAGATTGGCAGTGAAGCAGGGCTCATCAGGGCTTATCAGTTTAAGGCCCTCCCATTTGGCCTGTCGTCCTCCCCCAGAATATTTACTAAAGTCCTAGCGGAGGCTCTGGCCTCTCTAAGGATCAGGGGCATTTTGGTGATACCTTACCTGGACGATCTCCTGTTCATCGCCTCCTCCAAGCAGCAGTTGAAGAAAGATCTTCAGGAGGCTCGAAGTTTCCTTCAGTCCTTGGGTTGGCTAGTCAATCTAGAGAAATCCCAGTTATTTCCCTCGCAGGAGGTGTTATATCTGGGATACAGGATCTCCTCCGTGGAAAGAAAAATTCTCCTTCCCGGGGAGAAGACTCAAAAAGTGCAACAAGCAGTGGCCCTCCTTCCTCCTGGTTGTTTGGGTCAGAGAAGTGATGAGGGTTCTGGGGCTAATGTCGGCCTGCTTCCCTGCAGTTCCCTGGGCAAGACACCACCAGCGGCGTTTACAAAACCTCATGCTGAGTCACTGGGACGGCACAAGAGAAAATCTAGATCTTCCCATGCCTGTCCCTACCAGCGTCAAAAGAGCGCTATGGTGTTGGCGTTCCCTCCCCAACTTGGAAAAGGGTCTGCTTTGGACGACGTTGGCAACCCTGGTAGTAACTACAGATGCCAGTGCATCGGGTTGGGGAGCCCACCTAGAGGAGAACTTTGCTCAAGGGTCTTGGTCCCAGTCGGAAGCCCGTCAGTCTCCCAATCAGAGGTAACTCCGGGCAGTTCTAAAGACTTTGGAAGCCTTTCACTTACAGGTAATAAGTCATCATCTCCAAGTAAGATCGGACAACGCGACAACGATCGCTTATATAAACAAGCAGGGGGCACAAGGAGCCCTGCTCTTCAGGCCATATCAAACAGTCTGTTCGAATGGGCCGAAAGAAACTTGGCCTCATTGTCCGAGGTCCACCTGAAGGGGACCCAGAACACCTTAGCAGACTTCCTCAGCCGGCAGACGCTTAGCCAGGACGAATGGTCCCTCAATGGGGAAGTGTTCAAGGAAATAACATCACAGTGGGGATCACCAGAGGTGGATCTCTTTGCTTCAGAGAAGAACAGGAAGACAACAAGGTTCTTTTCCATCCAACAACAGGACCAGACCTCAGGGTTAGACGCCTTTGCCAATCCTTGGCACTTCAGACTGGCGTATGCCTTTCCCGATCAGGCTAATACCCAGAGTCCTTCAAGAAATTCCTCTTGGAATCCACAGACCTCATTATGATCGCACTGTTTTGGCCCAAGAGGCCGTGGTTTACCAGCCTGAAGAACCTGGCCAATATACCCACCATGGATCCTTCCGAATGGGGAAAATTTGGTTTCCTTGGGGCCGGTCCTGCACCCGCAAGTAGAGGGTTTAAGAGTAACAGCTTGGTATCTGAGGAACAGTTGGTGAGGGCGCACGGATTCTCAGACAAAGTGATCAAGACCTTGTTGAAATGTCGCAAACCGGTAACTCGGGCTATCTACGCGAAAGTCTGGAAGAGATTCTGCTCCTGGCTAGCCGAGGAGGTCAAGACCATGCCGACATACCAGCAGTGCTGGATTTTCTGCAAGCTGGGGTAGATCTAGGGCTATCCGTTAGCACCCTCAAGGTACAAACATCTGCTTTGACCTTATTTCTTGAGACCCCACTACAGCAAAATCTTTTCGTTAAGAATTTTTTTAAGGCCCTGACTAGGTCAAAACCTGTCAAAGTTAAAACCTGACCTGCCTGGGACTTGTCTCTAGTTCTGAGGGCTCTCATGAAACAGCCTTTCGAACCCCTGGAGAAATCTTCTTTGAAAAATATCGTTTTGAAAACCGTTTTATTAATAGCAATCACATCGGCCAAGGAGGGTCAGTGATTTACAGGCCATCCATTAGGGAACCTTTTTTGTTAGTTTTAGAGGATAGAGTCATCCTTTAAAACAGATCCTAATTTTCTTCCAAAAGTACCCTCTTTATTTCATAGGACTCAAGACATTGTCCTACGACTTTCCAGTCCCCTTCAGAAAGTGATGGAGAAGCTTTTTCTCTAGATGTTAAGAGAAGGCTGTTAATTTATTTAGAAGCCACCAAAGAATTTAGGTGTTCAGATTCACTTTTTGTTAATTTTTCGGGTGCCCGCAAGGGGCGCAGGGCTTCCAAATCATCTATTGCAAGATGGCTAAGAATGGCTATTAGTGAAGCTTACCAATCTAAGGGGTAAACATCCGCCCGTGGTAAAGGCACACTCAACCCGCGCAGTTGCAACATCCTGGGCAGAGAGGGCCGGAGCCTCCCCGGAGGACATATGTAAAGCAGCAACATGGTCTTTTCTTTTTTTTTTTACATTTGCGAGGCATTATCGCTTGGATCTGCTCTCTCACAGAGAACAAACCTTTGGAAGGAAAGTTCTCCAGTCAGCAACCCTACCCTAAAAAAAAAAAAAAAAATTGGGTAAGTTTCTTGCTTATCTCAGAGGCTGTCCTGGAAGACGACTTGAGAAAACCAGAGTTAGGCGTACCGGTAACTCTGTTTCTAGGAGTCTTCCAGGACAGCCGGGATTTTTTTCCCACCCGGTATTGATATAGGTACGGAGATTGTGGAACTAACGTTGTGAGAGTATATTATGTCTTTCAGAGCCTTCCGGTGTTTCTTGGATAACTGAAGGAAGCCTGAAGGAGTAGCTTTAAAGCGATTGGGGTGTGCGTTTCCTGTCCCGGAGGGAGGAGCCCAAGGTCTCAGAGTCCTGGAAGACTCCTAGAAACAGAGTTACCGGTAAGCCTAACTCTGTTTTTTTATTGTATTATTCAGACGTATAGTCGCGCCAAGACGGGTTGTCCTCTCTTTAGATGTCAACTATTCCTTGACAATAGATTTGTCTGGCAACATTAAGACTCTCGTCTGGTGGGATGTAACGGTTTCCTCCCCAATGGGTATTTTTTTTTTTTTTTTTATATATATAGCCCTGCATCGAATGCTACATAAATTACTATGCCTTCTGTTAGGGGGTTTAGGGTACGAAAAAGGGCATGGAAGAATTGTGACTGACCCTTTTTCGGGGGGTAGTATGAGACTAAGGAGTAGAGTCGGTCTTCTATAAGGCCCTTGATGAGTAAGAATCTACCCTCCGGATCCTTAAATTCCGAGATGAGTGAAAATGTACAAATACCTGAAAAAATATAGCTACCCCTTTCGTTTTGGTTTCCGCATTAGCAAGGTGAAATTTAGGGAATTTGGGATGGATATGCGAGGGGGTGTAGAAGCGAGGAAGGTGAGTTTCTTGGAGAAATTTGTTTATCTATTTTCTGATTGTGTATGGTAGTGGAAACAATTTCCGGCGTTTGATAGGCAAGTTCATACCCTGTACATTGTGAGAGGCAATATGGAGGGAAGGGTTTGGTGTGGGTGGGTCAGCTGTAGAGCAGCACAGAGGAAAACGCCAGGATGAATATGAGGAGAAGCTTTCTGTCGGGTCATTCAGCTTAGGTGCAATGAGATCTGTAGGAAACTGAGTCCAATCCAAAAGGGAAGATGAGGTAATACAGATGTCTAGGAACCATTTCAGGATGGAAGACCCTCATTAGCCTTTTTGGCTTAGTGTTTTTGCCAGATGGTAGTGAGTGGACTAGCTGGAGGGGGCTCCTTAGAAGTGCTTGGAGAAGAAGTCTGTATCAGGAAGGTAGCGAATTGTAAAGGCTTGTTGTGAGGGTGGAGCGGGCCTTTTTCATTATTTCTTTTTTGACCACGTAGAAGTGTGGTTTGACCACAGTGTCCTGAGGGAGACCATCAGATCGGGGGAAGGGGTGGCCCAGAGCCCTATGAGCTCGATTAAGCTCCAGCCTGTGTGAGCGAATCTCATGAATGAGTTCCTTGATGAGGGAACGGACTGCTTCTAGTGACATATTTGGGTAGTCCCTGATCCTAAAATTATACTGTCTGGACCTGTTCTCAAGGTTGTTGATTTTGGCCATAGCAACATCAAGTTGGTTGTGCAGATCTTGGATGCGGTCCATGTTTTGGTTGGCCCAGAGCTTTGAGGTCCTTTTTTATGCCCGAAGTAATTTTTGTAGCTGCCTGGGATAATTTCCCTGTACAGCATCTCAGCAAATTTGGTGAACATATCCTGTGGTTGTGGTGGGATCTGACCAGTGCTGTACAGGGGCTTGTTAGGCCTTGGTGAGGCTACAGTCATGGGGGACATGAAAAGTTCACCCAGGGTTTGTGGATGAGGGATTTGGTGGACACTGGAGAGGTTGTGCCCCTGAGTGGAGTGGTGTTAAGAGTGCCCCCACATAACTCTGCCTGGAGCGTGTCCTGCCAGGCGCAATCATCAGGGATCCCTGTGTGAGCAGCCTCGTGGAACGGCCGTGCTGACACTATCTTGAAAATCTTGCCGGGCTCCAAGATTGTGCCGAATTAGGCCCGTAGGTTGCGCCTGGCTATCCCCACTGACATAAAAAGGTCCCCACGGGTGTCCCAACTTGCTGGCACTCGCACTGAGGGTAGGGGGGGGTCGGATGATGCCACCAGTTACTGGGAGCGCTGGAGAGCCGGAGCTGGACAGAGCTCCCAGGCTAAGCGGCCATCTTCTGAAACTCTGCGCATGCACCTCCCAGGTAACATGTTTTGATTTAAAGGAGGTCTAGTTCACATGTGTGGTTTGAACGGCATTTACATATGTGGGCACGACTTGCATCTTTGTTCGCTTCTGCATATTCAAATTTTTTGAGTTGCACCTGTAAGTATAAGCTACTCCTTTTCCTATTACAACACTGAGACTGCCTAGGCATTTTTATGGCATCCCTATTATGGTTTTGCTTCTGAGCGGTATATACAGGTGCATCTCCAAAAACTAGAATATCATCAAAAAGTTTAATTTCAGTAATGTAATTCAAAAAGTGGTATGCAAAGAATTTCCTGTCTGCTCTCAGCCAAGTCAAAGTCTGGGCAATCTGCCAAGTTTTGAAAACATTCTTTATCAGTGGAAAGTTAAGTCTAAACATTCTATCACTTCAAAGGAATAAACTTCTGTATGCAAATTAGGAATTTTTAACCACTTAAACACCAAACCTTTTTCTGACAGCTCTTTTCAATTTAAAATCATTATTTTTTTTTTGCTAGAAAATTACTTAGAACCCCCAAATATTATATAATTTTTTAGTAAAGACCCTAGAGAATAAAATGACGGTTGTTGCAATATTTTATGTTGCACTGTATTTGCGCAGCAGTCTTTTTAAATGCATTTTTTTGGAAAAAAATTACTTTCATGAATTAAAAAAAAAAAAAATAGCCAGTAAAGTTAGCCCATTTTTTTTATTTTTTTGTAAAAATTTAAAAGATTTTACGCCGTGAGAATCGTGAGAGAATCGTGATCTTCATTCTAAGCAAAATCGTGATTCTCATTTTGGCCAGAATCGTGCAGCTCTAGTATACACTCAATACTTCAGGTCTTCTTTTGCATGAATTACTGCGTCGGTGCGGCGTGGCATGGAGGCGATCAGCCTGTGGCACTGCTGAGGTGTTATGGAAGTCCAGGTTGCTTTAATAAGGGCCTTCAGCTCGTATGCATTGCTGGGTCTATTGTCTCTTATATTCCTCTTGACAATACCCCACAGATTCTCTATGGGGTTTAGGTCAGGTAAGTTTTCTGGCCAATCAAGCACAGCAATACCATGATCATTAAACCAGGTATTGGTACTTTTGCCAGTGTGGGCGGGTGACATGTCTTGCTGGAAAATAAAATCGGCATCTCCATAAAGCTGGTGAGCAGAGAGAATCATTAAGTGCTCTAGAATTTCTTGGTAGAGAGCTGCATTGACTTTGGACTAGTTACAGCATAGTGGACCAACACCAGCAGATTACATGATTCCCCAAATCATCATGGACTGTAGAAACTTCACACCAGACCTCATGCAACTTTGATTCTGTGCCTCTCCATTCTTTCTCCAGACTGTGAGACCTTGTTTTTTAAATTAAATGCACAATTTACTTTCATCGAAAAAGAGGACTTTTGACCAACAGAGCAACAAGTGTCACAAACTACGGTGAACGAGAGTGAACCACAACTGTGGTTAGGAAAAGTTTTCAATGCACTTCTCTATGCAATGTGATTTTTTTGTACTGGACCTCAGGCTTCACGTAAGAAAGAGTTTGGGGGTTCACTACATCATCTGTCTCACATATATGAATGCGTTGAGATACTAAGGGAGGAGGTATTACAACATACCTTCAACCCCTAGCCTTAAAAGATTATGGTGAACGTGAGTGAAGCACAACTACGTTAAGGAAAAGATTTCAATGCACTTCTCTATGTGAAGTGATTTTCAGTACTGGACCCCAGGCGTCACTATAATCGGAGAAAAAGTGTTTGGGGGTTCACTACATCATATCACTCACATATAGGGATGCATTGAGCTACTAAGGGAGGAGGTATAACATAGCTTCAACCCTTAGCCTAGAAAAAGTATAGCGAACATGTTCAGTATTGGAGGCCGTATACTATTAACAATAAATGTCAAGCATGTAGCATATGAGAATACTGTATGCAGACAGCAGTTATTTGAGAGAGGCAACTGAAGATTAAATGGGTTATGAATGTTTGTCCCTCTAAGATATGGCACAACTGTTATATGAAACCATAATAACTAATGCACAGCGGTAGTGTAGTAGTACAGTACTTTTGTAAATACAATATGTGAACAGGGTAATTCTAGAGCAATAAATGTAATGTGGTGATGGTATTTATCTGTTTGTAGAGCATGAGAGTTCATTAGCAATAGCAGAGTATTGTAACAGCAGTGGGATTCTGTAATGGATGATCTCCTTGAGGTACATATCTTGGGGTGTCCCCAGAGCAATGGCAGCGTGGGTCCAGGTAGAGGCTAGTAGGATTAAGCTGTGGCTTAATGGTGTCATGGATCTGGGATGCAATAATTTCCAGAGGGGACCTAATGCCAGTAGTTTTGTTGTAGCGTGGTCCGGCTACGACCGACAATAATAGAACAGCGTGTACTCTCCACGCTGTTCTGTTTATAGGAGCGAGGCATGTGTGTCAAATAAAGAATTGATTTAGCTGGGCACTTCCATGTTCCACACTGGCACGCACGTGGTGCCGGAACGCAAAATGGCGACGAAAGCGCAGTTTACAAACAGTCCAGTCCTTTTTCTCCTTAGGCAAGGTAAGACGCTTCTGACATTGTCTCCGGTTCAGGAGTGGCTTGACACAAGGAATACGACAGTTGTAGCTTGTGTCCTGTATACGTCTGTGTGTGGTGGCTCTTGAAGCACTAACACCGTAGTCCACTCCTTGTGAATCTCCCCAAATTCTTAAATTGCCTTTGCTTCGCAATCCTCTCAAGACTGTGGTTAATTAGCTGATGAGAATGTGACACCAATAGTCTACAATATTCACATTTTCAGAGATGCTGAATTCTGGGTTTCCACTAATTGTAAGCCATAATTATCAAAATTAAAAGAAATAAAGAAATGCTTGAAATATATCACTGTGTGTAATGAATCTATATAATATTTTTAGTTTTAATCATAAGTTATTTCTTACACACGGCATAGGCATACTTATCATTACACTCCAAAACACATTTTGCTCCTCCTGATTGCTTATCACAATTATGAAGGTCGTGGAGTGCCTGGACAGTGAAAACACAGAATTACCACACTTTGAAAACAAGGAAGGAAAGAAAACGAAAGTGTGTGTGTAAATTATATATAATATAATAATTGAATTTTTTATTATCTTTTTATTATATTTTTCTTTACATAAAGTTGTTCATTTAAGATACTTAGAGTGTAGCGGACACTGTAACTGGCTTGGGTTAACTGTACATGTACTTGGATGCACATTAAGGAAACCTAGCGTAGACTGCTAAATGCAGCCTTTATTTAAATTTGTGATTGGTCACAGTGATCAAGTAATATAGGGTCATGATTGTTGGCTCTGTACCCTGCTCTATGATCTGCCATGTCAGATGGACACATCAATTGCAGAGCGTGGTTGTGCTTTCGCTAATGGGCGCACACAAGCATTGCAAAGAGGAGGCCCTTTTAAAGCTGCTAGGAGAGGCCACAGCATTCTCAGTCTCATGTCATTGTCACTTGGGTAGAGCATTATCAATCCCTGAGCTGTTGAAATAGAGTGGCATATTGGTAGGTCATCCTGTTTGAGTCAACCCCTTTTTCTCTATTAATTTACCAGACTTGGCTGTTTTAGGACAAGCTGGTCATGCATCTGACTAAATTGTCTGTCCCTGAGGATTAGGTAAAAATGCCTTACCTAGGTCAAGTCTTAAAAATTCTGAGCTTGGGGAAAGTCTCCCCTACCTTGTGGAAGATCATTGGAGAATTTTCATGTTCAGATTTACATTTTGGAGTTCTGTAAAAACATTTTTTATTTCTTTTCATTTCCTGGGCAGATCCCCTGATATGGAGCTGATTAATTACCATCACAGTGCTGGTTTGCTTCTAGTATCTGGGAGGAACAATACCTGTTGCTGTTATAACGGAGGTACTGTGCATCCTATATTGGAAAGAATCTTGTGTTCTAGTGCTGTCTGCTGTTCTCATCTCAGGTGCTGTCTTCTGGGGCAAATCTTTACCAAGTTGATTTCTTGACATGGAGGAACGGTCTATATACATTGGGTGTAGGATATCATATGGTGGACCAATACCTCTCAAAAGGTATAGCATTAGGACTGCAGTACACTAGGGTGCCATAAAGTGGCACTGCAGCTTACGCATATATTTGAAAATGTGTGCAAACGAGACCTGGTTTTAACGCAAACTGTTAAATGGGACAATTTGGTTTGCTGCAGGGTGGTTGGTAAGTGAGCTAGGTATTTTTCTTCGTTTTTTGACATGTGTAGCCCTTCCATGTGCTTCTTGCTGCAAATGGCAGTTATAAAATAGGGTGGTTGCCTTTTTTGTACTACCCTTAATCCCCTGCTTAATCCTTGTATAGGGAGTTTCTATATATTTATCCTATCTGACTGTGCTGACTTGTTTGGATAAAAACCTTAGGTTTAAAGTGTTATTCAACCCAGGATCCTGCATTCACTCTATCTGGTCTCCCATAGTACACAGAACATATAAATTATTTTAGTAACTATAAATGGCTAAATACCATTTCTCGTTGGCAGTATATAGCAGTCGTGTGATTGTAGGAGGAGATTTCATTCTCCTCTTGACTGTCCTATGAGGCTGTAGGGCCCTTGACCCTCTGTATGGACAGTACTAATTGGTCCTGTGTCGATTTACATGCACCACCCCAAGAAATTTTTTTAACTCTCTAGCAATACACACCAAACTGAGCATGGGCAGAGTGCCTTCAAAGGCTCGGTTTTATCAGATGATGGATTAGGGACAGTGGAAGAAGGGGAGCATCAGAGAAGACCGGATCAAACTGCCTTTCTTTCTCGTACATCACGGGACACAGAGCGGCATATTCATTACTATGTGGGTTATATGGAGTACCTTCAGGTGTGGACACTGGCAATCTCAAACAGGAAGTCCCCTCCCTATATAACCCCCTCCCCTAGAGGGAGTCCCTCAGTTTTTTCGCCAGTGTCTTAGGTGTTGGTCACGGAATAGCTTTGCTCCACATCCTTGGGATTAAGGGCAGGCTAACCGGATCTGTCCAAGGAGCCTCAGTGCCAAAGTGGACAGTACCCGGGCCCCAGGCCGTGGGGTTTTGCCTATAATGCTCCTCTTTGGAGGGCTGGACCCTGGGCCCAGGACTTGGAGTTTGTAAAAACCATAAGTTCCTGTTTGCCAGGGTGCTATATAGGTCCAGGACAGTGGGTACCTTCATAGGACCCCAGGGCCTGAAGGTCTACTACGCTACCCACGGAGATGGGAGAAGATTGGATCAGTTTGCTGGACAAACATCCTGCAGCATGGAGCAGGTAAGGGGGAGCCTGCGGGACTTGGTTCGACAGCAGGCTCTCCGGGGTAACATAAAAGGGGGGATAGCCTAAGTATGCTCTGCATGGGCAACCTTGTTCACTATGTCTAAGAGAGACATGATGACACCCTTTCTCCCCCATCACTAGGTTCCCCTGTCTAAGAATGTGTTGCTAGCTAAACCTGCTGTTTTCTTCCTAGGGCTAGTAAGGATCCCTAGGGGCCTTTGGAGAGTCCTACCTGGCCGGGGGTTTGAATCTGCCGCCTGTTTCTGCGTTCCTGGATCTCCAGCAGCGCGGCTCCTCCATGTTCCTCCTGTTTCCGGCATACGCGCGCGCACGTCTTATAGACGTTTTTCGCGCCGTTCAGACGGGAGGGCGGGGGGGGGGGCGTGCCTGCGGCGTCATACAGGAGGCGCGCCTTTGTGCTGTTATAGACAGCAGGCATTGTCAGTGCTCAGTCTGAGGCTGATTTTCAGAAGGAGAGGACGCAGAGCGGCAGAACAGTGACTCCCGGTGGCGGAAGAGGGGTAGTACATGCTGGACTTTGTTCCAATGCCTTTTTTGTTAAGCCAAAAAATTCCCCTTTTTGCAGCAGGTTGGAGGCTGGCAAACTAAGTTTGGGGTCACTGTATGTTGTAAAAAGAAAATATATAATATATATTTAAAAAAAAAAAAAAGACATACGGGATCCCATCAGTTTTTGGGCATTAGTGATCTATTGTCCCCTGAACTCTGGTTTTGTACTCCTGGCCACTACAGTCTGTTGTGTGGGCGGAGTCCCTCGATTTTGTATTATGGCTTCCAAAGGTTCGGGGTCAAAGGGTACAAAAAAGACCAAAAAACAAAAGGGTTCCCTTTCTGATTCTGATGATATGCCGATACTTTCCCCGCAACTTATTAACATAAAAGGCGCCTTGGATGAGCCATTAGGGGGATCTGGTGCGGAGGCTGGCCCAGATCAGCCCAGCCCTGTGTTTATCACAGAGGAGATGCTAGCCGTATCCCTAGGGGGGCTAGAAGAGAGAATAGCAGCATTGATCGCTAGAGCTATTCCTGGTAAGAAACGGGTTAGATCCCCATCACCAAGAGGTGTATCCTCAGATGCTGAGATTCTCTCTCCGGAGGAATTGGAATCACAGGAGGATCAACTAGACCTGAACCAAGAGGGTTCAGGGATTGAGGGGTCTGCCTCGGAGGAACCATTTTCAGACTCCCAGACAGAAAGACTGTGGGTACAGTCTTTGACGGACATGGTCCGCTCGGCATTTAGTTTACCATTGCCAGAGCCTCAGGTTCCTCCGGTATCCTCTCTGGGCTCTTTGAAAGCTCCGTTAAGCAATGCAGTTTTTCCGGTCCATCCTCTTTTGGAGGAATTGATCTTTCGGGATTGGGTACGGCCGGACAGGATTTTTCTGCCACCGAAAAGATTTGCGGTCATTTACCCCATGGAGGAAAAATTCTCCAAGAGGTGGAGGCTCCCAGTAGTGGATGCAGCCATCTCATGTGTGAATAAATCACTAACTTGCCCGGTGGAAAACATACATATGTTTAAAGATCCGGTTGATAAAAGATTAGAGACACTTTTAAAAGCATCCTTTGCTACGGCAGGAGCAGTGGTGCAGCCAGCGGTGGCTGCGATTGGTGTTTGTCAGGCGTTAAAAGACCAGACAAAGGAAATGTTAAAGGACATGCCTACCCAACAAGCAGAAGAGTTTTCTGACATTCCCAGAGCTCTGTGTTTTGCTGTAGATGCTATAAAAGATTCCATCCAGCAGGCCTCTCGTTTATCACTATTTTTGGTGCACATGAGAAGGCTCTTATGGTTGAAGAACTGGGCGGCGGAGCCCCCATGCAAAAAGCTTCTGGCAGGGTTTCCCTTCCATGGAGGACGACTCTTCGGAGAGGATCTGGATAAATATATTCAGACTATTTCAAATGGCAAGAGTACCCTTTTACCGGTCAAAAAGACATTCCGGGCTCCTACATTTAAAAGGCAGCTCTTTCCTGTCTCGGGGCCCTCAAATTCCAGGCAGTATCGACGGCCGCCTGCACGATCCAACGTTAACAGTAGATCGCAGGGACAGGCCCCTGGGGGTAAGAGGCCATGGTATCGCAAGCCGTCAAAAACAGCCCCTAAGTCTGCCTTATGAAGGGGCGCCCCCACTCTCGCGGGTGGGGGGAAGGCTTCGTTTCTTCTCAGAAGTTTGGGAAGCCAAGATCCCCGACAAATGGGTCCGGGCATCGGTAACCACAGGTTACAGACTGGAGTTTCTAAGGTATCCTCCGCCTCATTTTCAAGAATCAAGGCTACCAACGGATCCAGCAAGGAAGGCCTCAATGCTGGCAGCTTTGGATCACCTGCTTTGCCAGGACGTAATTATAGAAGTGCCAGCCCAAGAGCAAGGGCTAGGTTTCTATTCCAATCTCTTTGTCATACCAAAGCCCAACGGCGATGTCAGGCCAATCTTGGACCTAAAGAGGTTAAACGGTTACCTAAGGGTTCGTTCCTTCCGGATGGAATCCATCCGGTCAGCAGCCGCCGCGCTTCAGAAGGACGATTTTCTGGCCTCCATAGACATAAAGGATGCTTACCTTCATGTACCAATCTTTCAGTTGCATCAAAGATTTTTACGCTTCGCGGTGGGGCAGCGACACTTCCAATTCAGGGCGCTCCCCTTCGGGCTGGCCACGGCCCCCCGGGTATTCACGAAGATCCTAGCCCCAGTTCTGGCCAATTTAAGGATCCAGGGGTTCACAGTCCTAGCATACTTGGACGACCTTTTAATCATAGATCACTCACGGCCGGGTCTGCAAAAGGCAGTAAACCTCACGGTTCGGTACCTCGAAGAATTCGGCTGGGTCCTAAACTGGGGAAAGTCAGCGTTCCAGCCTACAAAGCAGTTGGAATACCTCGGCATGAGGTTAGACACAGAACAGCAAAAGGTGTTCCTGCCCCTGGTAAAGATCGAAGATATCAAGGGGTTGGTTCAGTTGGTTCTAAACAAGAAAAAACCAACTATTCGCCTGTGTATGCGAGTACTAGGCAAGCTAGTGGCCACGTTCGAGGCAGTACCATACGCTCAGATCCACACTCGCGTCCTACAGGCAGCCATTCTAGCAGCCTGGGGCAAGAGGGCACATGCCTTAGAGTCCCCTTTGACGCTATCATCAAGGGTCCGACAAAGCCTGGCCTGGTGGTTGAACCCTCAGAACCTTCTAAAGGGAAAATCCTTCAGCCCTATTGTCTGGAAGGTAGTTACCACAGACGCCAGCCTGGCAGGCTGGGGGGCGGTCTTCGAGGGGTTCTCTCGCCAGGGAACTTGGGTGAAAGCGGAGAGGCAGCTCCCCATCAATATCTTGGAGATCAGAGCTGCTCGCCTAGCCCTTCTGGCATGGACCTCCAGATTAAAGGGGTTCCCGGTGAGAATCCAGTCAGACAATGCCACGGCGGTGGCATACATAAACCACCAAGGGGGAACCAGGAGTCAGGCCGCTCAGAGGGAGGTGAGCTTGATTTTTCAGTGGGCAGAGGTTCATGTACCCTGCATTTCGGCGATATTCATTCCCGGAGTGGACAACCTGCAGGCAGACTTCTTAAGTCGCCAGAGTCTGTTGCCAGGGGAGTGGTCTCTGCATCCCCAGGTCTTTCAGACAATCTGCCAGAGGTGGGGAATGCCGGACGTAGATATAATGGCATCCAGGTTCAACAAGAAACTAGACAGGTTCGTGTCTCGAGCGAGGGATCCGATGGCCTGCGGAACCGATGCGTTGGTTTGCCCTTGGCATCAATTCAAACTTCTATATGCATTCCCTCCACTACAGTTACTCCCTCGCCTGTTGCGCAAGATCAGAGTGGAGCACAAGCCAGTCATTCTAGTAGCTCCGGCTTGGCCCCGGAGGACTTGGTACTCACTAGTCCTGAAGATGGCAGTGGGAGACCCTTGGACTCTTCCTCTACAACCAGACCTACTCTCACAAGGCCCGATCCTCCACCCTACATTACAGCGTCTAAATTTGACGGCCTGGAGGCTGAATCCCTGATTCTCAGGGGTAGAGGTCTGTCTAGGCAGGTAATCCCTACCCTGATTAGGGCTAGAAAGCCGGTCTCCAGGGTGATTTATTACAGGGTGTGGAGGAACTACGTAGGCTGGTGTGAATCCAAAAGATGGAATTCCCGCAAATATACTATTGATAGGGTGTTAAGTTTTCTCCAGCTAGGAGTGGATAAAGGCCTGGCACTAAGCACAATCAAGGGACAGATCTCAGCTCTGTCAGTGTGGTTTCAGAGGCCGCTGGCCACCCACTCGCTGGTAAAGACCTTCTTACAGGGGGTCTTGCGTATTAATCCTCCTGTCAAGTCACCAATTTGTCCATGGGACTTAAATCTTGTCCTGTCCACTTTACAGAAACAACCCTTTGAGCCGTTGGCTGAGATTCCTTTAGTCTTACTGACAAGAAAGTTGGTTTTCTTGGTCGCCATAGTTTCGGCCAGGAGAGTGTCAGAATTAGCAGCCTTATCGTGTAAGGAACCATATCTCGTTCTACATAAGGACAGGGCAGTTCTCCGGCCCCATCCTTCCTTTCTACCAAAGGTTATATCCAAATTTCACTTAAACCAGGATTTGGTACTTCCATCCTTCTTTCCAAAACCTACATCTAGAAAGGAGGGGTTGCTGCATACCTTGGATATTGTCCGGGCCATGAAGGCCTATCTTAAAGCTACAGAAAAGATCCGGAAGACAGATGTATTATTCGTTCTACCAGATGGCCCCAAGAAGGGGCAGGCAGCGGCAAAATCCACCATCTCGAGATGGATTAGACAATTAATCATTCAAGCCTACGGTTTGAAGAGGTTACCTCCTCCGTTGTCGGTAAAGGCCCATTCTACCAGGGCCATGGGCGCCTCTTGGGCAGCACACCATCAGATCTCTATGGCTCAGATATGCAAGGCGGCAACGTGGTCATCAGTCCACACGTTTACAAGGTTTTATCAACTAGACGTGAGAAGGAATGCGGATTCTGCCTTTGGACAGGCAGTACTACAGGCTGCAGTTTGAAATCCTCGGGATCAGAAGCACCCTTGGTTGTAAAAAGAAAAAAAAAAAAAAGTTTTTTCTTGACTAAGTTGGAATTATTATTATTATTATTTGAGTTTACCTCTAAATTGAATCCTTCTTTGGAAGATGTCTCCCTCCCCTCATTAAAGCATTGCTTTCGGACATCCCACATAGTAATGAATATGCCGCTCTGTGTCCCGTGATGTACGAGAAAGAAAAAGGGATTTTTAAATACAGCTTACCTGTAAAATCCTTTTCTTGGAGTACATCACGGGACACAGAGCTCCCACCCCTCTTTTGGGTGACCATTTTGGGAGGCATACTGCTTGCTACAAAACTGAGGGACTCCCTCTAGGGGAGGGGGTTATATAGGGAGGGGACTTCCTGTTTGAGATTGCCAGTGTCCACACCTGAAGGTACTCCATATAACCCACATAGTAATGAATATGCCGCTCTGTGTCCCGTGATGTACTCCAAGAAAAGGATTTTACAGGTAAGCTGTATTTAAAAATCCCTTTTTTTGCACAATGCAGAGGGTTAATCCCTTAGATTCCACAGTGAGTATAACAAGCATGCTTTACTGCATACACAGACTGATTTCACTGTTGTGAGTTTAGTAACACTTTTTAATGTTGCATTAAACCCAAAAGAAAACCTTTTATTATACTGCGGCTTACCAATTCTTAGATGTGATGGCTGCCTTTTGTTTTCTCTTTTAGACTTTCTTTCCTATATTTTCATTTGATGATCTGGACAGTAAGTCTGCTGTGTGTGTTTTTTTCAAACGAACAAGCCCCCTTGCAGATGTAGTAGTCAGAGGGTTAAAACAAGCCATTTAACACTGGCAGGGGTGATGACAACAATGACCAGCTTTTATTTATGTACCAGGGTTCTTTAAAAAGTTTCTGCGCTTTTTTTTTTTTTTACCTTTTGTTTTTAAAATTCTTAATAAAAAAAAAAAAAAAAAAAAAACGTAAAAACATAGATCACAAAGGGAAAAAAATGCCGTACCTGCTTATAAAGTGTGAGTTTGAATTTGGCTTAAATTTCAAAATAAGGAAGGTAATCCTTTCTGTTAGACAATACCCAAGATAAAATTAGCAATTTTTCAACAGTGGGTGGTGTGGTGACTTTTACCTGATTCATGCCCAGAGTTAAAGCGGTATTGATGTTTTTTTTTTTTCCTCTGAAAATAACAAACCTGTTATACTTACTTGCTCGGTGTAGTGGATCTGCACAGAGCAGCCCGGATCCTCCTTTTCTCAGGTCCATCTTCTGTGCTCCTTGCCCCCTCCATCCTGTCAAGTGCCCCCTCAGCAAGCAGCTTTCTGTGGGGGCATCCAAGTCGAGTCACAGCTCTGTGTCCATTCAGACACAGAGCCCCAGTCTCTCTCTGTCTCTGTCTCTCTCTCTCATTTTTGGTTGGTGCTACTGGGGCAGTAAAATGCTAAAATTAGAAGTGCTCAGAGCTATTCCGAAGCCCCATCTGTAGTCCCAGTCTTATAGAGCAGAAAAGGTAAGTCCACAGATCCTGTTGGCGGGTGGACACTACTAGGTCAGTCAGTAGAAGTGATTGGGTGACTTTACAATAGCCCAGATCGCTTCTGCTAAAGCAAGCCGCTAAACAATCGTAAGCTTTTTTTTTTTTTTTTTTTTTCAACACTTTAATTGTGATGTACTTTCTTAGCAGTCATAAGGTTTAAGAATGCGTAACGTGTATGTAAACTCTGACATAGAGCTCTTATTTAATACGGTTTTATCTAATAATAAAAAAACATAAATGACCTAGTTCACACTACATGCAGTCCAGTGAGTTTTTTTTTTCTGTGCCTGCAGTTCCAGTAAAAAAGTAGAACATGCTTAATTTTTCCTGGACTGTGCTGGAATGCTGTAAAAAGCACCAAAAACACACTGGAACACACATGTCCCTATTAAGGTTTAAAAAAACGCACTGGAATGCATCAAAAACGTGCATGCATAAAAGCATCTGGAACGCATCCAGACTGCGTTTCTATGGTGTGAACTGGCACCCTAACAGCATTTGGTTATATCTTTAAGAAATTTAGAGCTGTCCTGTATTTTGTGCAGTCATTCTGTTTTATCTTAAAGAACTAAAGGAATAGCAGAACTTTTAATTTAAAAATGTACTGGTTTTCAAGGGGTTAGGTCATGCCACTTATGGGCTTTTTTTATTGCCTATTTACATTTTTATGAAGCACTGGGAGTATATCTGTTGCTATGATTCTGGCTTCCTGAGGAACAACACCTGTCCTGCCCTTCTCTCCCCTCCACCATCCATTCACGGAATACTTTTAGGTTCATATAATATGTAATTGGGCGAGAGGGGTGGGCAGAGTGGCTGTAAATGTCTCCTAGTTTTAGAGCACCTGAAGTTTAGCGATGGCTATAATCAAGTGCTCAGTAAAAATGTAAATGGTAGAAGCGCATGAGGTGGCATTCACCTTGTTGGCATTAACCGTTTATAAGCCAGCACTGTTTTGAAAGTGCTGCAGTTCCTGGAGTCCTTTTTAAATAAAATATTTTTAAAATTATAACAGTCTAATCGGTTCCCCTACCCTGTATCCTGAACTACAAACCAATTACTATCCTATTGTTGTACTGAGGAGAGTGGGAGGCATTTTGTAGTTTAGCAAAAGACAAGTCTTAGAAAAGGCACTTCAATGTCAGTCCATAATAGGAATTTAGGAGCCAAGTGCATTTCTACTAGGATCAACAAGTATTTTTATGTATGTGCAGAGATAAAAATGTGGAAATGTGCATGAATTAGAGATGTATGGAATGTAATGTTTTTTTTTTGCCTTGCCATACACTTTTATAATGTCACTAATTTGTTGCTGTTCCTGCCAAATACTTTTCTTATTTTACAGGGACATAAATATAATGACATATTTGATTTTACAACTTCGAGTGGTAGCGGTAATGATTTTAGAGGAACTACCGGCCATCCCCTCGGTTATTATTGATGCTGGATTTGCATCATTAGTCCTCTATAAATACACTGATATCTGTGTCTGAGTGCCACTTGATTTTGCTTTCTGAACGAGTTTTCCCTGGTCTCCTTTCTATACAGGATGGCAGCTTTTACTTCAGCAGTGGGTTTTTTATTCTCTATTCCTTTTGAACATGAGTGTTGGATGCAGCATGTGTTCACCCATTGATGCAAACAGAATATGACAGTGTGACGGTGTCTATAAAATAGTTTATTGAGGTTTTTTTTTTCATAGCCGGTTTTCTCACTTTGTCACATTTGTTTAGCTGTCTAGTTGTCACGTTTAACTCTAGAATAGTATTATTGTGTTTATTATTATGTATGGAGCAAATTTCTCTCCTGTTGTTCTCCTTGTATTACTTTCTACTATCTATGATTGTTTATGTGGATATCTCATTTGATTCCTTTTTCAAGGTGGTTACATGCAACACGTGTAAAATGGTTTCCAAATATCCTGGGGAAAGCAGAATTGGTCTTGCTAATGGTCCATGTACACCTAAAACAAAGAGGAATTTTGGCT
Source organism: Rana kukunoris (assembly GCA_029574335.1). NCBI lineage: Eukaryota > Metazoa > Chordata > Amphibia > Anura > Ranidae > Rana > Rana kukunoris. The sequence goes on along the minus strand of CM056053.1, from coordinate 218,239,976 downwards.
CTCCTGACCTGAGAACACCAGGATCGAATAGGAAGGTGAACCTTTCTTACAGCGAAGAGAAGCTTAGCTCGAAAAGCAAAAGCCCAGTACTAACACCCAGGTACAGCATAATCTAGGATGCATGCGTTATAAGCCACTACTGTGCTTTCTTCTCAGTTATTGGTTGGGACCCGTTGCTAGCATGCATAACATAAATCATTTGAGCATGAAAGCACTACCAATTTATCATTTGAATGCAGTGTGCATTATAGAATCTGAGAATTTTGATATCGGGTAGGTGTCCGTTATTAACCACTTGAGCTTTGGAAGGTTTTATGACCAGGCCATTGTCTGCTATTTGACACTGCGCTATTATAACGGGTAGTTGCACAATCATGCAAAGCTGTACCCAAACAATGTTTGTATCTTTTTTTTTTTACTCAAATAGAGCTTTCTTTTGGTGGTATTTAATCACTATTTGTTTTTTTTTGTTTTTTTATTTGCGATTATAATTTTCTACTTTCTGCTATAAAACCTATCCACCGGAAAAAAAAAAATCGAAGTTCTTCAAAAATTAAGATTAAAATAAATTCTGCTACACATCGTTGGCTAAGAAAAATATAATTGTATATTGTTTGGTTTGCGTAAAAGTTAGTGTCTGCAAACTATGGTATAGATACTGAAATTTATTTATTCAGTTGTTTTTTTTGTATACTGTAATGGCGATGATCAGCAACTTATAGTGAGACTGTGAAAGTGCAGTGGGAAATTTAACCGTGACACAAATACAGTGAACAGTACTAATGATATACACTTTTACTGTAATAATGACATTGCCTGGGAAGAGGTTTAACATATTAATGTAGTGTGTGCTTTTTTTTACTAAGCAATGTGCCAGTGTTTACTCCTTGCTTTGCAGAGAGGAAAGAATCTGCACATTGCTGCTGTCTGTAGAAAGCCCTTTGTTTACCAACACAGGGCTCTCTTCTGTCTTTTGCTCGGACAATCAGCGGGTGCCGGCCATAAATTGGCCCGGACCCACTGATTGGCTTGTGCTGCAGCTGAAACTTCCAGGAGGACAGGCTCTGACCTGGGAGAAAGTTGTGATGTACAGGTACGTGATTGTGCCCGTATGAGCCGGCTTGCCACAGTAAACGTACTGTGGTGGGTCGGCAAGCGGTTAAAGGCGAAGCAATCAAACAATGCACTGTCTTATGAAAAAAAACGCCTTGTGCCATGGATTGGTATTCCTGTTTTACATGAAGTTATGTGTTTTTTTTGTTTATACTGTTAGTTATATCTGCATTATTGTCTTTGTAGGTCATGTGTTTCTGCTCATTCCTCACCTGCCACAATAGCGAAGTCTGCAAAGAAGGGCAAATTTCAATTTTCCAGATTAAAAATGCTTCTTAGCCAAGATGAAAAGGAACCAAGTAAAAAGGGGCATTTACAAAATTTTCTTACATCTCTTACTTAATGAATATTAAATGTATCTCGGTCTCTTGATTTATTGGACATACAAAACCATGTACAGTCAGCTAGAGAAACTTGAAGAGAAGATTGATGCACACGCATTTGGAATATTGATCTGCCTTTAAGGACATTTTAGATATATTTTCTGTGTACATGTAAGCTTTAATTCTGTGCTTTTATTTTGAGAGGTTTATCTAAGAAAACACTTTCTTCGTGTTCTTCATGATAAAATAATATGGTGAGGAGAACCGTAATAAAGATTTTTATTTTTAAAACCGAGCTTCTTTTTACAGTCTGAGAAAAACTATAGTTTGTTACAACCAGATTTGCTTTTTCATGACCCCAGTGCAAAGATGAATTGATATGTTGTGGGCAGCAACAATTGTTTTATGTATGAGGCTCAATAAGTTGTCTGCTCCAGTCAGAGCTTGCCTGATAGTAACACAGATGAATAAAGGACCCATGCTAGCAGCATACAGTATGTTCAGTTTATTTCATTTGCACTTAAAAATGAGAAGAGTACCAGATTTTTGTAATATCTGACAATGTGTTACATATGATTGGTAACTAATACTTGATAAAATGGCAGCTGTAGATCTTCTTTGCATCTTTTATAGTGTAGGGAAGGATTAGAACAGGTTTTATTGTATCCCCGAGTTCATCCTATTTTTCTTGGTGAGAATTAATTGATATGAAATAAAAAAAAAAAAATGCTATGGGCATTACTGGAATAGGAAACAAGGAAAAAACATTCTGGGGAAACGGTCCTATGACCTTTTTTAAGGGGGGAACTTTCCATTTAACCAGGCAAAAAAAATAAAAAATCCTTTTTAAATAAACATTACTTCATGGTGCACCTATGGCTCATGCACGCTCATGTCATAAAGCATTATGGGTTTTGTAAACTGAGAGCATTCTCTATATTTGTAAAAGCAGAAAATCAGTAAGGAGTAAAAGAGGATACATATCTCCCTTCATCATTGAGTGTGCGTGTGTGTATATTTTGAAATTGAGCCCTTTAAACCCATTTTTAAAAAAGCAGTTCAAGTGTATACTATATTACCAAAAGTATTTGGACACCTGCTTTTACACACGCATGATGACATCCCAGTCTTAGTCCGTAGGGCTCAATATTGAGTTGGCCCACCCTTTGCAGCTATAACAGTTTCAACTCTCCTGGGAATGCTGTGTCCACAAGTTTTAGTAGTGTGTCTATGGGAATTTAACCATTTGCGACTTGCAGTCTCCTTTCTAATTCATCCCAAAGGTATCAGGTTGAGGCCAGGACTCTGTGCAAGACAGTCAAGTTCCTCCACCCCAAACTCATCCATGTCTTTATGGACTTTGCTTTGTGCACTGTTCTAAATCATTTGGTGGATGGGGGATTATGATGTGGGGTTGTTTTTCAGGGGCTGGGCTTGGCTTTATAGTTCCAGTAAAAATAATTCCTAAGGCATCCACATGCCAAGACATTTTGGACAACTTCATGCTCCCAACTTTGTGGGAACAGTTTGGGGGTGACCTCCTTCCTGTTCCAACATAACTATGCACCAGTGCACAAACAAGGTTCATAAAGACAAGGATGAGCAAGTTTGGGGTGAAGGAACTTGACTGGCCACAGAGTCTTGACCTCTACCTGATAGAATAGTCCCAGAAGAGTTGAAGCTGCTGCAAGGGTGGGCCAACTCAATATTGAACCCTATGGACTAAGGCTGGGATGCCATTAAAGTTTGTGTGTTTGTGTGTGTGTGTAAAGGCAGGTGTCCTAATAACTTTGTTAATATAGGCCCGTATTCACATACATCGGCGCATATGTATATTCTTTACGCTACGCCGACGTAGCGCAAAGAGGCAAGCACAGAATTCACAAAGCTCTCAAATCTACGCTGGGTTTATAAGGCGCAAGCCGCCGTAGGTGGAAGTGGGCGTGAGCCATGCAAATGAGACGTGACCCCATGTAAATGATGGGCCGAGTGCCAGACAAGTACTTAGAACGGACTGCGCGTGCGTCGTGTAGTGGCTGCATCCCAGTGCGCATGCTCACAATCGCGTCGAAACAACTGCCTAAGATACGTCGAATCGCTGCCTACGATGTGAACGTAATGTACGCCCAGCCATATTCACGTACAACGTAAACGACGTAAAATTCGACGGCTTGTGTTCCCTGGTCCATACCTTTGCGTAAATATGCGCCCACTCTACGCCGGCGTAAGAAAGTTATGTCAGTTTGTGGGTCGGTGCATAGATAAGACGGCGCACATTTCTACTTATGTCAGCGTATCTGGAAATACGTTGCTTTGTGAATCCGGCTAATAGTGTATGGAAACCCTAATAATGAACATATTTTCTTCCTTTTGGTCTGTTCTAATCAAACACTTTCATTTGTATATTTATCTATACTAAAAGTATAAAAGAAGAAAATACTGATTCAGTCACAAAACTGCTGCGTGTTGTCAGCCCAAAACAGGAAATTAGGGGCTGAGTGTATTTTACAGCAGATCAGTGGTAATTTTCTATTGATCTGCTAGAAATGCTGTTCTTAAAATACATTTCCACTTTTGCAGCCAAATTGGGATAACGCCTATTTTTGTATTTCTTGCATTCCCATTCAGGTATACTTTTTTTTTTGCTTGATTAAAATCCTACCTATGAGGTATGCAGTTATTCCTGCGCTACCATATGTGGGAAGAGGAAAGTTAACTGCTGCAGCACCAAACAAGGTTCAAACCATACCCATAGGGGAATTGGATAAAGTGGGGGTTGGTGCTGTGCTGTTGTGCAAGTTAATGTGAAAAAATGCAAGAGTGCATAAATGCTAACCCTGCAAACATGGACTACAAAGTCACTAATAAAATAAATATAGTACAATAATACAATAGTGGTGTCAAAGTGCAATGATAAATACTACAAGTGTACACTGTACAAACATAAACTGTGCAAACTTGCAAAAATAGATGTGCAAAAATCAGCAAATGAGCTTTCTGTGCAAATATACTATGCAGATGCAATGGATGTGAAGAACAGGCTGCAAACAGCTGATAACTTCTGCTAGTCTAATCCATAATCCAATTGTGTCCAAAATTGCAATCAAGCTGTAAACTAGCAGTGATATAGACAGAAGCGAACGCATACTTAAGTCACACCCACGTTAAAAACAATAGTCAGGCCACATATGTGAGGTATCGTTGGAGTAATAGCAATAATTCTAGCACAAGACCTCCTCTGTAACTCAAAACATGTAACCAGTAAAAAATGAAAAGTAAGTAAAAGCGTCGCCTATGGGGATTTTTAAGTAATGAAGTTTGGCGCTGATCCACAAGAGTGTGCAATTTTGAAGCGTGACATGCTAGGCATCTATTTATTCGGCACAACATCATCTTTTGCAAAAAAAAATGGGCTAGTTTTTTTCTTTTTTAATGCATGGAACAGTTTATTTTAAAAATGACTGTGCAAGATAAAAAGTTGGAACGGCTGCCATTTTATTCTCTAGGGAAGGGGTCTTCAAACTGCGGCCCTCCAGTTGTTCAAGAACTACAATTCCCATCATGCCTAGTCATGTCTGTGAATGTCAGAGATTTACAGTGCCTCATGGGATGTGTAGTTCCGCAACAGCTAGAGGGCCGTAGTTTGAGGATCCCTGCTCTAGGGTCTCTGCTAAAAAAAAGAAAAAGGTTTGGAGGTTTTATGTGATTTTCTAGCAATTTTTTTTACATGTAGGAGAGAAATTTCAGAATTGGCCTGGTAAACAAGTGGTTAAAAGGGGGGGGGGGGGGGGGGGTTAGAGTTTACAGTCACTTTAAACCCAAAAGCAAACCTGTAATATATTGCAGCTTACCAATTCTTAGATAACGATAGTTGCATTGGCTTTTTTTTTTTTTTTTTATCCAGCCAGTTATTTAACAGCACAAGCTCTCCTGCAAATATAGTGTTGAGACAAACCATTTACCACTGCCAGGGACGCTTACACTAATCAGCTTTTATATATTCATGTAAAAACCTTTATCCCAAAAGAAAAATAACTGTTGCCGTAATTGCTTATGTAACTACAGTGTTAGCTGGAATTTGGCTTCAATTTGTTAACATATGAATCTAATGGTATATCCTACACTTTAACCCTTTGAAAAATGGAATGTTACACCCCCCTTTCAGTCCTGGCCTTTTTTTTTTTAAGTTTTTAGCACTGTCATACTTTGACAATTACTCAATTGTACATGCCACCACAGCATAGTGATGCTGCACTTGTTCTGGTGACAGTCTGTAAAAAACACACGCACACATCAGCTATAACTTTATGGTCCCCCCTTTTGCTACTAAAGCAGGTCTTACCCATCAAAGCATTAATCTCATTAGCCCTCTGAAGATATGCCGTGGTGTCTAGCACCAACAATTGGTAGCAGATCCTTTTTAAAGTGGTTTTGCTACAGGTAAGCCTATATTAAGGCTTGCCTGTAGCTACCCTGGATATCTCCTGTGTCTGCATGTACTGAAGTCAATGGCATGCCGTACCGTTGGTTCAGTTAGACTGTGCCGTTACCACGCACATGCAGGGGAGTGACATTGTGGCTCCGGCCAATCACGGCGCCGGAGCCCTGCTGTACCTGTATGTAACTCCAGGAGTGATGTCAGCGGCCAGTGCTGTGTATGGGCACCGCAGCGAGGGCTTTGATCACAGGTGAGTATTACATATAATGAGCTAGTATTCTATGCATGTTTTGCATGCCTTTTTTTGTTTTGTTTTTGTCACTATGGGTTTACAACCACTTTAAGTCCTGTAAAAGTTTTGAGGTGGGGCTTCCATGAATCGGAGTGGTTTTCCCAGCACATTTTACAGATCGATTGGACTGAGCTCTGGAGAATTTGGAGGCTTGACTGAAACCATTCTTGAATCATTTTTGCAGGGTGCTTTATCCTGCTAAAAGAGGCCACTGAAAAGAAAAGTGATTCATCAGTAGAGATGGGCTCAGGCGTGTTCGGGATCCTACCCCCCCCCCCCCCCCTGATCCCGCCAGGAAGCTGGCACTGCACACAGCTAAATCACTGGCAGTGAGACATTTCCCCATCTGTGCAGCTGTGGACTGGGCAATGTCTCCCTGGCTGTAATCAGCCGTGTGCAGTGTTGGCTTCCTGCCAGGATCGGGCAGGTGGGATCCCAAACACGCCCAAGCCCATTTCTATTTATCAGACCAGCCCATCTTCCCTTACTCCGTGATCCAGTTTTGATGCTTATGTACCCATTGTAGGATCTTTTGGTTGTAGACACAGGTCAGCATGGGCCCCCTGACTGGTCTGCAGCTGCAGAGCCCCGAAACTCAACAAACTGCAATGATCTATTATTATTTTTTTACATACTATGAGACCATTGCATGGGAGTTGTTGCATATGTTCTTAAGAACAAGATATAACAAGGAGCCCTGCATAATCAGGGCCCCCTCCTTTGATGTAGAGGTAATGGCAGACTTGGATGAACTGTTCTAAATTAGGCAGTTGCAGATGTCTCTATCAGCCACAAACTCTAAAGTCCAAGATACAGAGAGGAAAAAAAAAAACTATTTGGATTTCTTACTTCTTGTTTGGCCACTTGTTTCAATGTAACAATGTATTTAGGTTGACACTTATCCTGTTCTACAATGTTTGAAAAATAAGATTGGGAGCAGCCTGATACATCGCCACCCTTGACCTAATTGTTTCTTAATTGTACATCACAGGCAATTCATTACTTTGGCTATGCTTCCATCAGGTGAATGGACATTGACTAAGAAAAAGGCAAGATTTCTTGCCAAGCATAAACCCCTCCCAGCTGAACTAAGCCTTTGTTTTTGTCCTTAGGTAATGTATATGTCTCTCTGAAGATTTCTTCCCCTTTTTTATGACCTATTCTGAACACCCTGCTGGTTAAGCCCCATAGACACTATCAATTTTCCTGCAGGTTTTTCTCTTCAGGTTTGCCAAAACCATGTAGTGCAAGGGCCTGCCTGATTTCATACAGATTGAAACTCTTAACCACTTAAGGACCGCCTCCTGCACATATACATCATCAGAATGGCACGGCTGGACACAAGCGAGTACAGGTACGTCCACGGCCGCGGGACCCGATCGCCGCTGGAGTCCCCGGAGCTGAAGAACAGGGAGAGCTGTGTGTAAACACAGCTTCCCTGTTCTTCACTGTGGTGCCGTCATCGATCGTGTGTTCCTTAATATAGGGAACCACAATCAATGACATCACACCTACAGCCACACCCCCCTACAGTTAGAAACACAGATTAGTAGTAAAACTATTTTTTTTATAAAAATGCAATAAAGCTATCCCCTATTTTGTAAATGCTATAAATTTTGCGCAAACCAATCGATAAACGCTTATTGAGATTTTTTTTACCAAAAATAGGTAGAAGAATACGTATCGGCCTAAACTGAGGAAAAAAATTATTTATATGTGTTTGGGGGATATTTATTATAGCAGAAAGTAAAAAATATTGTTTTTTGTTTATAGCGCAAAAAATAAAAACCGCAGAGGTGATCAAATACCACCAAAAGAAAGCTCTATTTGTGTGAAAAAAGGACGCCAATTTGATTTGGGAGCCACGACGCACGACGGCGCAATTGTCAGTTAAAGCGATGCAGTGCCGGATCGCAAAAACTGGCCAGGTCCTTTTCCTGCCTAAAGGTCCGGGTCTTAAGTGGTTAAGGTGCAAAGTCCTATCGTGTGTACAGAAATCCATCGGACTTTTGTTCAAAGTACAAATAAGCATGCCCAGAACTAATGTTAAAATCAACCAACAATAGCAGAAGTTTACTAAAGGGTGGCGGTGAAGAGCAGAAAAACCACATGATGTTGGGAAAGTTTGCAGAAAAGTCCTGCCGTGTGTATGCTATGTGTGTGCCCGGCCAACTCCCTTTGGACAAAAATCCACGGGGAAACGTTTGTTTGTAGTCTCACCGTGTGTACAAGGCTTTAGGGAAGTTGTATTTTTGTTTTAGTTCATCAAAGGTTTGTAGTTGCCCCCAGAACATATTTGGTCCACATATTTAATACGTTGAACGCCCACAAACTGAGATCAGGTATTGACATAAACTCTGTCCGCTTCGGATTAAACCAAAGAGGATAATGTGGCTCAGAGAATTGGCTACTAGCCATTGTCAGGGGCAAAGGTGAACAGGGCCCATGATAGATCAGGTTCAGCAATGGCTTGCAAGAACCCAGGCAGGCTGCTTCCAGCACCACAGCCAAATTGGACTCTGAAATTAACCAATTATGTGCGTGCGACAACATAGCAACCAATAAATATTTATTTATGGAGGTCAGGAAAGCCAAACCTCCTTCCCCCCCAGGGTCTTTGAAACACCGTAACTTAAATCTAGGCTGACCCTGGCCCCGCAGAAAGGAGGTCAAAGTGGTATTGAGGCAAAACTTTTTTCTTTTGGGTATACATACTGGGGAATGTCTGGGAACATACAGAAATACAGGCAAAAGTTTATTCTTTAATTAAATGGAAAGGTGGAGGAGCGCAAGGTCTTTAATGATGTCCGTGAGGTCATAATTGGGGAGTGAAAGAGGACTCCAGTGGCAACCTGTGAAGCTCTGGTGAACAAGAGCAGGGGTGCTCAACCTTTTGAAGAGTGAGGGCCACTTAAGCGACTTGGTAACTAATCGCGGGCCACAATGAGTGGAGCGGGTGGATGGCATGTCCATGTCCGCTCTGCATATGCGGAGCAGACACGGACATAGCCCACTATACTCCTTTTTTCTTTTTAGCGGATCAGATTGGAGGTAGGACACAAGTTGGTTTGTGTCTGCCACTACTTAGAATGGAGGGTCCAATTGGTCGGACTGACCGTGTGAAAGGGGCCCAAGGCTGCTTTCACCCTGAGCTGCAGTTTACCCGCACCGCGGGTGCAACACAGTGTACCTTTGGCTTTCCTGCACTTTCCAATAGACTTATATTTTATTCTGCAGGTTTAGTGCACTTTCAGAAAGCTCACCAAACTCGCATGCAATAACAGAAGTCTATGGCTCAGTGCAGGTAACCCGCAGGTAAACTGCTCTGCACCTGCGGATCAGTTTGAAAGAAGCCCAGTAACCACTGCAGAACGGATATGCCCATACTGTATATACACTGTGATTTTAGTGGGGGGAGGAGGGAGGCCTGTGAACATAGCAACAGGCAGACAAACGAGCCAGCTTGGGGGCCCCTTTCTGGTCTGGTTTGCCTGTCCTGTTGTGACGGGCCGCAGCTATCCGGGGGCCGGATTAAAAGGTCCGCTGGGCCGTATACGGCCCGCGGGCCGTACTTTGCCCACCTCTGCTTTAGAGTGTCTTGAACATATGCTTAATTGTGACAGCTTGGTCACATCATCTTAACTGCAGCCTGCCTGAACAACGTAGGAATCACATGTTCATTACCTCTGCTTCGGCCTTCGGAAAAAGCCAACAAGGGTTAATTTGTCTGCAGAGGTTCTAAAACTAGTCATTGGCATCATATATGACCCCTTCACAGAGTGAGTGGAAACGATTCCTTGAGGCCCGATTCACACCTATGCATTTGTAGTGCTCTTTGCAGGTTTGCACTGCAGTCCATTTACCATGGTTTCCTATGCAACACGTTCTGTAGTGCAAATATGCAAATTGCAAAAGCACAAAAAATGCATAGGTGTGAATCCAGCCTTAGAGAGTGCATTGACAGGTTAATGAATGTGACAACCGATTAGGTGCCATCCTCATCTTTACCCTAGGTTGCTTGAACTAAGCAACATTCCTGCAGTCATGTTCGTCTGTCTTCTCTTTGGAAGGATCTGAAGCAGATTGTTTGCCTAGGAAGGCTTGAAGACTTCACAGGGTGAGTGGAAACACTCCTTTAGAGAGTGTATTGACCACAGGCTTAATGAATGCGACAACCTGTTAGGGGTCGTCATCCTTATACTTGGTTGCTTGAACAAAGCAGAATGTTTGCAGTCACGTCCATCCGGAAATTCGGAAAATGGGCCGATTCACCTGGTATGGTTAGGCAGCTTCTCATTGCCAGAGCAGATAACCCTTTTTAAGGGTGAGCCAAAACCACTCCTTTAGAGTGTATTGGCCATGTGTTTATTGAATGTGACATCCTATTAGGTGTCATCCTTATCCCTGGTTGCTTGAGCCAGTGGGATACATACTGTTATGCCCATACGTGTATTCCTGTTACGGAGTTTGAAGAGGGATGTTTGCTTGGGAAAGCTATGAGACTGCTCCTTGCCAGAGAATAACTGCTTTGAGTGTATTGGCCACTTGTTTAATAAATAAGACAACCTGTTAGGCATTCTCATCTCTGGTTGCTTAAACAAAGCAAGATCACACAGTCATGTTCATCCATGTCTTCTTATTGAAGAGCCTGAAGCATGTTCGCTCTGAGATTGGTAATTACTAATAGATTACCTCTCCACAGGGTTTGCGTACCATTTAGCAAACCAGCCCATAGCCCTGGATCACACTGGTGCATTTTGGCCCGTGACTTATATTGACATCCACGCAGGAACCTGCACAGATGTCTCTGAAATCGCATGCGAAATCAAGACTGACAAGCGGGAGTGAAAACTGAATTTGCACGGCCTCATTCCCGCAGTCCAGTGTGAACCTGGGCAAAGAAAATAGTTAAATGCAGTAAAATAGTTTGCTAGTAACAGAACCTAAAGGGTTAACCACTGCTGGAGGGAGACTGAAACCTCCATCTATAGCCCTGATTACCAGTCCTGCAAGGGATCAGGACATGATGAAAAAGTTTGCTCAGAACAGCAACAAAAAAGGTAGGCATTTGCAACAGAAATACAATAATTTTCTGCAATGTACATAAATCAAGAGAATTATAGACATCATAAACATGCTTCTCCCCCCCTTTTTTTTTATTTGGTGAAAAACTGAAGAGCACATAGAAATATAAAAGGATATCCCATATATCAACATTCAGTAGATATCCACAGGTGACTCCTCTAATCTGATACTCCCAAAAAAGGCCGCCACATCACCGCTTTACTCACCGACAGTACTTGCCCTGGCCGGGAACGCCTGGAGGAGCATAATCCCGCACCCTGCTTGTGCTTGGAGAAATCATCAATCCCGCCTCTTGTGTCCAATCACTGTGCTGTGATTTATTACAGCACAAGCTTATTTTTGAGAAGGGAGGGTGTCCCTGAATGGTAGTTTGGAAATGCGGTCACCCCCATCTGCAGGGAGCAAAGCACAATACCCAGTAATACAGCATTCATTTGGATACAAAGCATTTTAGCTCACCCAACCCCTGTCATCCGACCGTCGACGCCGGCACAGCGCAGGTGGGCGTGTATAAGGGAGAAACTCTGCCATCACTGCTGCCCACTTTATTTGGACCCAACGGACCCCAGACATGGCTGTTAGCCATAATAAAGCCGCACCGAGGACCAGCAGTGGGGCTCCCTGGATTATGGGTCATTTAGACGAGATACCAGGGACTGCTTCCAGCTTAATCCACATGCATGGACGGACAGCCCTTTAGATCAGCCAGGTAGAGGAGCACACCTAGGTCCTGCGCATAGGAGGAAAAAAGAAGAACGCAGAGGCTGGAGGTGGGCTCAAATTGATATGAGTTAGGTCCTGTAGGCATGGCGGGCTGAGCCTATACCCAGCTGTGCTGACATGGAGCTGTCAGGAAAATAATTATATGATCCCCTATCAGCCAACAATAATTCTGGCTCCAGCAATGTTTCTCAAGTCCATTCCTCAAGTACCCCAACAGGTCATATTTTTAGGCTTTCCATTATTTTGCACAGGTGATTTGATCAGTGTCACTGCCTTAGTAATTACCACAGCCGTTTTATCAGAAGGAAATCCTGAAAACATGACCTGTTGGGGGTACTTGAGGACTAGAGTTGAGAAAGATTGGGCTTAAGTATGTGCTCCTATGGTACACAAATTAGTCCTGCCAGTTTAAGAAGGTCTGCCTAACGACACCTTGTTATGTGTATAAAAGACACCTGTCCACACTATGACCCTAAGAACACCATACCTATAGTCAAGCATGGAGGTGGAAACCTTATGCTTTGGAGCTGTTTCTCTGCTAAAGATACAGGCCAACTTTGCCACATAGAGGGGCCAATGGACAGGGCCATCATGTATTGTAAAATTTTGGGTAATAAACTTCTTCCCTCAGCCAGAACACTGAAGAGAGGTCGTGGTGGGTCTTCCAGCATTACAATGTCCAAAAGCATACCGCCAAGGCACCAAAGGAGTGGCTCAAGAAGAAGCACATTAAGGTAATGGAATGGCTTAGTCAGTCCCCAGACCTAATCTTATAGAACATTTATGGAGAGAGCTGAAACTTTGAGTTGCCAAGCGACAGCCAAGAAACATGAAAGTGGCTCTTTAGTCACCTTTTCAACTTTCCATGCATCAAATCTTCTGCTCTTGTTATAACTTTAGATAAAAGTAAAAAAAAAAAAAAAAAAAAAAAATCTGCAAGTAAATACCTTATACAGCCCACTGTCCTAGATCAACTTGCTGGAATAAAGTATTTTTTTTATTTTTTACTTTCTCATTCTATTCAAACCTGTTTCAAGTTACCTCAGTTCATTTCTTACCTTTCTTTTAAAAACGACTTATGTATTAAAAGCTGACAGAGATAAGCAAACTTCACCAACAATGAACCACCGGAAAGGGGGAAAGGGCCCCAACTAAGCTAGCAAAAGTAAATAGCTAGAGACTATTGCATCCTGTCTAATAATACTGGTATTTGTCACGCCATTTAGATTTTTGGGGGTTGCTTTTTTTCTTGCAACAAAGCCTTGGAGACATATTTTGGCTTGATAGGACCACGTTAGAGTATTAGGGACAGCCTAGCCTCTTAAATTTATATTTACAGTACCTTCTTTTTTGGCTGCTTTGTTTATTTTCTATGTGGTCTTGTCATAGCTCAAATTAAATTTGTATATGTGGTGAAATCTGAGCCCAGTCACCTTTCGTGATATTCTCAGAGGTCAGGTTTATTATTTGACAATATTGCATTGCAGTGGAGTTCATTATTGAAAGCTTGTATAACTTTATCATTATTGAACAAATTAAATTCATAATATATTTTAGGCCAATTTAACCTGTGGTGTGGTTTATTTTATCATAAGGGTGTGTCGAAGTGGTAGAGGTGGTAGAGGTATTCCACCACTTAGCCTTGGTTCACACTGGTGCTGCTTTGAAATTTCTTTACTTCAATGCAATTTCAAAGCTGCAGGTCAGTGTGATTTGCACTGCCGATTTATGTGCACGACTTTGTTTAACAGAAGTCTATGCAAATCACAATGAAATTGGAAAAAAGTAGTGCAGGAACCTTTTTCATAACCGCTGCGAGTCGCAGTGATATGAATGGTTCTATTGCCGGCAATGGGTTGCGACTTGGAACTGTCAAATTGTTTGACAAATGCCACAAGTGTAAACGGGGGCTTAAAGGAGTTGTAAAGGAAAATGTTTTTTCACCTTAAAGCAAACTATGCATTAAGGTGGAAAAACATCTGCTGCTGCCACCACCCCCCCTCCTGAGCCCCCGTTATACTTACCTGACCCCTCGAAAGTCCCGCGTGGTCCTGATATCCTCTTCACCGCTCAGCCTTGCCGCTGATTGGCTAGAGCGGATGGATTGAGAGCAGCGCAGCCATTGGTTGGCGCTGCTGTCAATCACATCCAGTGATGTGGCGCGCCGAGGGGCGGGGCCGAGTGATATCACGGGAGTGCGCTCGCAACTAGTGACCACCATGCGAGCTCTCGCATGACTGTGGTGACTAATTGCGGGGGGACTAGAGACAGCCGCCGAGGGACCCCAGAAGACATGGATCGGGGCCACTCTGTGAAAAACGAATTGCACATTGGAGGTAAGTATAACATGTTTGTTATTTAAAAAAAAAAATAATGTTTCCTTTAGTAACCCTTTAAGTTCAGTGAAAGAAATCAAGCTTCAGAGGAATTACAAAACTAGCAGCTCAAAAGCATATAGGGATTTTCCCTACAATGACTAAGCATGTGTTCATTAGTTAGTAAAGAATTTTAACCTTAGATAGAGGATGTTGAATACCTAAACAAATAAAACATTGGTGACATGGCTGTTGCTTAATATGTGAATAAAGTGTACTCAGCAATCTTATGCAAAGTAACAACTCCAATAAGAAAGAAACTAGTAAACAAGAATACTGATTCTATACAAAACAAACATTTAGTGCACTTACAAGTAAACTCAGCCCCCCAATCAAAAATACCCCCCACACCTCCCCATGAAAGTGGATAAGAAAACGTTATCATCTGATCCTCCAACGGATATTTCACACACATAATCACCACACTGGTACCAGTAAATGATATTAAACTAAAAAAAACTGCCTCTGATGATCTTATTACTGCCTGAGGCTGCCCAGGAACTTAACCAACAACATGCAATTATAAAGCTGGATGCACAGCACTTTCACAGCGAATATTGCTATACATAGTCCTCAATAAGCAGCGCTGAGGCAGCAGGCTCATAAATTGCTAACGGTGTAACAGAGAGCAGCTTGATCAGTGGAATGGACTTAACATAAGTAACAGTAGGTATCTTTTTTATAGTCCATGTGTGCACAGCGGTAACAGCTGAACCATAAGGCTGAATTTATGATACTGACAGCAGCTGAATAACAATGTATCAGTTCATAAAACTGCAGATCCAAACGGTATCTTTACTTTACAAACCAGCCAGGGCTTGTGGCATCCCATAAATCATACGGACATTTGAGAGCAGGAAAAGCAACATTGTGGTAGGACACCAGCTGGCTGCGCAGCAGAACAATCTCCTCAGTAATTACCCTTAAAGAGTACTAATCACAGACGGTCCGTAATGCTGAGGTTCACAGATTAGAAGTTTAAAGTGATTGTAAAGCTTTGTGCATTTGTGTTTTATTTTTTTTAAATTAACAAACATGTCATACCTCCACTGTGCAGTTCGTTTTGCCCTGATCCTCCTCTTCTGGGGTCCCCCAGTGGCGCTATCAACTCCCCCCAAGATCGTATAACTCCCTAGGAGAAGCGCTCTTCCAGGAGGTTACCTTGTGAGCGTGCTCCCTAGTCCAGCATTTACATTGGCCTACATTGGATCTGATTGACAGCAGCAGGAGCCAATGGCTGCGCTGCTATCGATCTATCCAATCAAGAGCCAAGAACCCCAGGCAGAGAAGTATAGTGCATCTCCGCCGAGAGATCGAAGGGGGTTAGGTGAGTAAAATGGGGGGTGGGGGGGGCTGGATGGCCAGTCACTATCAGAAGTTTTAGGATGCATTAAGGTGAAAAAATATGACCCCTACAACCCCTTTAAGTAGGTTTAATCATGCAGCCCAGTACACTAGCATGAAAGTACAGGAGTAGGTATGTACTGGGGTGTGTGGAGGTAAGGATAGGGTCAGTAAACATTGGATACAAACTAAAAGTATATTTAGGTTTGTAGTCATTTTATTTTATTTTGGAAAATCCAAAAGAGTTTTGGTTTGTTGTTTACAGGCCATTTGGTTAGATGCTTTTGAGGGCAGAGGAGAGATCTGGGGTCTAATGGACCCCAGATCTCTCAGTAAAGAAGACCCATCACTCCCCCAAATATCACAAGGGATGTTTTTCATCCCTTGTGATAGCAATAAAGTTTCATCATCCTTTCTCGATTAAATAAACTGGAAGTGACGAGGATTTTGTTACTTCTGATTTTGGTTTGTTGTTTACAAGCCATTATTGTCTTGTACAGCATCCGACCAAACAGATCTAGTCCCCTGTCTCCATGTGGTCATGCACAAATGGGAACAGGTCTTGCATACATACTGTATGTCAGTGTTGATCGTATCACCGTAAATGTCAGAGTAAGAGCAATAACTTTAGTGCCAAGCCTCATATTTAGCTCTAAACTGGTAAAAAGGATTTTAAAGTGTCACCTATAGATAATTGAATGTAATGTAAATTGTCTCTATTCCATGGGTGTATTCAGTTTTACAATGTGGTATCTAATTACTTTGCGAAACATCATACTGTATGTAACATCATCTTTTACATTCTACCAAAAAAATGTGTATTATATTGTATGTATGCACTAAAATTTATGAAAGTGTATACATATCGAGTGACAAAAAAATTGGTCTTTGCTTTAATGCTTTCTTTAATGGTTGGGGGTGTTAAGTAATTTTCTAGCAACAAAATGCAAATGGTATATGAGAAATTACAGAATTGGTCCTTGTAGTGAAGTGGTTAAATGGTAAAAATAAAAATAAAAAATTGGCATAAGGTTACAACATAGCCCCCGTTTTTTCTCACAGTATGGATAGTAAAACTTAGGTTTGAATGACCTTCTAATAAACAGACCACATCACCGCAATGTACAGCATCCACCAAGCACTCTGCAGTGTAGCTGAGCATAATGGGAAATGTAGGTCCAAAACATCTGCGGTGCCAAGGTTCGCCATCAGTGTGTTTCTGCTGCAATTAGAAAACTATCACATGATCAAGAGTGAAAGTGACTTCATAGGAAACCCTGACAGCATACATAAGCTACTGTTCTTGTGAGATTTTTATATTTCTATACTTGTAGCAGAATTACAGAAATGATGTAGGGGACAGGGGTGGGGTAAGCAGTTTGTGGGTGTCCCAGAAGTCTAAGGATTCAACATTCTAGGAAGTGTAATTTCTGTAAGATAAGTGGCACTTCCTGCATAGGCAGCTCAAATTGCCAGAATTTTGTCAAAATTGGTGGTAAGCTGAATTTGGCTTGATTGGAAAATGTGGTGCACTTTCTGACATAACAATGATCTGAAGCATAAGGCCAAGTCGACCTTGGATAGCCACAGCAGAAAAAAAGTTATGGTTCTGGAGTAGCAATCACAATTTTGTGTTGTAAAAAGCTGCTTTAGAGGGATCTTAAACATACAGTTAACCACTTCAGCCCCGAGCCTGTTTTTCAGATTCGGTGCTTACGAGACTAAAACAGTTTTTTTTGCTAGAAAATTATTTAAAACCCCCAAACATTATATATATATTTTTTTCTAACACCCTAGAGAATAAAATGGCGGTCATTGCAATACTTTTTCTCACACCGTATTTGCGCAGCGGTCTTACAAGCGCACTTTTTTTGGAAAAAATTCACTTTCTTGAATTAAAAAATAAGACAACAATAAATTTGGCCCAATTTTTTTATATATTGTGAAAGATGTTACGCCGAGTAAAATGATACCCAACATGTCAAGCTTAAAAATTGCACCCGCTCGTGGCATGGCGTCAAACTTTTACCCTTAAAAATCTCGATAGGCGAGGTTTAAAAAATTCTACAGGTTGCATTTTTTGAGATGCAGAGGAGGTCTAGGGCTAGAATTATTGCTCTCGCTCTAACGATCGCGGCGATACCTCACTTGTGTGGTTTGAACACCGTTTTCATATGCGGGCCCTACTCGCGTATGCGTTTGCTTCTGCGCGCGAGCTCGTCGGGACGGGGCACTTTAAAAAAATTTTTTTGGGGTTTTCGTTTTTATTTCTATTTATTTTATAATGTTTAACACTGAAAAAAAAAAAAAAATTATCACTTTTATTCCTATTACAAGGAATGTAAACATCCCTTGTAATAGAAAAAAGCATGACAGGTCCTCTTATATATGAGATCTGGGGTCAAAAAGACCTCAGATCTCATATTCAGGCTTAAATGCAAAAAAAAAAAGAAAAAAAAAAAAAAAGTCAAAATGTAAACAAATTAAATGTCTCTTTAAGAGGCTGGGCGGAAATGACGTTTTGACGTCACTTCCGCCCAGCAGAGGTATGGGGACGGCTGAGGGACATTTTTTCCCTCAGTCGCATCCCCGGACAGCCAGCAAGAGGACCCGATCGCCTCCGCCGCTACCGACGGCTACGGTAAGCGGCGGAGGGCGCGGGAGAGCGGCAGGAGGGGGGGGGCACCCTCTCCCGCCGCCGGTAACGGCGATCTCGCGGCGAATCCGCCGCGATGACCACCGTTATCGTTAACAGGACCGCCCCACGAAGAGATGGATATCTCGGTTGTGGCAGCAGCTGCTGCCGTTACCGAGATATCCATCTTCAAAAAAATTACGTCTTTGGACGTGGGGCGGAAATGAAGTGGTTAATGCTAGACAATCAAAGAATGTGCTTGTCACATACCTGGTAGTAGAGCCCAACATGCAGGGAGCAGCCTCTCGTGGCGGGCAGATCAGGTACAGGAGCAGAATCTGGAGAATAGTCAAAGTCCAGGCCGGTTCAGTTCATCGGGCGGGCAGCAATCAGGTTAGAAGGAGAAGCAGAAGCGAAGTCAGGACTAGCCGAGATCAGCGACAGGCAGCAAGCAGGAGTAGTCAAGGGAGAGCCGGATCAGGTAACCAAGTCAGCAATCAGAATCACAGGTAGCAGGGGTCTCAGGAACGCTGTAGACCGGACAGCAAGGCAGCAAGGTATCTGATCTCTTTAAATAGCCTATTTTGGCACCAGTGCATGCTCCCGTGCTCCCGTGCGCCCTATTGCGTGTGCCCATGCGCTGTGCGCTATTGCGCACACGCATGCACCGAACGGCCCCTCCACGCACAGGCATTCTTCTGACGCTAGGCAGACTACTTAAAGGCCTTTCCTGACAGTACTGGAGATTTTTTGCAAAGGACACATGGGCAACCTTACCACATAAGAGATGCATTGTCTGTCAGGCAGCTCCTCTGCTGGTCTCTGAGGTGGCATATGATGTGTAAATCATTCTCAATAGGCAAGCAGTGCAATATCATGGCTGGAGTGAACACTTGTCTTATTATTGCTGAGATACTGAGCTTCCTTATGGATGAGGCACTGCACTACAGCTTAATAGTCAGTGAACAAGCTCAGTGTTTTTGCCTGCCTTCTGTAACTGCAGAAAAACAAATGCCAACCCCAAATAAAAACCAGTGTCACCAGAGAAGTTAGAGGGCAGTGCTGCTTCCCAGGCAAGCAGCCCTCTTTAGACTCTTACAAATAGGAGGATGCAAATGAATATGACTGGATGCTTTGTTCAAGCAGTCACTAAGGAAGATGTCGAAGACTTAAAGGTTGTCACAATTCATTAAGCATGTGGCCAAGACATGCTAAATTAGTTGTTTGAACTCCCCTTGTCCAAAAGTCATCTAATCTGGCAAGGTCCAGTTTACTTCCAAAAACCAGAAACTGGTCTTAAGAGTGCTCTCAGAGTCAACCAACCTTCTTCAGACTCCTCCAAAGATGCAGATGAGGATGACCTTTATCCAGTTTTTAATCCCTTCCTTGTAAGGCTGGTGAGATGTCTTAAGATAGAAGGATGGGGGCATGGCCTGGACAGGCATGTGAGTGGCTGTGCTCCCGCATCTGATCCTCCATTAATCCTTTCCCCAGCCTGTGCTTTCTTGCCTGGAAGCTCCATCCTCCTGGCGGACATTCCAGAGACCATAGGCAGCCTGTCAGGCCCTTTTTCAGCAGCCATCATGCCGTGCAAAAACCATAAAGAAGTGGCGGCCTCAGATGCCCAAGATGGCACCCAGACCCCTATGCCACAGCGCAGACCAAGGGACACATCCAGGGATACACAGAGTAGATCTTCTGCCAAACAGCAGGGGAAAGAAGCACCCCACAAAACATGTTATTTTATGCCCAAAAACTCTCCGGCTGTCCAGCTACACAGGCCGACCCGGTTCCCTTCTTCACTACAGAGCAGGACATGCTGGATCAGCATGAACTATGCAGAAGCAAGAATTTCCCTGCAGATGCATGTGGCTCTGCTGAGACAGCCCCAGGTAAGGACATAGAAGACACATCTCAACCCTCCTTATGTGACATACTAAGATCAGTGCATAAGTACACTTATGGAGGATCACGTTTGGCAGATGTTTTTCCGGTGCAAAAAATAAGACAACATTTTAAGGAAGTGTAGTGCAAATATCTTTATATAATTATACTTCCATAACTTTTTATGAAAACAATAACACAAAAAAACAGCTACTAAAGAAAATATAAAATATTGCACTCAAATACTGCATTCAAGCAATACAAACACCCGTATGAATGCACATTGAAAATATCACAGAAACAGATTAAGCACACTGTGCCGCTATTTTTTCCATGTGTACTTTTTTTTATTTCTTGCAGCAGCGAGTAGTTGTTTGTCCTGTAGAGCTGCACTGTAGAACTCTGTACAAGACATCTCATAATTCAGAGTGATGATCAGCTCACTTTTTATTAGTCCAACTGAACATTTGTTTCGTACATCTGACCATTTATTTTTCATTGCCGAGAACACCCTCTCCACATACCCAGTGGAAGATGGGATGCTGAGGACAAAGGACACCACAGCAAGGATGTTTGGGAAATCAGCTGCCTGTAGAACTGCCATCCACTTCTCTGCTGTTCCCTTGGACACCCAGTCATCATGCTCTGTGAGATGCTTTAGAATGTTGTTGGCAGTAACACACTCATCATAAAGCATATCCATGGAGATGTTTTGCCTGCTAACCAGGTGAAGCTGCTCAATGATCTTCTCCATGCCATCATAAGAGATACTCCCAGATGTCAGAGAGAGGGGCTGTAGATGGAAAAGCCAGTTGTCTTCTGAAAAATTGAACCATTTTTTTATGTACATAATGGCAGTGTTTAAGAAGGCTTCAAACTCCTGTCTGGCAACATCAGCATCAGGTGGAGAAAGGCGCTGAAGCTTTTGTTTAGTTAGGTAGCCATAGAACCCATCATCTCTTCTCTGAGATAGTTTTGTCAGAAAAGAGTGCATGATGGCATAGAGGTCAGCTGATGTGGTGTCATTCCTCTCCAGCTTTTTGACCACTTCTTCCAAGAGGTTCAGGATGTTGTTACAAAATAGGAGATACACCTCCACAAGATCAGGCTCGTCGTCCTCAACACCAGCAGCATCACATGTTAATTTCAGCAATGTTTGCAGGTGCCTTGGACAGTCAACACCCATGCTAATGAAATAGGACTTGAGAGCAGTCCAGCTCTGGAGCAGGCGACTGATTGCAGAGTTGAGTGAAAGCCATCTGGTCACCACATGGCGCATAACTTCATGGAACTCGACATCACAAAAGGCACAAAACTCCTTTAGGGACTCTCTCCTTTTTGCAGAGATGGAAAAGAAACTGTAGACCTTCAGAACTACATTTTCTATGTGGATCACCAGGGCATACTTTATGGTGTTATGTACAATATGCGCATGGCAGTTGCCTCTGAGGAGTTTACTGTTGGAACTTTTTAATTTTGAGAATACTAAATTGTGGATTCCATAATTGACATTTGTATTATCTGCACTGAATGCAGACACATGATCCAAAGTCAGGCCCAGGTTTTCAAGAGAGCTCCGAATTGTAGTGACTATTCCCTCAGCAGATTCATCTAGATTTTCAACAAAATCTATCAACTTGTTCATGACCCCGCTCTTTGCAGTAAAAAACTGTACAGCCAAGGGAAACATCTTGCGATTGCCCTTGTTCGATGCATCAGTTTGAATAGAGAATGGAGGTGGATTCTCAGCACTTTTTAATTTGTTGATCACCTCCTGTACTGCCTTTGGGGCAAGGAGTTCTGTGACGAGTGCCTCTGCTTTTGTTCTCCCACAGGACATCTTCTTGACAATATTAGAATCGCTCAGTGTTCGGTGACAGAGCTTAAGCCCACAATCAGAACTGTTGTAGCTCAAATTGTGGTTCACTGTATGATATACATACAGTGAAGCAGTGACCTAAAGAAAGAGATATACCATTTGTAAGCCTATGCTTTGTGACAAAATAATACAAATAAAAAATAGATAATAAAAATCCACATAATTACATAGCCTACCATATCAGCCTCTGGAGATGTCTGATGGACAAGGAACCTCGACATCGTTCCCTCCTGTGCCCGGAGCCTCTCGCTCCTCTTGTGATTATCTCCTGATGCGTGCTGCTTAATATCACACACTCCGCCGTGACAAACAGAAAAAACGCGACGGCATTTGGTACAATTGGCCTTGTATTCATTGTCCCTCACGCATTCCAGCCACGGGTAGTCATTTTCCCATTCAATTCTGTATTTTTGTGCTCTTTTCTTTTTTGCTGGCTGAGTAGTAATTTTTACAATTCTCGCTGTTGTCACTTCTACAACGTCATCGGCATAGCGGGATTGGCAGACACAGACACAGACAGTGGTCATTATTACGAGAAATTGGGGGGGGGGGGGGGTGCAATCAGCGCAAAAATAATGAGGTAAACTTAATTAATTAGAATATAAAGATGAAAAAAACACAAGGTTTAAATTCACGTGAATGCTAGCTGAACACAAAAGAACTTTCACAAAATTCCCAAAGTACATACAATATAGAAAAAAGTGCAACGCAAACAATAAATAATATATAATAATAAATATCATATACTGGGTGTATGGTGAAACCTGTATTACAGGATAGGTGAAATGATGATCGATAATACATTTTCATTAAATATGGGTACATCAATAAAAATAACTTGGGTAAGTGTCCAAAAATTTTAGTGCGAAATGTCCATTATTCCAATTATCAGAAATATCAGACCATAGAATCCACCAGGTGATGAAATTAGCAAAAAGTATGGAGTGATCCCGCCACCACGAGGATAAATTACTATTACCTCCAACTTAGACCACTGTTTCACCAGATGGTCATATGCGCATAAAAATCAGCCAGGTAGCCCAGGGATATAGAAGTTGTCACTTCTCCTCACACATCAGTCTGATGAACATATAAAAAACAGAGAGAAAGAAAACAACCATCTAAGAGCTTCCATATTCTTAAAAGGATTTAATGTAAAGTATAGCTCACAGCTTACTCACATTTGGTTTAAAAAAAACATCTGGTGAAACAGTGGTCTAAGTTGGAGGTAATAGTAATTTATCCTTGTGGTGGCGGGATCACTCCATACTTTTTATTATATATTATTTATTGTTTATTGTTCATTATTAACCTTGCCTCAGTCAGCCAGCCCCCCCCCCCCATTCAGCCAGCTATTTATTAGTCTGCTTAGTGCTTACCTTATAAGTTCAGTAGTCCTCCTAGTCTGTCTGCACAGTGACTGGCTGCTACCTAAGTTCCAGCTAGAGCTAAGCAGGCTCCTTGAGACGAGTCCTCCACAGTTCCCTGCGCAGCACACACACACACACTCCTCTTCCGCAGCCGCGGCTCCTCCCACCTCGCCTCCAGCCGCGAGTGGCGTGCTGCCTGTGACGTCACGCCGCTGGGGAGACACAATACACTAGTTAACACAGCCTGGGGAGGAGCGCCGACCGCACTTGGCAGTCGGCAATGGCGGGCAGCGGTGCCGCAGCGGCCGGTGAGAGTCTGACATACAGGCGGCGCAGCCGCGCGGAATACGGAACAAAGTGCGTTCCGTATCAGTTTGATACGGAACAGCACTTGTCTCTGTAAAATACAGAACGATTCCGTATTTTACGGGGCGGTTGGCAATCCTAGTCTGCTGTGTGACTCTCATCCTCTCCTCTCGTTACTGTGTTCCCTCTGGAAGTGCTGAGCAGCCTCTTCACCCTGAGCCCTCTTTGACACTACTAAAAGATGTCTCTTTTCATGCAAAGTGAACAGTCAGCCCCCACTGCAATAAACTTTTACAAGGCTTGTGTAACACTGAATTAACAGAGGTGTCAGATGGCAGGCGGAAAAGGTGCATTCTGTATTGTGTGTGTTTATAGCAGGGGTATATATGGTGATTCTTAAGTCGGCAGAAATCAGAAAATCTCTTGGTGTATGTATGTACAATGCACCATCACAAGGGACAAAGCAGAGCTGAAATGGCTAAATTGCAGAATTCACCAATGTGTGGGAAATCTGCAAAATGAAATCACCCTCCACCATGATTGCCAATAGACTAGGGGAAAACTGGGTGCTGTGTTCTGCCCACATCCTTATCCTCTGGTCTCCCTGCTGGGTTCTGTGTTCTGTGCCCCGACCTCCTCCTCTGCTATCTTCCCCTGAAATAACTAGGGGCATGACCCTGGGTGGATTTCTGTTACAATGTTTTTATTGAGATTTTCAGTACAAACATAAAAGTAGCAATACAAAGTACCCTCATGCAGGCCAACATAGCCTGCCCAGAGTGTCAAACATGTAAGGGTCAAATATTGAACATGAAGCATTTTGCATATAGCTGTGCATAGATCTCCATATGTAATTTAGTAGCAAATATGAGTTAACAATAACGTTTATCGTCTCAGTTTCGATGTATTCTATTGGAAACATATGCAAATAGTAACAGTAATAACATGGTGTCATAAAATGTGGTGGTCACATGGGGGGCCAATAGCCCCTATAACTATTTAGCATGTAACATGAATTGGTTTAGAAAGTATATTTGGGTCATCTATCTATTAGGATTTTCAAACATCTAGGTGTTGCGTGTTCATCTAGACCTTTAGGTGGGCTGATCGATCATATCCACTGTGTGGAGTAGTCTCGATGTAACAGACCCAGTTAGGGTCTCACTGTGCCAGGGCCTCCAGGGTAACCACCCCACCCCTATGGGTGCACACTGTGATGTGACAGAGCTCGTAGTCCCAGCATGAAGATGTACCCTGTGTCAGTACTGGATCCCTCTAGGACCCAGCACTCTCACCTGACACAGCCTTGGCTGGGAAACACTGATTGGCCAGCTCTCCTTTAAAACACCTGTGGCTTCACCCAATCAGTGCTCGTGATAGAGTTACTCTGCTTGCCTTGTGTGATCCAGCCTGACCTGTTTATCTGTAAACTTTGTGTATGACCCGGCTTGTTTGACCCTGCTTGTTGCTTCCGATTTGGTACCTTTCGAACTCTGATCTATCCGTGTATGACCTGGCTTGCCTAGACCACACTTTGCCTGACTCCTGTAAGCAACATCCATTGCAGCGGTGCACTACTAGCACCAGCAACACCACCAACATCCACACCTGCGGTGAACTACAAGTTCCAGCCTTCCTGCTCATCACAACACCTACTTCAGCAGTGAACTACAAGTGCCAGCTGTCCCGCTCGTCTCAACCCTGCATCCGTGGTGAACTACAAGTCCCAGCGCTGACCTGCTTCTCAAGACCTGCTCATGGTATGTGCTCTTGTTATTGAACTATAGGCATATTAGCACACCTGAACTGTTGTCTGCTGCTAGCCTGATATGAAACCTGACATTATCACGAGCCATACATAAAAAGGGAAAACCCATCATGGATTCTGAGCAGGCTCAGATGTTTGCACAAGAACTTTGCCGTTTATCCCATCAAGTTCAGCAACTGGCCACAGAGCTCACCAAGGTGCAATCCCCTACTACAACTGTTACAAAAACTTTATCTGAACCGAAAATTCCTTTGCCTGACCGTTTTTCTGGCGACCGTAAGGGATTCTGCAACTTTAAAAACAGCTGCAAATTATATTTCAAATTAAGGCCATCCTCTTCTGGGTCTGAAACTCAGAGAGTTCAGATCATTATCTCTCTGCTTCAGGGTGACCCCCAGGCTTGGGCCTTTAACCTTGAACCAAACCATCCAGCCCTGCTAACTGTAGATGCCTTCTTTGAAGCCCTTGGATTGCTGTACGATGATCCAGATCGTGTGGCTACTGCAGAATCAACCCTGCGTAACTTAAAGCAAGGAACTACCACAGCTGAAATGTACTGCTCAGAGTTTCGCAGGTGGGCCCCAGAATCTGGCTGGAATGATGCAGCTCTCCGCAGCCAGTTCAGAATAGGTCTTTCAGATGCAAATAAGGATGCTCTGGTCAACTTCTCCTATCCAGCCTCACTGGAGGAAGCTATGTGTCTAGCCATTAGAATTGATCGCCGTCAGCGAGAGAGGGGGCGAGAAAAAAATATGGCTGTGGCAAACTGTATACCTCCCTTACCACCTGACCATCCCACCTCCAGTGCCAGTTCAGTGGAAGAATCTATGCAGTTAGGCTCCACCCGGCTATCTGCCCATGAACACACATGCCGGCGTAATATGGGACTTTGCCTGTATTGTGGCCTCAGGGGTCACATACTCCGTTCGTGCCCTACACGTCCGGGAAACTCCCGGACCTAAGTGATTATGGGGAGGTCACCTTAGGTCTGCTTTCATCTCCCCAGGGGGACAGTCGTATACTTCTACCCAGTGTTATTCACTTTGGGACAGGGACTCATGAACTGTTGGCTTTGGTAGATTCTGGAGCTGCTGAGAATTTTATTGATAAGACTCTGATTACCTCTTTGTCCCTGGAAACTCATACGCTAGATTGCCCAGTCCACCTAATTTCTGTGGATAACCGGCCTCTCTCACAAGACCTTGTGCTTCAGTCCACCAATCCCTTCCAGTTACAATTGGGGGCCCTGCACTGGAAGAAGATTTCATGTCTTGTCATTGACTCTCCATCCACTCCTTTTTTGATCCTAGGCCTTCCTTGGCTTCAGAAGCACAATCCTGTAATTGACTGGCGGACAGGAAATATTCTGGCTTGGTCCAATCAGTGTAAAGGAAGTTGCATCCAGCACCCTGTTCGTCTTGCTTCTTGTCAAGTGGGAATGGAACAGATTCCGCTTTGTTATAAGGACTTTCAGGATGTGTTTTCTAAAGGGAGTGCTGACACCTTACCACCTCATCGCAGTTATGACTGTCCCATTGACCTTTTGCCTGACACTACACCTCCGCGAGGGAGAGTCTTTCCATTGTCCGAACCAGAGAACCTTGCTTTGCAAGAATACATCCAGGAAAACCTAGCTAAAAGTTTCATCCGTCCCTCTACTTCTCCCGCAGGCGCAGGTTGCTTCTTTGTCCCAAAGAAGGACGGGGTCTAAGACTTTGTGTTGACTACAGAGGTCTAAATAAAATAACCGTTCCCAATCGGTACCCTCTCCCTCTCATCACAGAGCTATTCTCCCAAATCCAGGGAGCAAAGATCTTCTCCAAACTAGACCTAAGGGGAGCCTATAATCTAGTGCGCATCCGTGAAGGAGATGAGTGGAAGACGGCCTTTAACACCAAGGATGGCCACTACGAATGTCTTGTCATGCCTTTCGGTCTCAGGAATGCACCAGCTGTCTTCCAAAACTTCATGAATGACATTTTCCGTGACCTGTTGGGTCGCTTTATGCTTGTATACTTGGATGATATTTTGATATATTCTCCCAATCTTGAAACGCATCAGAGGCACGTCCGCTCAGTGTTGGCCCGATTAAAGGCTCACTCCCTTTTCGTTAAGCCTGAAAAATGTTTATTTCATGTCAAACAAGTACCTTTCCTGGGCTACCTAATCTCTGACACAGGCCTAACCATGGATCCAGCCAAGATTCAGGCCATCCTAGACTGGGCATCACCTTCAGACCTGAAAGCAGTTCAACGCTTCCTGGGCTTTGCAAATTTCTATCGGAAATTCATTAAGAATTTTGCCACCATTGCACATCCCATCACCTCTCTCACCAGGAAGTCTCAGGCTAAGTTTAAATGGACTACTGAAGCCCAGACAGCCTTTACTCAGTTGAAGAAAGCCTTTACCTCTGCACCAATTCTACGCCATCCTGTTCCTGAGCTGCCTTTTATTGTGGAGGTAGATGCATCCGAAGTAGGGGTGGGGGCGCTTCTGTCACAAAAGGACCCTGTAACTGCTGCCATCCACCCCTGCGCCTTCCTGTCCCGTAAATATTCCCCAGCAGAGCGCAACTATGATATAGGCAACAGAGAACTGTTAGCCATAAAGCTAGCTTTGGAGGAATGGAGACATTGGCTGGAGGGAGCTCGCTATCCATTCATAGTTCTGACTGACCACAAAAACCTTGAATACATCCGTTCTGCTAAAAGACTGAACTCACGTCAGGCCAGGTGGTCATTGTTCTTCTCCAGATTTGACTTTACAATTTCTTATTTACCAGGGCCAAAAAATGTTAAGGCTGACGCCTTGTCTCGCAGTTTTTTATCAGAATCCCCACCTCCGCTTCCTCCACAATCCATTATCTCTGAGGACAGGATTTTGGCTTTCACCCAGACTGACATCTCTGAGGCCCTGTTACCTGCACAGGCTGAAGCCCCCCCCCTTCCACTCCCTCTGGTATGCTTTTTGTGCCTTTGGCTCTTCGTTTGCAGGTTTTGCAGCAGGTACATGCATCAAAGCCTGCAGCGCATCCGGGGTTTAGACAAACTTATGAGATTATCTCTCGCAATCTCTGGTGGCCATCGATTAGGCAGGATGTGTTAGCCTTTGTCCAGGCTTGTGAGGTTTGTGCCAGAAGCAAGGGCAGTACCTCTAAGCCCTCCGGTCTTCTACGTCCTCTACCAATACCTACTTGTCCCTGGACCCATTTATCTATGGACTTTATCACTGACTTGCCTCCGTCCCAGGGATGTTCCACGATCTGGGTGGTGGTAGACAGGTTCAGTAAGATGGTCCACTTTGTTCCACTTCCAAAACTGCCGTCTGCTAGAGAACTGGCATCTCTGTTCATTAAACATGTTTTCAGGCTCCATGGGGCACCAATTAACATTGTCTCAGACCGTGGCTCTCAGTTTATAGCCCAGTTTTGGAAGGCCCTTTTTTCTCAGCTAGGGATTAAGTTATCATATTCTTCAGCCTATCATCCCGAGACAAATGGCCAAACAGAAAGAACTAATCAGACTCTAGAGAAGATGGTACGTTGTCTGATGGCCAATGATGAGGTGGAGTGGGTCAACATCCTTCCATGGGCAGAGTTTGCCTTTAATAATTGTGCCAGCTCTTCTACAGGGACCTCTCCCTTCTTCTGTGTTTACGGGTTGCATCCTCGTGTGTGCTCCTTTGATCTTCCACCCTCTGATGTTCCAGATGCCAACACCACGATTGAAAACTTCTCCAAAATCTGGTCTGACGTCAATCGTGCTATTTCTCGCTCAGTGCAGGCATTTAAGAAAACGGCTGATAAGAGGCGCTCAAAGGCTCCAGGATATAAAGTTGGTGACAAAGTGTGGCTATCATCCAGGAATCTGTCCCTGCATGTTCCATCCAAAAAACTTGGCCCAAAATTCATCGGACCCTATGAGATTTCGGAGATTGTTAATCCTGTGTCCTATAGATTAAAACTCCCCCCGTCCATGCACATTCCTAATGTCTTCCATGTTTCTTTGTTGAAACCTGTTCATTCTAGTCTCCAAGTAAATGAACCAGAACCTGTAGATGTGTCGGATAGCCAGGAATATGAAGTGGCATATATTCTTGACTCCAGACGAGTACGCAATTCCTTGCAATATCTTGTTCATTGGAAAGGTTTTGGCCCAGAGGATCGATCCTGGATCCCAGCTCGCGATCTCCATGCTGATCGCCTTAAGAAGAAGTTCCATCTTCGATATCCAAGTAAGCCTGGGGGTGCAGGAGCAACCCCTCGAGAAGGGGGGGGGGTACTGTCAGTACTGGATCCCTCTAGGACCCAGCACTCTCACCTGACACAGCCTTGGCTGATTTGGTACCTTTCGAACTCTGATCTATCCGTGTATGACCTGGCTTGCCTAGACCACGCTTTGCCTGACTCCTGTAAGCAACACCCATTGCAGCGGTGCACTACTAGCACCAGCAACACCACCAACATCCACACCTGCGGTGAACTACAAGTTCCAGCCTTCCTGCTCATCACAACACCTACTTCAGCAGTCAACTACAAGTGCCAGCTGTCCCGCTCGTCTCAACCCTGCAACTGTGGTGAACTACAAGTCCCAGCGCTGACCTGCTTCTCAAGACCTGCTCATGGTATGTGCTTTTGTTATTGAACTATAGGCATATTAGCACACCTGAACTGTTGTCTGCTGCTAGCCTGATATGAAACCTGACACCCTGCCCATCACCCCTCTACCCTCCCAGGGGATGCCTGTTTCAGCAGTCTCCTGGGTCACGACAGTCCCCCGATTGGGGAGAAGGGGGTTGTTCACTTAGGGTCAGATCAATCGCAACCAAAAGCTTAGTTATCTATCCTCAGCCCGGGACAATCTATGAATGGTATATTGTTCTGCGAAGAGTGAAGTGTAAAGCCAAAGACATGCTGATAACAAATCTGATGATATGCACCATGAGAGATAGGTAAGAGAGAAAGTGGGGGAGGTAAGGAGGAAAGAAATAGGGTAAGGGGAAAAGGTATGTGGTCTCTAGTGCCTACTTGCCCGCATCCTCTGAGGCGGCGTACACACGATCGGATATATCCGATGAAAACGGTCCGCGGACCATTTCCATCGGATATGTCCGATCGGGAGTTTGATCCGATGGCGTGTACACACCATCGGATCAAATTCCCCACCGCCGGACGGCGCGGTGACGTAGTGGTGACGCGGCGGTGACGTTGACGCCGCCGCGTCACCGCCACGTCACCGCACCAGGAAGTAAAACACTTCCGCGCATGCGCCGAATCCATTCGGCAGCGGCGCGGCGGCGGTGGGGGCCGACATGTCTGCTGGTAAGTGTACTAACCAGCAGACATGTCGGGCGGACAGATTCCCACCGGATAGATTTCAAAGCATGCTTTGAAATCTGTCGGGTGGAGAAATCTGTCCGCTAGCCCATACACACGAGCGGAGATGTCTGCTGAAACGGTCCATCGGACCGTTTTCAGCGGACATATCCCCTCGTGTGTACGCGGCCTAAAGCAGAGGGGGGAGGCGTCTGGGTATATCTTGGAAAGTCTAGCTGGAACACGGTACCATTTTGTGAATACTTTAATGTTGGCTTCAATCAGTGAGATGTTTAAGATACCTTTAGATGATCTGCGGAAGGCTTGAAACCACTTGTCAGGGTCCTGCTGGATGTCCAGATCTGCTTCCCAGGATCGATCGTATGTCTGGCGAGTCTGCCTTATCTGCCAGAGAAGCGTATATTATGTAGATGCCGCCCTTTTGAGATCCTATGCTGGAACACCATTGTTCATACATAGTTGCCTTGGGAGGGCCCGACTTGTCGGTCCAAAGTGTGTGGAGGAAGTGCCTGATCTGTGAAAGTCTGAACTTTTCAGAGGTTGGTATGTTCAGTTTGCTCAGACAGTGCCCTAACGTTATGGGGCCATTTGGTGTAAAAAAATGCCCTATCCTGAATAGCTCCTTGTTCAGCCACCAGCGAAACGCGTGCCTGGGTGGATTTCTGTTGGCGGTTGGACTACTAGACCTGTGGTGCTTTAGATTGCCCACTACTAAACTGTTTTGGTGTTTCTCCAAGGCACACGTCATTATCTCGAATAGACCTTTGCATGGGCAATGCTCTCATGCTTGGCCAGATTTATAAAAATAAGTACCTTCCTTGTGAGGTGTCTGACCACTCCCCGTTAGTAGCAGAGCTTACAGACTGCCCTCGGACACACCTCACTAGATTACCCTGGAAACTTAATGCCTATTGGCTACAGTTGTTTCCATCACATTACACATCAAATTACTGTTTTTTCATGAGCATACAGTATCTCATATGAGAATCCTCTTCAAAAATGGGAGACATTTAGAACGGTCCTCTGAAGGATATTTATAGCTGAGATTCAGACAGTGAAGAAGAGATTGTCTGAACTAGTGTTGCTCACGAATATTCGAATTGCGAATATTCGCTACGAATATTGCATATTCGAGTATTCGCGAATATCGCGAATATCGCGGCGAATATTCGCTATTTCGAATATTCGAATGTTTTAATTTTTTTTGGAACAGATCACATCCTAGAGATCATCGACGTCTAAAAGCATTGCTTCCTACCAGCGCTCATTTTATATTGCCGAAAAATCGCAATGCGATTATTCGGCAAATAGCGATATCGCGCGATCACGAATATTCTGAGAATCAGAGTACTCCATTCCGCATTTCTCGGCAATTATTGTGTATTGTAATATATCACGAATATTCTGAGCCAATCAGAGTGCTCCATTCCGCATTTCTCGAATATTCGTTATTGTGTATTGTAATATATCACGAATCTGAGCCAATCAGAGTGCTCCATTCCGCATTTCTCGGCAAACACGAAGATATTTTTTTCTCGAATATTCGCAATTATTGTGTATTGTAATATATCACGAATATTCTGAGCCAATCAGAGTGCTCCTTCCGCATTTATCGAATATTCGCAAGTAATATATCACGGTGAATCAGAATTCCGCAAATATTCGCAATTCGTGCGCAATTCGCAATCGCAATTCGCATTCGCGATAGCGAAAATTCGCAATCATTTCATTTCGAAAATATATCACGAATATTCGTATTTAGCGAATATCTGTCGAATATTCGACTATATATTCGAGATATATCGCGAATACGAATATGGCATATTCTGCTCAACACTAGTCTGAACTACTCTCCCATATGGAGGATCATCTTTGGCAGTTCGAACTTGCATATATTGTTCTACCTACCTACTGATTCCGCTCGGGAGGCCTGCATTTCGGCGAAGGATTCTCTTGAACGTTTGCAGATCTCTGCTGGGAAACACAAGATATTTTTTAATGAAGCTGCATTTTTTGAAGAAGGGGAGAAGAACGGTCACCTTCTGGCAAAAAATGTCTAAATCACAACAGGCCTCTCTAGCTATAGGGGTTATTTGGTGTAAATCAGGGTTTTTAACTCCCCTGAACTAATCATGAAGGAGCTATCAGACCTTTATGCTACTTTGTACCAACCGCACAGGTCCCATACCCTAGAGGCCCTCTCTCAAAATATACAGGGGATTTCTCTTCCCACCTTAACGGTAGCTCAGCATACAAGATTAAATGCTCCTATTACACTGGAGGGTGGTGGACTCTTCTCCTACATGTAAGGCCTCTGGCAATGATGGTATTCTGATGGAGGTGTATGTTAGATATGGAGAAGTACTTTTGCCACAAGTGCTAAGGGTACTGAAGCCATGGTGGTGTTCCTATTAAAACCTGGTAAGGAACTCTTAGATTTGGGCTTGTATATGCCGATTTCCTTGTTCCAAAGCAATGTAAAAATTTGGGCAAATGATCTCAGCCCTCAGGTTGAATGAGGTCGCACTGTTAGTAGTGCATCAGGACCAGGCAGGTTTTATGCCCCAAAAATCTACAGCAGTCAATTTGCAAAGACTTTTTATTAACATGCAGACCCCAGCGGATAACATGGGCAGTAGAGCCTTACTATCTCTTGATGCCAACAAGGCATTTGATAGCATTGACTGGGAGTATCTGTGGCAAGTCTTGGTCAAATTTGGGTTTGGGGCACAATATATATTGTGGGGTTGCCTTCTTTACATTGCACCAAGTGTCTCTATTAGAGTACTAGACAGGGATTCTACTCCATTTGCCCTTGGTCGAGGTATAAGGCAGGGTTGTCCCCTGTGACCAATGCTCTTTGCTCTTGCCATTGAGCCACTACTAGCCCTTATTAGATATTAAATATTGAGATATTTATAAAAAAATCATGGTATATGAAGGCGACATGCTCTTGATGCTAGGGGATATGACTTTATCTTTACAAACAGGCGTGTCCACTATTTTAGAATCACCACTGCTCCTACTGGACGGTGATGCTGCACTACCAATTACCCCCACCTGCCCCATACCTAGTACAACTAAATTTAGGTACTTATGATATATGTCACTTCCTCTACCCTAGATTATGGCCCATTAAACATTTCACCTTTGTTAAATATATTTTGAGATAAAATAAAAATTTGGAATAAATTGGCGTTGATAAGACAAACCTCATCAAAATGATACTAATGCAACAACTCCTTTACTCATTACATAATTCGCCTACTGTGGTCCCTCTAAAAACTTTCGGAATGGTGAACTCAATTTTTAGAACTCTTGTGGGATAATCGTTCAGAAAGAACAAAGTTGGAACAATTGCAACAGCCTTAGGCCGCGTACACACGATCAGTCCATCCGAGACTGATGGTCTGATGTGCCTACACACCATCGGTTAAAAAAAACGATCGCGTTAGAAGGCGGTGACGTTTACGTGCTTTAACACAACGACCTGCTGAAAACAATGAAGTTCAATGATTCTGAGCATGCGTGGCCTTTTAACCGATGCTTTTGCATACTAACGATCGGTTTTGACCCATCGGTCAGGCGTCCATCGGTCAAATTTTAAAGCAAGTTCTCTTTTTTTTTTACCAAAGGATAACTGACCGATGGGGCCCACACACGATCGGTTTGGACCGATGAAACGGTCCTTCAGTCCGTTTTCATCAGTTTTGACCGATCGTGTGTACGCGTCCTAAGGATGGTGGGAGCCTTGCCCTCCTCAACCCCTGGCTCTATTATGTATCAGCACAAGTGCAGCATTTAATTGGCCCCATATTTGTCACTACACAACCCACAGTGGATCACCTACTATTTGTGACCCACATCATACTTGCTAATTTTCAGAGAGGCTCAGTTTCAGAGGGCCTTGAAGCCCTAAGCTTTGCTAAACCAAACAATATGGAACAAGACTAAATATCTACAACATGTTACTGGGTACATAAATAGCCCAATATGGCATAATGAAACTATACAGAGCTAGCTAAACTAGAACATGGTACCTGATGGAAAGCATATGAGATATGTAATATGTTGCCAATGTAAAGGTGGTACTCGTTACCTTCAAATATGCACTTTTACTACATACAACTACAACATGCATGGTGACATGCACAAGTGGCACTTATCTGCCACACCTATTTTTAACCACTTGTCATCTGCCCACCGTCAAATGACGGCGGGCAGATGACTCCATTATCCTGACATCACGTCATATGACGTGATGTCCCTTTAAAGCCGCGGGCGGGCGCGCGCGCGTCGCCGGCGGCGCGCGAGCGCACCCGCCGCTCTGCGGGGATCCCGTGCGAGTGCCCGGCGGCAACGATCGCCCCCGGGCACACGCGATTGCTCAGTAACTGAGCGGGGACGTGGAGCTCTGTGTGTAAACACAGAGCTGCACGTCCCTGTCAGGGAGAGAGGAGATCGATTGTGTCCCTTGTACATAGGGACACAATCGGTCACCTCCCCCAGTCACCCCCCCTCCCCCCACAGTTAGAACACTCATAGGACACACATTTAACCCCTTCCCCGCCCCCTAGTGGTTAACCCCTTCACTGCCAGTCACATTTATACAGTAATCAATGCATATTAATAGCATTGTTCACTGTATAAATGTAAATGGTCCCAAAAATGTCAGAAAAGTGTCCGAAATGTCCGCCATAACGTCGCAGTCCCAATAAAAAAATCGCAGATCGCCGCCATTAATAGTAAAAAAAAAAAAAAAAAAATGCCATAAACTATCCCCTATTTTGTAAACGCTATAAATTTTGCGCAAACCAATAGATAAATGCTTATTGCATTTTTTTTATACCAAAAATATGTAGAAGAATACGTATCGGCCTAAACTGAGGGAAAAAAATTTTTTATATATATTTTTTGGGTTATTTATTATAGCAAAAAGGAAAAAATATTGCATTTTTTAAAAAATTGACGCTCTATTTTTGTTTATAGCGCAAAAAATTAAAACCGCAGAGGTGATCAAATACCACCAAAAGAAAGCTCTATTTGTGGGAAAAAAAGGACGCCAATTTTGTTTGGGAGCCACGTCGCACGACCGCGCAATTGTCAGTTAAAGCGACGCAGTGCCGGAAGCTTATATTTTGTCTGGGCAGGAAGGGGGTGTAGGTGCACAATAGGCAAGTGGTTAATTTAATTCAAATGGATGATAGCTCTAAGGCAGCCTTTCTCCACCTTTTTACTGCTGGGGAACCCTAAAAATTATTTTCAGGTCTCGGGGAACCCCAGATAAAACCCATTCATTGGGGGTCAGTGGGAACAATGCCCCTTACTTTGGTGGTCAGTGAGAATAATGCCTTGTTTACAGTAGTGGTAAGAATGCCCCCCTTACAGAGAACTATGAAGATCATTGGTGTAATACCACTGGGTCCTCCAAGTGAAATTGTCTCTGAACTATGTAGGCACCATCAAACAGGAGGTAAATCAGCCACAGCTCAAGGAACCCCTAGCCACCTCTGGAGGAACCCTAGGGTTCCACGGAACCCTGGTTGAGAATGGCTGCTCTAAGGGATTAATTTCCCAATGTTATATTCAAATGTATGCAGACCTGTCACAACATACTTTGGCCTTGAGGAGACAACTAAAGGTTGTTACAAAAACTTTGTACGACCATAAAATCCAATACAAGTGGAAACACCCTGCAACATTGATAATCACCAAAGATGGAATAACCAATATTATATCTGATCCGAAAGAAGGAATGCGTCTCCTACATACTTGGGGCATGTCTCCAACGCTCTCTCATGATCGGGGAAGTAAGAAAGGTCCACAGCTTGTTAGCAACATTCGAGAAGGATACCTTCTTCCTAAGAAAATATGAAGTTCGAGAGAAAATGGAAGAAATTAATAAGAAAAGCAAAAAGAGCATGGAATAGAAGAAAGAAGCGGACGAGAAAAGCAAAGGAAGAGGGAAAGAGTGAGAATATGTTGATGGGGGACTGATCTCTTCCATTTTTGTCCATTCTTTTATATCTTTTTTTCTATATCCACATATACCCCTGGTATCTGTTATGCAAATGTTGTCATTTCTTGATCCTTTTTGAACATTACCCCCTTTTATTGGTCGGTTGTTTTTTTATATACCCGACTTGTACTGTGCTTATTACATTCCCTTTTAGTATATACACCACAGCTGTGGGATATAGTTTTATTTTATTGTCAAATACGAAGAAAAAGGGGATTGTATTGCATCTTCGTTACTAGTTTACTTAGATTGCAATTTATTTATCTGTTCTTTGTTTATCTTATTTGTTCTGTTTATTTATTGTTTTGTTTGCTTTTTTTTCATTTACTTTTGTTTTAGTTTTATTTTTCCTTTTAGTTGTACAACGGTGTCTGGTTAACCCACTCAATATAAATCGCTTCTTGCTCGAATATACCTGCAGTCTTACCTGTCCCTATCCAACTGGGTTTCCTCTTGTCCTCTGAGTATTTAACCAATTGAGATCCCCTTCACGCAGGTATGTCCGTCAATTTTCTCTCTGTTAATGCAAATGGCTTGAACCACCCAGCCAAGAGGTCTTCTATGTGGAAGACTGTGTTGACTAATGGAACCGACATACTTTGTGTGCAAGAAACTCATTTTACTCTTGATAACGCTCCACAGTGTCAGCATAAAAACTTTTCTTATATTTTCAGGGCCTACTATACACGTAAGCAAAGAGGTATTTTAATTGCAATTCGTGACTCCTTGAATTTTGAATTGATGAAATGCTACTCGGATAGGGGTGGTAGATATATCATACTGGTGTGCAAACTGAACGATGTAACATACACACTTGTAAATGTTTATGCACCGAATATCAGACAAATGGGTTTTCATAGAAAGGTATTGAAGAAAATACGTGAAGTACCGATGGGTCATCTTTTGATATGTGGGGACTTCAATTTGGTCCCAGATGTAGACATCTATTCTTCTTCTGGAGCTAAAAGGTTTGCTTCTCCTCTATCAAAAAATTTTTTGGACAACAATCTATTCGACATATGGAGATGTTACCACGCATCGGAGAGGGACTATACGTTCCACTCCTCGAGACATAACACATACTCCCGAATAGACCTATTCATATCAGACAAATGGTTACTTCAAAATGTGATTGAATCGCGCGTCCACACTATTGCTTGGTCGGATCATGCCCCAATTAGTGTCCGATTGAAAAATGCGAACTCCTATCAAAACTCTTACATATGGCGTATGAACAACTACCTTTTACAGATACCTGATAATATACAATATCTGTCTCAGAAGCTCGATGAGTTTTTCTCTAACAACGTGGGTTCTGTCTCCGACCCAGCGATATTGTGAAGCGCGCATAAATCTTTTATGCAGGGTCTTTTCTTTTTTTTTTTTTCATTTAAATTTAAGTTTATTTTCATAAAATGAAGAACATACAGAGTAGTAAACATAATACAGAAGATACATCAGGAAATATCGCGTTGACGATTATAAATGTGAACAATAAATTAAATTTCTTAGGTAGATTTCCCCACCTCCCCTCCCCCCTCCCCCCCATGCTTCAACTATAAACCTAGTAACCTTTACATGGTAATGTAAACGTGGGAAATAGGGAATGATGGGAGTCAGTAGAGATAGCGAAACCTTTTAAAGCTAGAATCCCTGTTTACTAAGGAATCAACAAACCTTCTATTTTAAGCTGAGGAAACAAGACTAAGAATGTATGCAAAAGATACTGAACCGTAGAGAGGATAGATTTCTGGGGGTACCCCTTCCCCCCGACACCCCTATCGGGAACAACCTGTGTCGAGGAGGGGGGACAGCCCCCTCAACCCAGCCTCTCCTCAATGAGAGAAAAAAAAAGGCTGAATCTAAATGATAACCAGAGATACGTCTCTCAGTCAGCTCTTGACTTGTAAACCTAAGAGAAAACAAGGAATTCAATAAGTATATTTAGTTAAATTAAATCAACATTATAAGGGACCAATGGAGAATGTAATATACAGTGAATATCTCCTGTTAAGAAAAAATAGAGAGAAGTGAAGTGAAGAGAGGGGGAGAGAAGAAGAAGAAAAAAAGGGAGAAGGGGGAACGGGAGAAGGGGAATGGGCCCACCCGCCAGAAGAATGCGACAGTCTGAGGTTAAAGCCATAGCTAAACTCTCATGTTGTTGGGGATTCCCATATAATTTAACCAAGGTTCCCAAATTTCAGTGAACTGAGTAAAGGTATCTAACATGGAGTT
Organism: Rana kukunoris; assembly: GCA_029574335.1. Classification (NCBI taxonomy): domain Eukaryota; kingdom Metazoa; phylum Chordata; class Amphibia; order Anura; family Ranidae; genus Rana; species Rana kukunoris. Next base: position 218,200,852 of record CM056053.1, on the reverse strand, counting down.
AATTCTTTTTTCTTGTTCCATAATCCATGTAACCTTTCTTTTCATATGTAAAATGGAAACTGATGGTTTCTTCCAAGCTGCCGCTATAGTGATTCTGGCACCAGTCATTATGAATAGAATCAGCTGTCTAGTGGCCTTAGAACTCTGTGGGATTAGTCCATTCAATAAGGCTATTGCAGGAGACTGATGGATATTGCAACCAGTAACTCTCCTGATAATTTGAAATACCTTATTCCAGAATCCCCGTATCCTAGGGCATTCCCACCAGGTATGTATCATGGTGCCTATTCCTTGGCAGCCTCTAAAACAAAGGGGTGAGGATGCCGGATACATGGTGGCCAGCTTAAAAGGAACCAAGTACCATCTAGTGAACATTTTTATATTGGCCTCAATGAGAGACACGCTCTTAAAGCCCTTGAGAGATCTGGAATAGTTTCTTTGCCAGTCAACTAAGTCCCAATCCTCCTGCAGTTCTCTTTCCCAAGCTAGCATATGAGGTAGCTTTACGTTATTTGATGCTAGAGATTTGTAGACGATAGAGATATTACCTCTCCTATTCTGAGCTTGTTCACATTTGTGTTCGTATGGGGTTAGAAGGCCAGAAATCAATTTGTCATTCCAGAGTTTCTGAGCAAAGGTGTGTATTTGATGTAATCTGAGTCTTTCAGAAGGGGGGGGGGGGCTAAGATTATCTATAAGGAATTGCTCAGATAGAGGGCCTGTATGTTGAAAGAAACGTCCAATGCGGTACACCCCCTTATCGTGCCACCATTTGAAGGAGTCTCCTTCTGTATTGGGGTAAAGGTATGGGTCAAGAAAGATACTCGACAAAGGTTTGCCTCTAGAAACTAAGAGTGGGTTATTTTTAAGTGAGTCCCATAGGACCAACGCTTGTGATAAAGTGGGGGATAAAATAGGGGGTCTACTTTTAGGAGTGCTCCACATGAGTTCTTCAATTGTTGACGATGGGGAAGCCTGTTTTTCTATTTCTATCCAATCCGGAGGATCATTTTGGAGGTAAACCTCCGATAATTGCGCTAACCTCGCAGATTGATAATACCAGAACAAGTTTGGCACTCCTAAGCCCCCTTGTTCAGGTAAGTTAAATAGGCTACGGGAGGAAAGACGAGGACCCTTTTTGTTCCAGATGAATTTGGTGATTTTACCTTGAAAGGACTTCAGATGGCTTTTTAATATCGGGATCGGAAGGGATCGAAAAAGATACAGGAGTTTCGGGAGGAGAGTCATTTTGATAGAATTAATTCTGCCAATCCAGCCTATTTTCTGCGCTCCCCATTCGGTTAGGTCCTTCTCAAGTTTCTTGAACATAGGGGGATAATTAGCTAAGTATAAATTCTGATAATTTGGGGTCAGATTGATACCTAAATAATTAATAGACATAGAGTCCCATTTGAAAGCATATCTGTTTTTCAAGTGAGACACTGTGGAATCGGGTAGAGAAATATTAAGGGCCCTAGACTTGGGCATGTTTACCGTGAGGCCCGAGACTTTAGAGAAATCGTCTAGCAGGGAGAGGATTTCCGGGAGGGAGGAAATAGGAGAGGTTATAAAGAGTAGTAAATCATCCGCAAATAATGCGCATTTGTGTTCCTTTTTGTTGCAAATAACTCCCCTGATATTCGAGTCTTCTCGAATGGCTATGGCCAGAGATTCAATAACGATAGCGAACATCAGGGGAGATAAAGGGCAGCCCTGCCTTTTACCCCTTTGGATATTTATGGATTCCGAGAATATGCCTTGTGACCGGATTTTAGCTTCAGGGGAAGAATAGAGAGCAGAAATAATTCCTAAAAATTTAGAGCCAAAATCCCAACGTTTCAGTACAGAAAACATGAATGGCCAGGATACTGAATCGAAGGCTTTCTGGAGATCAAGTGAAAGAAGCATGCCTCCTTGTCTAGTACCTCCAGACCACCCTGAGTACATTAAAGAGATAAGATCAATAGCTCTCCTGATCTGGTCCGGGCCTTGTCTTCCTATGATAAAACCTACTTGATCTTTGGTTATGTATTGACCTAAGAAAGCAGACATTCTATTAGCTAAAATTTTAGTAAGTATTTTAAGGTCATTATTAATGAGCGAAATCGGTCTATAGTTCTCCACTTGGCTAGGATCTTTATCGGGTTTCGGAATCAATGAAATATAGGCCATGTTAAGTTGTTTATTAATTGGGGAGCCCTCAGTCATATAATTGTAAAATCGTGCTAAGTAGGGTGATAGAATGGTTGGAAATGTTTTGTAATAAGACCCCGAGAAGCCATCAGGGCCGGGAGCTGTGTTCGATTTTAAGTTTTTGATCACTGACATAACTTCCTCAGCTGAGATGGGTGCCTCCATCGCCTCCTTGTGAACCTTTGTCAACCTGGGGAGATTCAGGTTGTCCAAATATTCACCTATTTTGTCTGAAGAGAAATTACTATCATTAGCGTAAAGTTTGGAATAGAAGTCGTGGAAGGCCCCCAACGCACCCGCTGAGGATTTAAGGTGAGGGAACCGTCTGCCATTTTTATCTTAGGTAAGGTCCTTGATTTAAATCTAGGAGACAGTTTACGTGCTAGCAATGGACCTATCTTATCCTTTAAGTGGTAGAACCTGGCTCCTGTCCATTTTAGGTCATTTCCTGAATTTGCTGTAAGTGCCAGGTTTAAGGCGGATCTGGCGGTATCAAGAGCGTGAGTAGGGACTCCAAGAGGGTCTGATTTATGTTTTCTACGTAAATCTGAATAGGTTTCTTTCAATTTTTCTATGGTCAGTTTCTTTTGCCTTCTAAGTTTGGCTGCAATTTGTATTATTTTTCCCCTAAATGTAACTTTATGGGCAGCCCATAAAGTTTCGGGGGATATATCTTTAGTATCGTTAATTTCAAAATATTCCTTTATGGATTGTTCAATTTCTACCATGAGAGTAGGATCTTTTAGGATCGACTGGTTAAGCGTCCAATGAGACGCTCTGTGAGAAGTAGCCTCTTTTCTCAAGGTTAACAGGACCATGGAGTGGTCCGACCAGGGGACGTCCTTTATAGTAGATTTAGTGGCTGTTGGGACATGATGGTTAGATATTAATATATGGTCTATACGAGAGTACGATTTGTGCGGATTAGAATAGTGGGTGTAATCTTTTGGTTTTCGGGTATAGTTCTCTCCAAATATCGGTTAAACGAGATTGATGAAGCATACGTGCTACTTGTGTGCTAGTTTTGGTTGGCCTTATGAGTTTATTATTATTTGGTTTGGATTTATCTAAGCCCGAGTCGAAAGCTAGGTTAGAGTCTCCTCCCATAATAATGATGCCCTCCATGAATGGGTGGAGGACCTCAAGCATTTGAGAAAAAAACTTCTTCTGTCCCCTATTGGGAGCGTAATAGGAAACAAAAGTGTATAATCTCTCATCAAGGGTTCCTTTTACCAAAACAAATCTGCCTTCCGGGTCTCCATATTCTTTTAGTAAGTTAAAATTACAAAATTTGGAAAACAAGATCGCCACTCCTTTCGTCTTATTTTCGGCGTTGGATAAAAAGAATACTGGGAAGTGAGAATGCAAGAATGAGGGGGTGTACCGCTCTGGGAAGTGTGTCTCCTGTAGGAGCACTATATCTATATGAAGCGCCTTGTATGCCTGGAGGGCTTTTCGTCTTTTAATAGGAGAGTTCAGCCCCTGAGTGTTGTGTGTCACAACACGCAGGGGCTTAGTAATATTATTTGAGCCAGCAATGAGACATGAACACTGCTATGGACAGATAGTGTATTAAAAGCTGAGCCCGTAGATCAGAAAGCACCTGTGTTGGCAGGTGGGCCGGGAGGAAATGTGGGGTGGTAAAGGGAGGAAAGAGGGGGAGAATGGATACAAAGATTAGAAAGCAAAAATGGTAACAACAAAGCAGAATGTAGTATTGCATAAGGTCTAACCATGACCCAGAATGAAGGAAGAGAAGTTTGCTCCTTCCTTCAATCAAACAGATTTTATTAGAGTAGTCCATTTAGGGGACTAACTTCCTACTCGTCAGGACGACAAAGTGTCGTTCCAAGAAGTAGGTTGAGGCTCAGGGCCTCACCGTCGTCTGTCATCGACAATCGGAGAATCATATACTAGGTTTTGAAAAACAAAAGATTGATCCCCAAGAATGACCATTGATGGTATAGGACCCCCCCCTCCCCCCCCCCCCCAAAAAAAAGGGGAGGGGGACATTATTATAATGTCATAGGAATAATTAAATATTATAATCCCATAGGACAAATAAATGAGTTACATAAGTGTACCTATGAATATTGACTCTTACTCTACCAGAAAATATAATAGGTTATTTGAACAGGTACTGAGGAACAAGTTATATTGTAGGAGGGCGTACTGGGGAGGAAAAAAATAAAAGAAAAAAAGGGGGGGGAGGGTAAGAAACCACCGGATCTAAGAAGGAGTTATTTCAGTCGACACTCAATAGAATTGTTTCAAACTTTCCTGTGTTTGACTCTATTCCAGGAATTCGAGGGTGGACTATTGGGTGTATTTCTTTTAGCTGAAGGTTGTTGAGGTGGTGAAGTGTCCATGACTGGTTCAAGTGAAATAATTTTCAGGTCTAGTAATAGTCTTTCACCTTCTTGAAAGTTGTGTACTACGTGGTGTCTGCCGTTATAGCTGAATTTCAAGGCGAATGGGAAGGCCCATTTATATTTGATGTCCTTCTTCATGAGGGCAGACAGTAATGGTTTCATCGCTCTCCTCTTCTGAATGGTGTAGGGAGAGATGTCTGCAAATATTTGGATTGTTGCGCCTTGATATTGGAGGTTTTCTTGTTGTCGGGATTTTTTCATCACCTCGTCTTTGGTGGAATAATAGTGAGGTTTTACTATCACATCTCCGGTAAGCCGTTTTTTCTTAGTGGGCCTAGGGATCTATGTGCTCTGTCTAATTCCATTTTGTGAATAGGCATGGAGGGGATCAGGGTTTTTATGATGTCCTGTATGGCTGAGTGAACATCTGTGATGGACTCAGGTAACCCCCTAAGTCTGAAGTTGTCCCTCTTTGATCTGTTCTCCAAATCATCTATTCTGGCTTGGGCTGCTTCCAGTTGTTCTTGCAGGTGTTGAAGGTGGTCAGTATTTTGATCGATTTTTGAAACGTTAATATCCAGTTTCCGTTCTATAGATTCGATCCTGTTTCCAAGGCTCTGAAAGTCAGCTCTGATGTCCTTAGTGATTCTTTCAGCGTTTTGGGCCAGGCCTCTATCTAGCATTTCCGAGATTCTATTGAATAGGTCAGAAACATTGAAGGAGGCTTCAGGGGAGTGTTCAGTCTTAGAATGGATATAGATGGGGTTTTGAGCAGAGACCTCGGTAGGCGTTAATTGACCCGACATTGTAGATATTATTCCTTCTTTAACAACAGACGAGTATAGAGCCGTATGTGATATAGAGTCTGAGGAAGAGGGTGGTGAGATGGCCAACAAGTGAGATGAAATTTGTTTGACAGACATAGAATTTTCGGTGATTTCCAGCGTACTGGAATTTGGAGTCCATGTTTTTAAGAGATTTCTTGACAGCTGAAATTTTAATAGTATTCTTGTTCTTCTCGCTTTTTTCCCTTCATGTATTGTATGTGTAGCAGAGTATTTGCACCCATGGGAGTCAAAGCAAAATAAATATAAAAATTAGCAGCTTATTGAGTGTCTTGTATCAACCTCTGGTAGGAGCATGGTATTTCAGTGCTCAGTCCATACCTAGGTTCTAAAGCTTGTAATCAAATAGTGAAAAACTGACAGGTCACTGCCAACGTGTGGCACAACTGAGTCTTTCCTGTGCGGAACTCCCCAAACATCTCTGTAATGGACCCTGTTTCAATACCCCCTTGTAGTAACTTGTCCAGCTCCTTAGAGCCTGTTGTAACCTGTATTATTTCAGAACGTCTCTGATGGAATTCTGTTGCTGTAGTAAATCCCATAGGAACGAGTTTAGCAGCTTCTGCTAGAATTTTGTCAGCTTTGGCCTCACTAATGCCTTTAATATTAAGAAGTTCCTTCTTTGGTGCATAAGCAACTGCTTCTACTGTATGGAATCCAGCTTCTTCCAGTTTCTTCACATCATTCGCATTGATGCCACATTGCTCAAGCCTGGATATGGGCTGAGGCCCAAAAGATTCCTCTTCGGCAGATGCTTCAAATTGCGCTTGCATGGCCATTTTTCTTCAATGAAACTAAAGCTGGTGACCGTGCTGCGCATGCGCAGTACTGGCCGGGTATGTCCAGACAACTCTCCTGTCTCTGCTCTCTGAAAGCTTTACCAGCAGCCTATCTGTATGTGCGCCTGCGGAGACCACCTTCCGTCACCACATACAGTGCTCCGACTACCTCCCAGACACAGCACACTAGTCCGTTGAATGGCGGGGAAAAGCGGACCGTGTGCTAGAATATTGCAGCACACTCACTGTCACTCCCGATGTGTCCTCCACACAACCCGGGCCACACCGACCCGCTCCCACCGTCTTCTTCACTAGACACGTATCAGCTGCACCCCGGCCTGTACGAATATCCCGCCAAAGCAAGCATCACGCGTCACGCGTCACGCGTCACACGTCACTCCCCCAGCTCCCAATTGACCGAGGTGGTGGTGAAGGGAAAGCCATGTACATAGACACAGAGGGCACTTTTCGACCCGAAAGGCTGCTTGCTGTTGCTGAAAGGTATGGGTTGTCTGGTAGTGATGTTCTTGACAATGTGGCTTATGCTCGGGCATTTAACACGGACCATCAAACCCAGCTTTTATATCAGGCGTCTGCCATGATGGCAGAATCCAGGTATGCGCTTCTCATCGTGGACAGTGCTACTGCTTTGTATAGGACAGACTATTCAGGAAGAGGGGAACTTTCAGCGAGACAGATGCATTTGGCCCGCTTTTTGAGAATGCTACTAAGACTTGCTGATGAGTTTGGTGTAGCTGTTGTGATTACAAACCAGGTTGTAGCACAAGTGGATGGAGCTGCCATGTTTGCTGCCGATCCTAAAAAGCCCATTGGAGGAAATATTATTGCACATGCATCTACAACGAGACTTTACTTACGGAAGGGTAGAGGAGAGACCAGAATCTGTAAGATCTATGACTCTCCATGTCTGCCTGAGGCTGAGGCAATGTTTGCAATCAATGCAGATGGAGTGGGTGATGCCAAGGACTGAATGTTCACAAATACTATATACATGCAACACGACTTGCTCATACTACAGAAAGAATGTACAGAGGACGGCATACCGAGATAACTGCCATGGAAGGAAATATGCATTGTCCAGTTAATGTCCCTAAAACCAAGTGTAATATTTCAACTGACATTGTTTTGAGGATCTTTGATCTTGCTCACAGAACAAAGTACATGCACAAAATACAATTTACATACTTTGTTTATGGTTTTCACATCACTTGTAGTACATCTGGACTTATTTTTCTTGCCATCTTCGCTTTCGCTTCATGTTGTCTACAATAAACAATGTAGTAATGGAGTTAAAATGTAAATACCATAGAAAATAATGACCTGTTGCCCATAGTGTCTGAGGATAGTGTACATGATACTTTGCACAAATAGTTAATTTTTCAGGGCAAGCTATTAACAAATCCACAAGCAATACAAAAATTGTGAAGTATGTGCAATACTCAAATGTTTTTGTTTTTTTTCCTACTCTAATGTAGCCACAATCGCCTAAAACGGTTTAATAAACGCTATAAGAGATCCGTGCTTCCAAGTATCGGTCTCCCAGGTTTACACTCTGTGTTCAGGTGCCAAAAATACAGCACTTCTCACTCCAAAATGTAATATGGCATGCAGATACCACCACACACTGTATTCAACTCCAGTGTAAATGAACAATTGATCCCATCGGTCACACCCCTTTACATGTTTTGCCCACATTGGGCTTAATCGAACGATCTGAGCTGAAGCCAGTATTTTATTCACCTTACATTGGCGTTGAATACAGTGCACAGCGGTTTTTGCATGCTAAATCGCCTAAAACCGTATTAATTTATGAGAACTACAATTTTTTTTTAACTCTGCGAGCAACGGCCTCTTACGGCAACAGAATCTAAATCTGTAGATCAGAATTTTCAGGTGACACCCCGCTTTATAAGATGTTGTAAAAAGTTTTTTTTCTTTGTTTGTTTTTTTAGATTTGATGTGTGTGTATATATTGATAAAATAAACAAAATAATAATTTCAAAAAAAAACAAATAGTGAAAAACGAAAAAAAACTGTTCTAGGTGGAGTCCATATTTAATATGATAAGTGGGTGTCACTGCTACAGAAGAGGGGGAATAAAGATCCTCAATTTGTGTCGATAGGCATCAGACGGTGAGTGGTGGGTCTTTTCTAAGTCGCCACCTTAAGAGTACTCAGGCAGTGAATTATAGTATGTGATTTGCGACTATTGCAGGTTGTATAAGTTATTGTTGATTAAAAGTTTTCCTCTCAAGACTACAGCCCTTAAATTGTCTGGTGTATATTCCTTCAGGCAGTAGATAAATTCTGTGAGGTTGTAGTGAAATCTGACAAGGAAGGATTTAAAGACTGGGGGTCTTGTGGGAAGGTGATGAAGTAACCACTAATTTCCTGACCCTGCGTATTATATCCACTCACATTGGGTTGCTGGGTAAGCCTCAAACAGGGATTATATCCTAGGATGTATAGTCTATTGATGGAGTGTATAAAATATCAAATGATATTATTCCTCTGTGCTGTCACCGTGGTATATGCAGGTGTGAGGGTTGGTTGCTGGGTTCTCAGAGTGGGGGGATGTCTTGGGGAGGATGACCAAGACCAGAGCTATCTGCTCTTGATTGGTATCTTAGGTATGTGACAATTTCCAATGGAGTTTACCTCACTTAGGAGCTCCTGTAATAGCCCTTACCCTGGAGTTATTTTTCAATAGGTATATAAAATAAAATAAAAAAAGCACCTTCTGGGTCACTTGCTTAGCTGGCAGGGTGTGTTTGTAGAGCAGTGAGGTTAGAAAGCAGGCACTGAGGGGGGGGGGAGGAGGCTGCTAAGGGGATGAGGGAATAGCAAGATGAATGCTGCTCACCTCCTCAGTTTGTGCTCTGTCCATGCAGGGATTTCTGGCTGGTTCCACGATCCCCTCTGCCTCCTCTGCTGCAGGGTCTTTTCATACAACTAGGGTCACAAACTAAAAAGAAAAGATCCAAAAACCTTGATGACATAACTAAAAAACTAGAAGAGTTGGATGCGAGGAATAAACATAGTCCCACATCCGCCCTACGAACCGAAATTTTTAAATTAAGACATGATTTGCGTTCTATGCTTATGGAGTCTTATGACTTTAGACTAAGGAGTCTGAAAGCGAACACATATGCAACAGGTAACAAGGCAGGGAAAATGTTAGCTAACCGTATCAAAGGATATACAGTAGAACCAGAACCAGGATTTCCCACCTTGTTGACCCTACCAATCAATCTAAAATAATAAATCCTCAAAAAATAGCGGATGAGTTCAGATTGTACTATAGCAAACTCTACAACCTCAATAGTGATGGCAATATCCATCAGCCTTCTACTAGTGAAATTCAATCTTTCCTCTCTCGAATAGATTTACCGAAATTATCAGTGGAAAGTCTTAAAACACTAAATGCCCCTTTCACTGATTTGGAATTATCAAACACCATTGACTCCCTTCCTGGGGGCAAGGCGCCTGGTCCGGATGGTTTCACTGGTAAATATGTTAAAATATAAAAAAAATTACTGATACCACATATGAGAGATACGTTTAACCACTCTGCCTCTAAATCTTCTTTTCTGAATGAAATGTTATCTGCATTGATAATAACGCTTCCCAAACCGGGAAAAGACCTTCCTAACATTGATATAAAAATATTTGCCAAAACAATAGCAAATAGGCTTGTCGACATACTTCCTAATCTAATACATATTGATCAGACTGGATTCACCAAGGGACGCCAGGCTTCAGATGCTACCAGGAGACTGATAGATGTTATCCATAATGTGAACATGATGGGAACGCCTTCTCTGCTTCTATCTTTGGATGCAGAGAAGGTGTTCGACAGGGTCAATTGGAATTATCTATCATTGACTCTTCAAAAGTTTGGATTTGAGGGTTTTATTTTTAAATCTATACTGTCCCTTTACTCAAACCCTAATGCTCAAGTTTTGGCTTCCAACCTGATATCTCAACCCTTTCTTATCTCCAATGGAACCAGACAGGGTTGCCCTCTGTCACCCTTAATCTTTAACTTACTGATGGAACCCTTGGCAGAACATATTAGATCTAACTCCAGGATATCAGGGGTGACTATAGGTTCGCAAGTACACAAGATCAGTCTATTTGCTGATGATGTTATATTAATGTTAACATGTCCGTTCATTTCTTTAACTGAACTACAAGAAATATTGTCTTGGTTCAGCAAGATATCTTATTATAAGGTAAACACCATGAAATCATCAGTCCTTGATATAGGTATAGACGCAGTTTCAAATAATCTTCTCCAACTTGACTTTCCTTACACTTGGGCTTTATTCGCCCACAATCATATTCCCCTAAAACAGAAATTGCAAATAGATTTATTAAAGTTAAGTAAACATGAACTTTCGTGGTGGGGTAGACTCTCGGCATTCAAGATGATGCATCTACCTCAGGTTTTATATTTATTTAGATGTCTCCCTATCCCGACTCATGTTAGTTTTTTCAAATCTCTTCAAACAATTCTATCCAGGTATGTCTGGGGAGGGAAGAAATCCAGGTGCGCCCATCATAAGATGATTAAACATAGGATGTGGGGCGGGGTCGGCTACATTGATTTCCAGGATTACTTCTATAGCTCCATTCTAACTCAGATAAAAGAGTGGTTTCATTCTGCCCCAACAACGAACTGGGGTTTAATCGAATCTTCATATGGTATTCACAAAATAACAAAATTATGGTTATTTGGAGCACAGATGGGATTTAAAATCCCTACACATCTTCCACCAACAATGAAGATTTCCATTTCAACATGGCTTAAATTCCTAGCAGAACCCTCTGACCCCAAGGTTAAAGTAGAAATTCCTTTTCGAGTTTTGCAACTTGTTATAAATCAGAGCACTATGGAACAATGGAGCACACATGGCATTGAATTTCTTCATGAACTTTTCAATGGTAGCAAACTTAAATCTTTTAAAGATATTAAGTCTGAATACAGTTTACCTGATCATTGCTTGACTCAATATAAGAAGATAATACGCTTCTTGAATAACTTGAACGATACCAACCTTTACATCCACACTAGTGCATGGTCCTTTTTAACGTCGCTAGTATTAAAGAAAAAAGGTATCTCCCTCTTTTACAATATACTTGAACAAAAGAAAAAATTTACGAAATCCTCTTCCCACTTTCAATGGGAAAAAGATTTGGGACATTTATTTACTGACGACCAATGGCATGTTGCGTGTAAAATGAATCAGTCAGCCTCAAAATGTACGTCCCTATGGGAACTGTCGGTTAAAATCACTTTGAGGTGGTACTATACACCCGATATTTTATTGAGCACTCCGACGTTGGAGACAGTGTGGAGCTAGAGGTGACCTTCTCCATATTTTTTGGAAATGTCCTAAAATCGTGGATTACTGGTTAAACATATTCGATATTTTAATGACTATGACAGGTGCTAAGATAGAACCTAGCCCAGAGTTGGCTTTATTGTCTCTGGGTATAGACGATTTTCCGCTCATTCTACGTAAATCTATTGTACACTTGCTTCTTGCCACCAGACTATCGATCACAAGGCGATGGAGAGATTCTTACCCTCCATCTGTGATTGAAGCTGTCGATCTAACAAATCTTCATTTGACATATGAGCGTTTACTGGCTATATCCATGAATACTTTACACAAACACGTTATCTCGTGGGCTCCTTGGAAAAAATGGCTAGATCACAAAGTTTAATTGTTCACTTTGACACTTTGCCTTTTTTATATGACTAAAAAAGAAAGGGGAATATACCAATAGATCCATTGAGGATACTTGTTTATTGAATAAATTATACACATAACAGCTTTCCTCTCTTGTATGGATACATATAGCTGTATTGATACATATTTATTGATTCTTAATTATATTTATTTTTATTTTTATTTTTTTATCTATATATATATATATATATTGTTTTTCTCTTTAATTTTAAACGAAAATATCTGTTTATATTTGATGAATTTACCTGTACATAATACACATGTCTGTACTTTAAAATGGAAAATTCCAATACAAATTATTGAAACAAAAATTTCCCAATGTTATAACATGTTATTGTCTGAATTCCATAAAGGGCACCCTGGGATGGGGGTATTGCAATGGGAGAGGGATCTGGGGGCCGATGACTGGTGACGCGTGGGAGGAGGCATATCAGGTGTGGTAACAAGCTTGCGTAATGTGGCTCAGAAATGTTCTCACCTCTACATTATTTTACACTCTCATTATACCCCCTAAGGCGTTAGAAGATGGGTTGCAGTATTGCGTCACCCTGTTATAAATGTAAAAGAGACCACAGTAATTTCATGCATTTACTGTGGCTTGCCTCAAATTACATCTCTATTGGAGACAGGTACTAGACAAAGGGGTGAATATTCCACTGGATCCTAAATGTTGGCTTTGAATCTACTTGACGGGGTTGTTGAGAAGGAGCACCCTAGGATAGCCATAGAAAGGGGCTTATAATCCCCCCATGCATAAGACTTGAGTGTCATCTGAGTGTAATTCATTACTTATAGAAAGCCATTATTACCTACGCTGGGGATGCCCTGGTAAATTTGAAAAATTGTGGGGACCGTGGTTGCATACCCATCCCTGCCCTCAGCCCACGGAAACTTGTATATCAGAGATTGTGTGTCCGAATAGACCATAAAAGTATGCTGTGTGTTCAATTAAGTTGACCTTATGATTTTTTGGGGGGATGGGACAGTACTACTGTGTTATTGCACAGCTAGCACGATGGAGATGGGTGTGTTGAAATACAGTGTAACAAGAACAATCCGTGCTAGCCCCTTCAGAAAACAACGTGCAAAAAATGTGCAAAAACACATATAAATAAATGAATAAAACTAAATGGGTGATGTGAATAAATAAATTAATGTAGGTGCTGCACCTAAATACAAAATCAATAGCCACTGACGTCACCACGCCGCCAGCTGATCGGCCCGAGCTGAAGCTGACTGGACTTTTTTTGCTCAGGCTTCTAAGTCGATACTTTGTAAACCAATAAGCCTTTTTTAGATGTCAGTCTTTTGTTTCCATTGAGTAGAATAAAGTGAACCATTTTTTACCAAAATACTGCACTATGAAGGCCTTTTTTTTCTCCTCACCCACACGTTCCCACATCACCGCCTGACGTGGATCCCACTCCCTGAGAGATTTGTCTGAGACAGCAGTCCCCCCCCCCGAATTATCAGTAGAGGAGCGGACCAGGATGGATTGTTTGGAACCAGTCGAGGATATCCTTGTGCAGAGCCCTTTTGATCCCTGTGGGGATCCGACTGATCCGGTAGGCGGCCACTTACTTACATTTGATCGTGGGATTGTAGTTGAAGATTCTTGCATCACCCTTGTTTGTTGGTGGAAGATGGATCCTCTCTATTAATTCTTATATCTGTGTGTTGTTATAAGGACTGCATTTATTTATTTATTTTATTATCTATATGATACATTATTCGTTCATTTGTTTTGCACATTCCGTTTCAGGAATAAGAACACTTGTATTTACCAGTTGTTGTTTATGCGTTGAAATACATACTGTATATATACAGTATTTTACAAAAGCGAGCACACCTCTCATATTTTTGCAAATATTTTATTATATCTTTTCATGTGAAAACACTGAATACATAACACTTTGCTACAACGTAAAGTCATGAGCATACAGCTTGTGTAACAGTGTAAATTTGCTGTCCACTCAAATTATTGCCACACACAGCCATTAATATTTAAACTGCTGGCAACAATAGTGAGTACACCCTTAACTGAAATGTCCAAATTGGGCCCAATTAGCCATTTTCCCTCCCCGGTGTCATGTGACTCGTAACAAGGTCTCGGGTGTGAATGGGGAGCAAGTGTGTTAAATATGGAGATATTGCTCTCACTCTTTCATACTTGTCACTTGAAGTTCAACATGGCACCTCATGGCAAAAAACTCTGAGGATCTGAAAAAAATAATTGTTGCTCTACATATAGATGGCCTAGGCTTTAATAGGATTGCCAAGACCCTGAAACTGAGCTGCAGCACGGTGGCCAAGAACATAACAGGACAGGTTCCACTCAGAACAGGCCTCGCAATGGTTGACCAAAGAAGTTGAGGGCACGTGCTCAGCGTCATATCCAGAGTTTGTCTTTGGGATGTATGAGTGCTGCCAGCATTGCTGCAGAGGTTGAAGGGGTGGGGGGTCCGCCTTCTAAAGATGATGCACAAGAAAGCTCGCAAACAGTTTGCCGAAGACAAGCAGACTAAGGACATGGATTACTGGAACCGAGTCCTGTGGTCTGATGAGACCAAGATAAACTTATTTGGTTCAGATGGTGTCAAGCGTGTGTGGCGGCAACCAGGAAAGGAGTACAAAGACAAGTAGGTCTTGCCTACAGTCGAGTGCTGCTAGCACTGGAAAGCTACAGTTCATCAAGGGAATTATGAATGTCAACATGTACTGTGACATATTAAAGCAGAGCATGATCCCCTCCCTTTGGAGACTGGGCTGCAGGGCAGTATTCCAACATGATAACGACCCCAAACACACCTCGAAGATGACCACTGCCTTGCTAAAGAAGCTGAGGGTAAAGGTGATGGACTGGCCAAGCATGTCTCCAGACCTAAACCCTATTGAGCATCTGTGGGGCATCCTCAAAAGGAAGATGGAGAAGCGCAAGGTGTCTAACATCCACCAGTTTCGTGATGTCGTCATGGTGGAGTGGAAGAGGACTCCAGTGGCAACCTGTGAAGCTCTGGTGAACTTCATGCCCAAGAGGGTTAAGGCAGTGCTGCAAAATAATTGTGACCACACAAAATATTGAAACAAAAAAGGAAAAAAAGAGGAAAAAAATAATAAAGTTGCACTAAACCTAAAATGTGACAATATACCTAATTAATCGATGTGAACATAAACACATATGATAAATTGGCTAAAGGTCTCTAAGTGATTAATAATGAGAATGAACTTAAATATATATTTATTTTGAAAAAGCACTCATAAATTAAAAAAAGTGAAATTGGTATGAAATATAAATGATGGAAGTCCATAAGTATTCATGAAGTTCATAAATGAATCATCTATCTGTGACATCAACAAGTAATGATGAGCCACCTGTGCACAAATTCTTGAACAAGTCGTGAAAAGAAAACCAATGTGATGTTCACCACCATGTGACAAAATGGTCTGCTTACCAGAGCCCCGTTATCCCCTATTACGGAGGACCCGGAAGAGCCTTTAGTGAATCACAGCTAGAATGTGACAAAACCGAGGAGATCGGTTTCCTCAGGTAGTCAGGGTCGGTGATCGAGTTCCGATCGGCAAGTGATTGTGATCTTCTTCCAAAATATTGACACTGTGGGCTCAATTTGGAAATTTTCATTTAGGGGTTTACTCACTTTTGTTGCCAGCAGTTTAGACATTAATGGCTGTGTGTTGAGTTATTTTGAGGGGACAGCAAATGTACACTGTTATACAAGCTAAACACTCACTAGTTTACAATGTAGCAAAGTGTAATTTCTTCAGTGTTGTCACGTGAAAAGATATAATAAAATAGTTACAAAAATGTGAGGGGTCTACTCACTTTTGTGAGATGTATTTATTCTAATAAATGTATGAGTGTATTGTCTTGGGTTTTTTATGTTGAACAAACTATCTTGTATTGACATATCCTGGATTGTCAAACTGTTTGTTTTTTACTAATAAACATTTTTATAATTAAAAAAAAAGTAGTTCAAATGCCTCCAAAGGCCGCTTGCAATTTCCATATGGTAACTGAAATAACCACTGGTAATTGCGCGGGCATGCAATGCTGTACCCAAACAAAATTTGCATTCTTTTTTTTTACACAAATAGAGCTTTCTTTTGGTGGCATTTGATCACCCGCGGCCTAGCGGCACGCGGCACCTCACGCCCGGCAACCGGCATCAAATCACCCTAAACGGCCCAGAAAGCCTCCCCCTACCCCAGCAAAGCCCCCCTCTCCTTTCAGCTATTCTTCCCGGCCCCCCAGGCAGCACCGATCCACTTAACTGGGTAGACCCCAGCCTGGACCCTGCTGCCTGGTCGGCGGCCATCTTGGTACACCCAGCCCCAATCCCCCTTCCTTAACACTATTAGGACTTGATCCAGGGTTCGCCGATCGCCTCTTTAGGGGTCAGGAAGGAATTTTTTCCCCGCCGTAGCACATTGGCACTGCAAGGCCAGGGTTTTTTGCCTTCCTCTGGACCAAGCCTGGGTGGAGGATTCAGTCACTCCTTGAAAATCCTCCACTCCCCCCCCCCAGGTATATGGCGACCATGGTCAAACTGCAATACTCGGCAGAGACCATTTGGGACTTGAAGCAATGTGCCGCATTATTACCAGCCATTACCAAAAAAATAAAATAATTCTGCGCCTTTTGAGAAACGATCGGCGATCGACTATCAAACATCACAGCCGCCTACCCCAGCCTAAGCACATATCATGTGAGTTGATCAACACAAGATCGGCAGTAAAACATCAATTAGAAATCCATGATTTCATTCTACAATACGATTTAGACTGACTCTTTATTACAGAGAGCTGGCTCACAGCCGACTGTAACACCATTCTAGGAGAACTGGTGCCAGAAAACTACCGTATAATAACGGAAAACAGAATAGGGCAAAGAGGAGGAGGACTGGCGGTGATCCACAAGTCTCATCTTACGATCATTAAACCAGTCCTTCAAACCCCTCTTCCATTCATGGAAACCCTTACTCTGAAACTGGAAATAAACTCCCAGGAGACCATACAGATTTTACTCTGCTATAGACCACCCGGGCCAAAATCGCAGCTTTTACTATCATTGACGGACTTTATCTCCACTTACACCCTTAACAGCAAACACCTTTTGCTGCTTGGGGATTTTAACCTCTGGGCCAATTCATCACAAGACCCCATTGCCGACGCCTGCATTGAACATCTAGGAGGATTAGGGCTACAGCAATTAGTATGTGGACCCACACATACTTCAGGTCACACCCTCGATCTTATTTTCAGGCAAAATCTGGAAATAAAAATCTTGGAAAAGGAACTATTGCCATGGACAGACCACCATGCAATTAAATTCATTATTTCCCCCCCTTAACAAAAACATCAAAACCAGTGACAACACACTTTACCAGATGTCAGAAGAAGCTCCACTCGGAACTCTTCAAAACCACGTTAAGGAACAAAATAAAAACAATTCAGCCGAACCAAATGGCTGTAGAAACACTAGATGCCATAAACACAGCCCTATTACAGTCAGCCGACTTAATAGCACCGAAACATAAAACCTGCATCCGGAAAAATACCTCCAGCTGGTTTAACAACCAATTGGCGTTATTCAAACAAGAGCGTAGAAGGGCGGAAGCCGCCTGGAAGAGAAGCTCTTCAGAGGCGAAACTCTCCATCTACAAAGCATCAACCAGGAAATACCACAAAGAAATTTTCAAAGCCAAGAATTTTTTTTTTTCCGAGGCTATCAACAGCGCCCTAAATCTCCCCCGCGAACTCTTCAGATTGGTCAATCAGACCATGAATCCAGGATGTTTAGAAGCCCCTAACTCTGACACCCAAGAATTTTGCGATGAATTGTCGGATTGCTTCATTAACAAAATTGAGGGAATCCGGGAAAGCATTCAGCAGAACCAAACCCCCCCCAATCCCTCCCGTAATTTTTCACACAGCACCATCAATATTTCGCCACAATCAGGTAAGTTCACCCTGGAACCCATTACTATGCAGGCCACAAAGATTATCATTGATTCTTTGCGTAACGGCACAGCGCCAAATGATATCATCCCCACTAAACTGCTGAAGGAATGCGCCGACATCCTGGCACCTCCGATCACGCAGCTTATAAATCAATCCTTCAAGGAAGGCAAAGTGCCCTCCCAATTGAAAAAGGGCATAATTCAACCCATTCTGAAAAAAACTACCCTTGACCCCAAGGACCCAACTCACCGCCGTCCCATAACAGGCCTAAATGTCCTCTCAAAGGTAATGGAGAAAGTAGTGGTACAACAGCTGCAACAGCATCTAGATACCCACAACCTACTAGATCCATACCAATCTGGCTTCCGTCCTGGACACGGGACGGAAACAGCACTGCTCAAAATATGGGACGATGCCCTTGAGGCCGCAGACGAAGGCAAATCCTGTCTCCTGGTCCTGTTGGACCTAAGCGCAGCCTTCGACACTGTAGACCATAAGCTATTACTGACTCGACTAGTCGAAGTAGCCAGAGTCGCAGAAAGCGACTTATCGTGGAAAACCGATCGCAAACTGTGAAGTTGGGACCTTTCACTTCCGAGAAACGCACGGTATCGTGCGGAGTCCCCCAAGGATCGCCTTTGTCGCCGATGTTATTCAACATCTATCTTCGTCCCCTTTTTGAAATAATTAGCAGCCAAAAACTGCTTTACCACTCATATGCAGACGACACGCAACTGTATTTCCGCATATGCAATAAAAAGGATCATCACCTCAATCTAGAGACATGCCTCTCTTTGATAGAGAACTGGATGACAAAGAGTTACCTAAAACTCAACGGAGCAAAAACAGAACTTCTACTGTTTCACGCCAAGCGCACGAATCACCCGGGGACAATTTGGATACCCCCGCCCATTTTGGGCAAAATCATCACCCCTAGCACCAAAGTCAAAAGTCTTGGGGTCATCTTTGACTCCTACATGACAATGGATGCACAAATGGGGTCAGTAGTCAGCGGATCTCACCATCTGCTGTGCCTACTACGCAGACTTACTCCTTTCATCCCCAAAGAAGACGTAGCAGTCGTGGTGGGAACAATTGTGAATTCAAGATTAGACTATGCAAATGCCCTTTACCTCGGACTCCCCAAGTACCAAATCGCTCGTCTTCAAGTCGTGCAAAATACGGCCGCTAGACTTGTGACTGGGAAAAAACCATGGGAATCAATCTCACCTTCACTGAGCATTCAGGAGAAAGATCTCATCTCTTTTGATTTCAAAAGAGAAAGGAACAACAAGCGCCCAGAGGCGATTAAATTTGCATGTGTTGCGCTATACAAGTTTTTATTCATTCATTCACCTCTGCAGGTTTTATTTTTTGCGCTATAAACAAAAAAAAAGAGCCAAAATTTTGAAAAAAAAAATATTTTTTAGTTTTTGTTATAATAAATATCCCCATTTTTATTTATTTTTTTAAACAAATTTCTTCATCAGTTTAGGCCGGTATATATTCCTCTACATATTTTTGGTAAATAGGGGGATAGATTTACGGCAAAGTTTTGCCTTTGTGACGAGGAAGGTGTCCAGCGATTGGAGTCACTCTTTTTTGATCAGTGTATTACTTTACTTTACCTTTAAAAGATTATGGGGGTTATTTATGAAAGGCAAATCCACTTTGCACTACAAGTGTAAAGTGCACTTGAAATTGCACTGAAAGTGCACTTGGAAGTGCAGTCACTGTAAATCTAAGGCCGCGTACACACGGACGGACATATCCGATGGAAACGGTCCCCGCCGGCAGACAGCGCAATGACGTGGCGGTGACGTTGACGCCGCCACGTCACCGCACCAGGAAGTAAACAACTTCCATGCATGCGTCGCATCCATACGACGCTTGTGCGTGAGGATATGTCCGCTGGTGAGTGTACTGACCAGTGGACATATACGACGGACATGTCCCCGGCGGACAAATTTTAAAGCATGTTTTAAAATTTGTCCGCCGGTCAGACATGTCCGCTAGCCCATACACACGATCGGATTTGTCCGCTGAACTGGTCCGTCGGACCAGTTTCAGCGGACAAATTTGATCGTGTGTACGCGGCCTAAGGGGTAGATGTGAAATGAGGGGAAGATCTGCTGATTTTATCTTCCAATCATGTGCAAGCTAAAATGCTGTGTTTTATATTCCTTGCATGTCCTCCTCAGATCTACAGCGACTGCTTTTCCAAGTGCACTTTCAGTGCAATTTCAAGTACACTTTGCACTTGTAGTTTGCCCTTGTAGTGCAAAGTGGATTTGCCTTTAGTAAATAACCCCCAATGTGTTCTTCAAAGAAGTACTCATTTACTGCATTGCTCATAGAAGATTATGCTTAAATTGAAAGCAAGGTTTTGTGATTGTGTATAGCCTGGCTTTCTGCCTCAAGATAAATATCTGAGTCAGAGGAGACTGCATTGCAAGAGTCAATTTCCGCTGGAGATTAGCCTCTGCAGTCCTGGCTGGGAGTCCGGGAAAAACTGGAAACCCAACATATCATCAAATTCAGTGGCGGCTGGTGCTCAAAAATTTGGGGGGGCGCAAACGAAAAAAAAAGAAAAAGAAAAAAATTGCAGCCTCACTGTGCCCATCAAATGCAGCCACTGTGCCATCAATTATCACCACTGCACGATGCCATCAAACGCAGCCACTGTGCCATCAATTATCACCACTTTGCCATGCCATTAAATGCATTCACTATGCCATCAATTCGCACCACTGTGCCATGCCATCAAATGCAGTCACTGTGCCATGCCATCAAACGCAGTCACTGTGCCATCAATTATCACCACTGTGCCATGCCATCAAATGCAGTCACTATGCCATCAATTCGCACCACTGTGCCATGCTATCAAACACAGTCACTGTGCCATGCCATCAAACACAGCCGCTGTGTCATGCCATCAAACGCAGTCGCTGTGACATGGCATCAAACGCAGTCGCTGTGTCATGCCATCAAATGCTGCCGCTGCACCATGCCATCAAACGCAGTCACTGTGCCATGCCATCGAACGCAGTCACTGTGCCATGCCATCAAACGCAGTCGCTGTGCCATGCCATCAAACGCAGTCACTGTGCCATGCCATAAAACGCAGCCATTGTGCCCCTCAATCACGCCACTGTGCCAATTGTCACCACTGTGCCCCTCAATTGTCGCCACTGTGCCCATTGTTGCCACTGTGCATGTCATTGTGCCCTTTAATTGTTGCCACTGTGCCCATTGTTGCCACTGTGCATGTCACTGTGCCCTTTAATTGTTGCCACTGTGCCCATTGTTGCCACTGTGCATGTCACTGTGCCCTTTAATTGTTGCCACTGTGCCCATTGTCACCACTGTGCCCATTGATGCCACTGTGCCCATTGTATCCGCTGTGCCCTGTAAAACGCACTTACCTTAATCCTTCCACGTCCCTCGATGTCTTCTCCCGCCTTGGTGACGCTTCAGCCAATCAGGTTACTGATAACCAGAATCGACGAACCTGATTGGCTGAGACGGCTGTCAGTCTTATCCAGGGAACGCACCCCGTAGGTTCCCTGGATAAAGCATCCGGGAGCCGCTGGCTCTGATAGGCACTTCCGCACAGCCAACCAGCTGCCATTATTCAGGTGGTCGGCGCTCAATGTCCGGCCACCTGAATAGACCAGCGGCAGCTGGCAACAATAACATTCATGCAATTCAATGGGCACAGTGGCATCAATGGGCACAGTGGTGACAATGGGCACAGTGGCGACAATTAAAGGGCACAGTGGCATCATTTGGCACAGTGGCGACAATTGATGGGCACAGTGGCTGCGTTTGATGGCATGGCACAGTGGTGACAATTGATGGCACCGTGGCTGTGTTTGATGGCATGGCACAGTGACTGCATTTGATGGCATGGCACAGTGGTGACAATTGATGGCACAGTGGCTGCGTTTGATGGGATGGCACAGTGGCTGTGTTTGATGGCATGGCATAGTGGTGACAATTGATTGTTTTTTCGCGTCGCCTCCAAACATTTTGAGCACCAGCCGCCACTGGGCGGGATATTGCACACAATGAGCTGCAGCCACCGGGATTGTGTGTGAAACTGACAGGCAGCCTCCTTCCTGTCAGATGAGAGTGTTCGGGTGGCACCGCTGGGCACTGATGAGGAGGCATTAATGAGGCTGCACTAATAGGCGGCACTGATTGGCATCACTGTTGGGCACTGTTGAGCCTGCACTGATAATTAGGACACTGATAATCAGTTCCCTGATTATAAGTGTACATGCCCCTTTTACACAAGCCAGTTATCAGCTCTCTTCTCCAGTCCTCTTGCTGTCATGCTCAGATCACTTTATTTTAATTTTTCAAAAATGAAAACCAGACCAGGAGGGCCTGGTATGGATTTTTCTTTTCATTTTCAGCTCTTTTGTTTTCATTCACCGGTGGCAACCTCTGCAAAAAACGCATTAAAAAATGGACCGTTGTCTGTTTACATCTATTTGGGTGCGCTTCCATTCTTTTAAACGGAACAAAAATAGAGACTAGTTCCATTTTAAAAAACAGGTCTAAATGGATGCGGATGTGAACTGATACGTTTACATAGGTTTGCTTGAAGGAATGCAATGCTGTCCGTTTTTTATCAGCCTGTAGACAGATAAAAAATGTACAGGTGGAACGCCTGTGTGAACATGGCCATATGCTACAATTGTAAGCAGGAGGTTCTTGAAAAAGGATTTATTTGTTATCATATCCAGAATTTGTTTTTGTTTTCCTCCTCTCTATTTTCATCAAGGTCTGGCTCTTCTCTCTGTTTCATTGCTCTAGTCTGAATACTAACTTGTATGTATTTACACCAGCTGCTATATGACTAAGTAGTGCTCAATTTATCTATGTACATGCATGCCTCCTTTTGGATATACTGTAGATTGGAATAACAGTAAGCAAAACACTCTATACTATATTATGCCTGATGCTATATACAGTATGGAATACTTGGATACTTGTACCAACTGTACAAAAGTGTTACTATAAATACAATTTTATTGCAAAAAATTCTCTGCATGTGGTGTGTTTACAATAACTGTACTAGCAGATTGATACACAGTGTAGGGGTTTACACACCCAAATATAGTTGGTTGCAAAATAATGTAGGTATTAGTGGTGTGAAGATCTGTATAGCTACGGTAATTATTAATGTACAGACTACCTAAATAAATCCAACACATTTTCTCCCATAGTGGTAATGATCTTGTCATGGTATGGTGAATTAGCAAGGAAACTTAGATGATATCAACCATAATTCCATTAAGCAAGGTGCTGGATGCAGAAAGGGGATAGCTACATATAACAGTTAAATGAAAATGTGTTTTCTACCAAATTAAAAGTAGTTTTATCTTGACCAACAATATGTTTTATTAATATGTTGATATGTATGATTCAGCGCTAAGGAATTTTTATACTAGCAGGAGATACATATATATATATATATATATATATATATATATCGTTCCAAGGGAAATTAAATAAAACTCAAGCCTCTAATGCCGCGTACACACGGTCGTTTTTTGCGATGAAAAAAAACGACGTTTTTTAAAACGTCATTTAAATTGATTGTGTGTGGGCAAAACGTCGTTTTTTGTCTTCAAAAAAACGACCAAAAAAAAATTCCAACATGCTTGAATTTTTTGTGTCGTTTTTCAAAACGTCGTTTTTTGTTTCACAAAAAGTCACCGTGTGTAGCAAAAACGTCTTTTAAAACGACGTTTTTCAACCCGCGCATGCCCAGAAGCTAGTTATGAAGCGAGCTTCAATGGAAAAGAGTGGTGAACGTAACCTTGCTTTTTGTGAAAAAACGATGGTGTGTATGCAAAATTGTCTTTGAAAAGTGACGTTTTAAAAACGTCGTTTTTTACTTCACAGAAAACGTCGTTTTTTTTCATCGCAAAAAACGACCGTGTGTACGCGGCATAAGTGTTACTGCCACCTAAGTAAAGTAAAAGTGTATGAGAAAAAGAAATGGTAGATGTGGCGCTATTCTATTGAATTAACACCGATAACTTAAAATGGCACATTTTAAATATAAATATGAAAATATAAAAATAATAGCACCAGATGACGTCAGCAGACGAATCCGGTCGAGCACAGATAGCAGAACTCCACAACACTTCCTGCCAGCATTAATGCCTTTTATCTTGCCACCTATTTTTTAAGTTTTATCAATAAAACATCTTTTAAAACAATAAGACACTATTTTATTTATTTTTTTCTTCTGTACATGAGCCATACTGAAAAACATCAGCATCACAAGGGACGTTTTGATCGCCAGAGTGCTACACAGTGGCATACACTGTGAAGGCTTCATACCCCAAGAGGGGGTGGAAAATCTGGTGAGTATGGGCTTTGCAGGGGCACGGATTGCAGTGACCACCTACTGAAAGAAGACTGTTACTTTCACTTGACTTTTATGTGATTGCACAAGCACAATTTATGTACATTTTTGTATTGCACAAATTGATCATTTACTGTGATATTTGGCATATTGCACTATTGCACAAGCTGCACAAATGCACTTTAATTTTTTTTTCTATTTTCATATTTATATTTAAAATGTGCCATTTTAGGTTATTCATGGCAATTCAGTGGAATATTGCCACAACTACCATTTCTTTTTCTCAATATGCTTTATAAACACGCACTATAAAAATGTATTTTCAGGTGTGAGGCCACGTACACACGATCGAATATGTCCGCTGAAACTGGTCCTCCGACCAGTTTCAGCGGACATATCCGATCGTGTGTACGACCTAGCGGACAGGTTTTTCCAGCGGACAAATTTCAAAGCATGCTTTGAAATTTGTCCGCTGCAAACCTGTCCGTCGGATATGTCTGCTGGTTAGTACGCCTAACCAGCGGACATAAATCTCCCGCATGCATCGAATGGATTTGACGCATGCGTGGAAGTATTTTACTTCCTGGAGTGGTGACGTGGCAGCGTCAACGTCACCGCCACTTCACCGCGTCCTCAGTCAGAGGGGATTTTTGTCCGATGGTGTGTACACGCCATCGGACCAAAATCCGAGGGACATGTCCGCTGGAAACGGTCCGTCGGACATGTTTGAGCGGACATGTCTCCTCGTCTGTACGTGGCCTTAGTGTTGGATCATCAGTCTTCCTAGAGTTAAATAAACAGGTTGCAAAGAGTTTATCAATCCATGCCTTAAAGGTCAAACTCTTTGCACTCTGGTGTCATATAAAAAACATTAAATTGTATGTTGTGTACTGGAATTTACAGATAAGTCAAAATTCCTCTTCTCTTAATCATACAATACAGGATATATGCAAGTTATTCACAGTGGGACGTTTCAAAGCAACGAATACAAATCTGGGCAACAACTAGTCAACAGAACCATGCCAACATAGTGATGCTACATGAAACGTGCAGCTAAAAGCTGAATCAGCAGAAGAATGAACATGAACCTGGCAACATTTTTGAAAAGTGTGAACAAAAGACCAGGTGAAAGCCTTACAGAGTTGGGGGGCGAAACTAATTTGGTGCCTAAAGGCCCAGGATGCTCAACAGATCTGGTGGAGTGTTCACATAATAGCACAGGAGTAGGTGTTTTACATCATAAGCTCTGGTAATCAAATTCCCTATTCACCTAGCAATGATGGATTTTGACACAGAGTGCCCCATGCAGGGGATTCTTCTGAAGTAGAAGATTTTGAGGCTTAGGTCTCTTCTGCTGGGGTACCAGCAGAGTTGCTCATTATGAAATTATCAAGTGAAGCACCAAAAAAATCTTTTACTATCAAAACGCATTCCAAACAAGTGGTTTTTACATTGCTTTGTTGCAAATTAACATTTCAGCGACATGAGAAAAGAGAACTAATTTTAACATATATCCCTACAGGGTGATACTGGGGGTATACTGATAATAATGTGCCACCGTCCTGGTAATGTATGGATTTTGACTGGAGACTAAGTTGTGGACTTTAAAGGCACACGGTAGATATAATAAGAGACTAGATAATTAATTTTATAGAAATGTCATAAAAAACAGTTACAAAAATAAAATCAACAAAATAAAATCAATAACTGGTCTACACAGGTTATCACAGTCATAATACAGTTGTATCATAAAGGACTCAAATAAGAGTATAATCAGTAATTAGCTGTGCGATGTGTAACCAGGCGGCGGGTCCAGAGGAAAAGGAGGGCTCGCTCTACATGTTACACGTTTAAAACAACGCTTCCTCAGGAGCATAGACATATCGATATGCGCCCTCGGCAAACTGGGGACATCTACTGGCCATTCATTTGCTGGCAGAATTGAAGGGCTTTTACTTTTAAATCTATTCTCAAATGGATTGAAAGCCCTAAGCCAATTACAACCATTTAGGTTTACCCTCCTCTATTATTGCTGTTTTGGGTTAATAATACAGCTTTCGCTTCGTGACCAGCCCTTACATCCCTTGTTGATTGATTTGTTGCTTACCAGCACATGACTGCCCTGTTAAATGCCATCATCATTCTATATTTATGATAACATTCCCCTAACTGAACTCGGTTTTAAAACCACAACCATTTTTAGGGTTAAAAAAAGACCGACTGTTTTCGACCTCCAACACGGTTAACCATATGGATATGTCTATGCTCCTGAGGAAGCATCGTTTTTAACGCGTAACATGTAGAGCGAGCCCTCCTGTTTCTCTGGACCCGCCGCCTGGTTACACATCGCACAGCTAATCACTGATTATACTCTTATTTGAGTCCTTTATGATACAACTGTATTATGACTGTGATAACCTGTGTGGACCAGTTGTTGATGTAATTTTGTTGATTTTATATTTGTAACAGTTTTGTTATGACATTTCTATATAATAATTGATCTAGTCTCTTATTATATCTACCGTGTGCCAGTCAAAATCCAAACATTTTAGCCACAGTTACATTAACTTAGACAGTGAAAACAATAATGTAAGGCTGAAGGCAAAAGCTCTAAGGCCACGTACACAAGATCAGTCCATCTGACGGTTAACCCACGAAGCCGACTGACGGTCTGATGTGCCTACACACCATCAGTCAAAAAAACGATAGTGTCAGAACGCGGTGACGTAAAACACATACGACGTACTGAAAAAAAACGAAGTTCAATGCTTCCAAGCATACATCGACTTGATTCTGAGCATGCGTGGCCTTTTGACAGATGCCTTTGCATACTAAAGATCGGTTTTGACCCATCGGTCAGGCGTCCATCGGTTAAATTTTAAAGCAAGTTCTCTTTTTTTGGACTGAAGGACAACTGACCAATGGGGCCTACACATGATCGGTTTGGACCGATGAAACTGAACTTCAGTCCGTTTTCATTGGTTTTGACTGATCGTGTGTACGCGGCCTAAGTGTTCCACAGCTAAAGGGTCAGTAAGTAGTAAAACCGGATCCTTTGAGCCCACTCCCTTAAGGTATGACAGACTGACATTATGGTTATGGAAGCATGTATGCCAGGGCCTGCTAGCAAAAATGTAACATTTAAAAAGGGCTTCCAAATATTTATCATCAAGATTTTTAAACATTGCAGCATGCTTACATTCACTTTTCAAAGGAAACTAAAAGCATAAGGGAGTAATAGTGGCATATACTGTATACCAACTAGGGTAGTATCTTCCATTGTGTGCTCATTGCTTAGGTGTTCAGAGACTGGGTTAGGCCGCGTACACACGGCAGAGAACCTCGGCGGGCGGAACACATCGTTCCGCCCGTCGAGGTTCTCGGCCGGCCGTCAGATTCGGCGACCAGCCCGTCGGGAAAGGCGACCAGCCATTTATGGGCCGTCGAGCAAATAGAGAACCTGCTCTCTATTTCGGCTCGACAGCATTCCCGACTGGATGCTCGCCGAATCCGTACACACGGCCGAGGTTCTCGGCAGAATCAGGATGCCAGCGAGGTTCTCGCTGGTTTCTGCCGAGAACCTCGGCCGTGTGTACGGGGCTTCACACCAGAAGCTGTTTCAGAGCTCTGGGTATAAAAAAAGCGATCTGCAGATAACTGCACAGTTTTCAAAAGTCTGGCACCTCTTTTCATTAACTTTGGCATGCCTTGTGCCAGAATGTAATTTAGTGTGATAATAGAATAAAATGTATAGTTTTGACTGCAGTAAACACTACTTATTTTAAAACAAATACTAAATACTGGACAAAAAAATATTACTATGACTATAGGTTATATAACAAATACATTTTTGTTTTGCAAAACAATATTACCAAAAGAAATCCATATTTGTACTGATAAAAAAACAATGTATGAATTATTTTGTTACCTTAAATGATTACATTTAATATATTTATATCATGACACTTATTTCTGGATAAACAGGCCCATAGTAGCACTATAAAAATTACTCATTCATAAAGGGCATACAGATGTAAGTGGCTAATAATCACAGATTTAAATACAGTCATGGCCGACAGGTTACAAGTCCATCTCCAGAGATCTAGATTTGCCTTTGTCCACAGTGTGCAACATTATAAAGAAGTTTGCAACCCATGGCACTGTAGCTAATTTCTCTGGGCGTGGATGGAATCTATGTGATTTCCGACACGCTTAGCACCTCTTACAGGTAAAGAAGACTTTTCCTAAAAAAAATGTGTACCCAGGTTTCGGTGGAGGTTCAACTACTGATCCTCCAAGAAAAACCAAGGATTGTCTACAAGAGAGCACCTACTCTTAGGCCGCGTACACACGATCAAATCTGTCTGCTGAAACCCCTCTGACGGGCCGTTTCAGCAGACCGATTTGATCGTGTGTACGGGCAAACCGATGGATTTGGCCACCCGACAGATTTCAAAGCATGCTTTGAAATCTGTCGGCTGCAAACTCGTCCGCCCGACATGTCTGCTGGTTAGTACGCTAACCAGCAGACATATCTTCTCGCACATGCGTCGAATGGATTCGACGCATGCGCGGAAGTGTTTTACTTCCGGGTGCGGTGATGTGGCGGCGTCAACATCACCGCCACGTCACCGACACGTCAGCGCGCTGTCTGCCAGCGGGGATTTTGGTTTGATCGTGTGTACACGATCAAACCAATACATCCCAGCAGACAGATTTGTTCAAATCTGTCTGTCCGACGGATTTGAACAAATCTATTTGCTCGTGTGTACGAGGCCTTAGAGATCTAATTGTCAAATCAGTAGTTGAACCTCCACCGAAACCTGGGTACACATTTTTTTCGGGAAAAGTCTTCTTTCCCTGTAAGAGGTGCTATGCGTGTCGGAAATCACATAGATTCCAAAAGAAAAGAACTGAGTTTGTTGCCACAAACACAGGAGAAATACACGCAATGTCGACTTGATTCTGAGCATGCGCGGGATTTTGGTCCGATGATTTTGTGTACTAACCATCGAACCTTTCCGACGGACA
Source organism: Rana kukunoris (assembly GCA_029574335.1). Classification (NCBI taxonomy): domain Eukaryota; kingdom Metazoa; phylum Chordata; class Amphibia; order Anura; family Ranidae; genus Rana; species Rana kukunoris. Next base: position 218,171,485 of record CM056053.1, on the reverse strand, counting down.
GGTTTCCAGCGGACATGTTTTCAAGCATGTTTTGAAACTTTGGTCTGCTGGAAAACGGTCCGATAGGCCGTACACACGATCGAACATGTCCGCTGAAACTGGTCTGTGGACCAGTTTCAGCGGACATGTTCGATTGTGTGTACGCGGCCTCAGAGGTATTATCCCACTATAACTTGTCCCTTTGCTTATTGTAGGCCATTGCTTTTGGCCTTACTCTTTTAATAGTAATTTACACATTAGACATGTTACTGAGAGTTGTGTCTCTCTCTGTTTTCATTTGGGAGGTTTTAAGTTATTAATATCTGGCAGTAGGTGCTCATTAGATTCAGCTGCACCTTAAGTTTTAATACTATTAATGGAATATTGATTTTATCGTTTTATCAATTTTAATTCCATTATATGCATCTATTTACTCAGTCACTATGACGGTATTAATTATCAATTATTTTAATTCATTTTATTGTCCGCTTGTTTTAATGCTTTCTCCGTCATTTGTTGGTCCGTATAGTTATCTGTGGGACGCTGCTTGTTGTCTTGGCCAATCACCGCCAGTATTCGCTGTGTCAGATAACTAATACAATGGCCACAGTAAACTGTATGCAACGGACTACAACAAAATGGCCGCGATACTACTTCCGGTTTTTTAGATATATAAACACAAGCTCCACCACCAATCAGGTTCTCCAGATGAAGACACGTGATCGTGTCATAGCGCGTAGGAATTGGAAGGACGTACACCTGGAGTGACGTAAGCAGGCGCCGAGGACGTCACTGGTTGTTTATGTTATTGCACACGCTTTTAATTCTGATGTAAGCACAGGTTATTCTTGATTAAAATTCCCCCTTGTTTACATACTACACTATCGGAGGTTTGTGTCCTCTCTTTCTCTCTCCCCCTCCCCTTCTGGACTGGAGTTTTATTAGGGATTGATCGAGGAGAGGCACCACTGAAGTGTGACAGGTGGGAAGACACTGTGGCTGTAAGGAGGTGGATGACACTAAGGATATCTTTCATGGCCTATACTTTTGTCCTTGAGGTGAGAGCCCTGTTATGGATATAATCATGCACCTTTCAGTCATTGATCTACACCTGGCCTAGTGGATATTCAGCTTCATCTTTATCCCCATTTGGCATTGTGCCACTGCTATTTACATATGGGACACTTATCACATTGTTTCTCACTTCACCTATTGAGTCTTTCCTCATTATTATTATAATAATATTATCATTTAATTCTGGCACAGTTGATCACTGATTTATTTATTTATTGTCTCACTCATCACCGTTTACTATTTTTTATTTTGTGGTAGCGTGTTAGGTTTGAGCTAAACCCCTCTTTCACTAGGAGACCCAGGAGGACCCCACTGCTGAGACAGACATAAAAAAGCAAGACTACAGTTTGCCAAAATGTACTTGAGTACGCCAAAATCCTTCTGGGAAAACGTCTTGTGGACAGATGAGACCAAGATAGAGCTTTTTGGTAAAGCACATCATTCTACTGTTTACCGAAAACGGAATGAGGCCTACAAAAAAAAGAACACAGTACCTACAGTGAAATATGGTGGAGGTTCAATGATGTTTTTGGGTTGTTTTGCTGCCTCTGCCACTGGGTGCCTTGAATGTGTGCAAGGCATCATAAAATCTGAGGATTACCAAAGAATTTTTGGTCGCACTGTAGAGCCCAGTGTCAGAAAGCTGGGTTTGCCGGGATCTTGGATCTTCCAGCAAGACAATGACCCCAAACATATAAAAAGCACCCAGAAATGGATGACAACAAAGCGCTGGAGATCTCTCAAGTGGCCATCAATGAGTCTAAATCCCATTGAACACCTGTGGAGAGATCTTAAAATTGCTGTTGAGAAAAAGGTGTCCTTCCAATAAGAGAGACCTGGAGCAGTTTGCAAAGGAGGAGGGGTCCAGAATTCCGGGTGAGAGGTGTAAGAAGCTCATTAATGGTTATAGGAAGCGACTGATTTCAGTTATTTTTTCCAAAGGGTGTGCAGCCAAATATTAAGTTAAGGGTGCCAAGAATTTTGACCAGACCATTTTTGGAGTTTTGTGTGACATTATGTCCAATTTGCTTTTTTTCCCCCTCCCTTTTTTTGTTTTGTTCCAATACACACAAAGGGAATAAACATGTGTATAGCAAAACATGTGTTACGGCAATTTTTTTCTGTGAGAAATATTTGACTTTCTGAAAAAAAATCTGGGGTACCAACAATTTAGGCCACAACTGTATATAAAATATAATATCTGTCTATTATGTATATAGATTTCCATGCAGTAGAGTTTAGTACATAGCAATGTCTATTTTATATGGCTGCCATGTGAAGTCGCATTAGGAAGGAAGGCTGATTGTGTGGTAGCCACATTAGAAAGGCTACCGGACTGTTCTCTACAAAAATGTTCATACCCAAGAGTTGTATTTTGGTGCACTAGAATACAGTGCAGCATTTAGCTTGCATACATGTGCATAGCAATGACAAGCTGTCTGGAGTTATCATTCCTTGCCCTGTTATGTACTAAAAATGAGCAGGTCAAGTAAAACTGTTCATGTGAGTGTAGTCATCTGTAATTTACAGTAACCCAACAGTTAGTGACAAAGTACTCATATAAATCTGTATATGTCACAAAATAGTTTAATAATTTACATTGAACAGTAAGTAAGACAAGTAATATACAAGGCCCATCAGTATGTTTTTGTTAAATATGTGCTGTTTACTATCCACATAATATCAATGTTTTACACAACAGTTAATTTATTCAGAGTCAAACCAATTTAAACAATATATATAATCAATCCAATTTGAACAATATACAAAATAATACTAATAAGTTTCCCATAGCTAAATGAGACAACCAGGGCTATCACAACTTCCAGTTAATCATCATTGTAGATGTCACTTGCATATGGCAAACGGACTCGACTTCCTGTTACGTTTGGAAGACGTGACAGATCTGGCAGATTTTGGATTCGCAACCTCAGCTCTTTCCGGACCTGGGATACTCCTGCCAATTTGCGCTTGTACTCCTGAAAAAAATATATAAACATCAATTTAAAGCAATGCACATAGATCTGAAACTTAAGTTATTTCCATAAACATCAGCATCCATATTCACAAAGCAAGCCCACTGTTCTGCACATATGTACACCGATGGTTTAAAATAGGTGATAATTTAAAGCAATAATTAATTTATGTATACACATGTATTTATATACAGTATTTGCTATACAAGCCATTTTAAAATATATTATTCAAATTTTCCTTTCCATTTAATTTTGTGTGCTTAGGCGTACCACATTAGATCCGTCTTTGCCCTGCGAATTGAAGTCCAACATGCGTCTGACTTCAATGAACAGGGATCAAACTTTGATCCCCAACAATACCAGACAATGCATCTGGTAAGAATCTTTAGGAGGAACTCCAAGCAAATTGTTTAAAAAACAACCACAAAAAGAAACAGCATGGGTTCCCACTCAAAGAGCATACCAAAAGGCCCTTTTGGACTGGTATGGATTTTAAGGGGAACCCCCACAATGAAAAACCTGCGTTGGTCTACCCCAAAATCCATACCAGACCCTTATCTGAACACACAGGCCAGTAGGTCAGGAAAGGGGGTGGGGACGAGCGAGTGCCTTCTCCTGAACCATACCAAGCCACATGTCCTTAACATGGGAGTGGGTGCTTTGGGGCAGGGGGCCCTGCGCCCCCACCATAAAGCAACTTGTCCCCATATTGATGAGGACAAGGGCCTCTTTCCGACAACCCTGGCCATTGGTTGTCGGGGTCTGCGGGTGGGGGGCTTATCGGAATATGGAAGCCTCCTTTAACAAGGGGGTTACCAGATCCTGGCCCCCCACCCTATGTGAATGAGTATCAGGTACATTGTACCCCTACCCATTCACCCAAAAAAAGTGTCAAAAATAAAATGCAGTACAGGTTTTTAAATTAATTTATTAGGGCGGCTTCGGCTTCTCTTCCGACTTCTTCCCCCTTCTCCGGCTCTTCTGCCTCTGCTGATGTTTTCTGCCTCTTTTGATTCTTCTCCCCTCTCTGGGTCTTCTCGCTCTGTATCTGCCGGCTCTCCTCCGCTGTTTTCTCGCTCTTTTCCACGGTCTTATCCCTCTGTTCTTGTTCCGATGTTGACCTGATGCTTTCTCCTGCTCTATTCCTGGGTGCATGGTGTTCCACTACTTATATTGGCATGGAGCGGGGTTACCAGAAGGCCCACCCCTTATGACATCACCACCTATCATGCCCCGGGTGGTGACATCATACAGGGTGGAGCCTCGGGATGATGTCACACTGCCCCATGCCAATATAAGTAGTGGCACACTGTGCACCCGCATTAGAGTGGGAGAGAACATCGAGTCAACATCAGAAGAAGAACAGAGGGAGGGGACAGCAGAGAACATCGGTCAAAAGAGTGAGAACACAGCAATGGAGACCCAGCAGAGGCAAAAGGCAGCGGACAGAGGAAGAAGCACCGGAGAAAGAGCAGAGAGGACTGGGAGAGGGGAGAAGAACCAGCAAAGGCAGAAGACATCAGCGGAAGAGGCAGAAGAGCCAGAGAGGGGAGAAGTCGGAAGAAAAGGCCTTAATAAATTACTTTAAAAAACAGTGTACTGCCTTTTGCATTTGCCAATTTTTTTAGGTAAATGGGTAGGGGTACAATGTGCCCCATACTCATTCACATGGGGGGACGGGATCTGGGGGCCCCCTTGTTAAAGGAGGTTACCAGATTCTGATAGGCCCCTTTCCCACAGACCCTGACAACCAGAGGCCCTTGTGGTCATCAACATGGGGACAAGGTGCTTTGGGGTGCCTCAAAGCACCCACCCCCCCATGTTGAGGGCATGTGGCCTGTTACTGTTCAGGAGGGGGAGTGCTCGCTCGTCCCCACACCCTTTCCTGACCTGCCGGGCTGCGCGCTCGGGTAAGAGTCTGGTTTGGATTTTGGGAGGACCCCCATGCAGTTTTTTTGGCGTAAGGGTCTCACTTAAAATCCATACCAGACCAAAGGGAACCCATGCCAGTTTTATTTGGCGTGGAGTTCCTCTTTAAGATCATCAGAGCACATGTCGCATGCCAAAGTTGGGTCAGTTAAGACAGCAATCCGACTTTGATCCGACTTCAGTGATATTCAATGGGCTGAAAGTCGGACCACAATTGTGCAGGGAGCATTTTCAGTCGGACCAGATAAGACGGCTCCCATAGGGAAACATTGATTTTCACATATTATGCTACATGAGCTCCCAATGTCGAAGCCTTTTGTCGTACCAGTGTGGACTCGGCCTAAGATTCTCTAAAACGATCACAAAGATAGAGTGTTACTTCTTGCCATAAGACTTAAGGACATTCTCTGTATAGAATGTCGCAGACATCTCATTTGCACCTTAAGTATTTTTCACTGCTTTTCACAAAAGTCTTCTCAGAGGTGGAAACAAAACTGCAGACTCTGCCTGCTGCAAGTGTTACTTTCTTAGATTCATGTATACAGGTGCATCTAAAGAATTAAAATATCATCAAAAAGGTAATTTATTCAGTAATTCAATTCACAAAGTGCAACACATATATTATATAGATTAATTACACACAGAGTGATATATTTCAAGCATTTCTTGCTTTTACTTTTGATAATTATGGAACATAGCTAGTGAAAACACAGGATTCAGTATCTCTGAAAATTTGAATATTGAAAAAAAGTTTAATATTGTAGACTCATGGTGTCACACTTATCAAAGGTAAATAACGCGGAACACCTGTAAAGGTTTTTTGAACCTTTTAAATGGTTTCTCAGTCTGGTTTAGTAGGTTACACAATCATGGGAAAAACTGCTGAGTTTTTCATAAGACAGCCATTGACACGCTCCACAAGGAGGGCAAGCCACAAAAGGTCATTGCTAAAGAAGCTTGCTGTTCCAACAGAATGCTGTATCCAAGCATATTAATGGTAAGTTAAGTGAAAGGAAAAAGTATGGTAAAAAAAAAGGTGCACAAGCAACAGGGACAACCACAGTCTTGAGAGGATTGTGAAGCAAAGGTCATTCAAGAATTTGGGGGAGATTCACAAGGAGTGGACTGCGGCTGAGTGCTTTAAAAGCCACCACACATTGACGTATCCAGGACATGGGCTACAACCGTCTCATTCCTTGTGTCAAGCCACTCCTGAACCAGAGACAACATCAGAAGCGTCTTATCTGGACTAAGGAGAAAAAGGACTGGTCTGTTGCTCAGTGGTCCAACGTCCTCTTTTCAGGTGAAAGTACATTTTGAGTTTCAGTTGGAAATCAAGGTCCCAGAGTCTGGAGGAAGAGTGGAGAGGCACATAATCCAAGTTGCATGAGGTCCAGTGTTAAGTTTCCACAGTTATTGATGATTTGGGGAGCCATGTCATCTGCTGAGACTGTGTAGGTGCCAATAAAGAGGGTAACACTTGGGCCTCATTTACATATGTGGTTGGGTGGTAAAAACCACCTGCCAAGCTGCAAAGGCAGCTGGACAGGGGTATACATATATTGTAGTGGCAAAAATGATCCCCCCTATCGTGTTTAGTGGGTGGTACTAAAGGGTTTAAGTAGTCAGGAGGCAACATAACGCCCCGTCACAACACCCTCTGGAAAGCAATCCAGAGAGCCCTTGTAAGTTGAATTTAGTTTGAGAAAGAATATGATAAGATTCACATGAATGTTTAGAAAGAGCGGAAGATAAGAGTTTGAAATAAATTGCGTTAAAAAGCTTTAAACTTGTTGTATATGTAATGGGGATTGTTTCCTTAATAAAGCTAGAATTTTGCTTTAAAGTTAACTGTTGGCAGGGCTGCTGATAGAAATTGCGGGGCCCCATACACACTACCTGACAAGGCCCCCCCTCAAAAAAAAAAATATTAAAGCTATATTTTGCTAAAAATACATAACAATCTTTATTAGTAGACACAAATACAACATAACTCACAGAATCCCTGCTAAATCTAGATAAAACTAAGCTAATAAAAAAAAATTAAGATGAGATGAAAAAAATATACAGGCTGGGCTGTTGGAGTTCTGGCACCAGAGAGACAATGGAGAGGGAGGGAGAGAAACAAAGTTACAGAGGTAACAACCTCAAGAGCAGAGCTAACCTTAGAGCCAGTGCTGAGAGCGAGGGAACCCGGCACAGGAAGGGGGATTAGAGAGGGACAAATGTCTCTTTCTCAGCAGATAAAAGCTGGCAGCAGGGAGACAGGGAGAGACCAGCTTTCAGAGAGAAAGAGTTCTGAAATTGTTGTCCATCACTAATCCTCCTTGTGTGGACCCCCTGTGTGCTCGGGCCCCCTACAAGAGGACTGGTGGTCCCCCCTAACAGCGACCCTGGCTGTTGGGGTGGAGTCAAGTTTACTTTACTTTGTCCTACCTGAGAAAAGTGTCTCTGGGTTTACACCTATGTGAATTGGATGTGGGTTCCAATTCGCATGGCAGGAGATTGTGACCGGCTCTCTATGGAGCCAGTTCACTACTCTCCATTGCAGCTGCAGAGTGGCTTGCGCAAAAGTGCTCTGCGTCTTAGGCTCAGTTTCAGGGCCAAATTCAGGAAAAAAATTGTCAATGATTCGTCCCTAAAACGGAGAACAGGGACGCACCGGACCCCTGCTGCAAGCTACATTCATCACTTCTACCTACCTCTTCACAGGGCTGGTATTTTTATTGTTCTTATCCTAATTTTATTTGTTTCATTCATGCCAATAAAGGCTTTTTATACTTTCCATTGGAATTAGCTACACTATGTGGAGCCTCTTTTATTTTTTCCATGTCCCTCCTTGTGAATACACTCTCCTACCGTTCTCCATGAGGAGCTTTCATTTGGGTTCACCATATCCTGGTTACACATGATTAAAGACGTCGGACTACAGCGATATCCTTTGAAGCTTCCAACGCTCTCTCCGTGGATGTGATTATCCTGAGGGTTTCGTATATGTCCATCTGACGCACCGCCGCTGGCGAGTGTGTCCAACACATTTGGTAAGAGTATCCATTCCTTACATATCCTGTGTATTGTTGGATTTTATGGTGGACTTCCCATTGAGCTTCTAAAATTCTGGAGTGATGCGACTCATCTCACATGCTTAGCATAGTTGTATAACAAGACTTTTGCCCATCGATCTTATAGAATGCTATCCCATCCATTTATGTTGAATTATCTCACATAATTTTGTGGCTAATTTGGACTTGCACCATCTAATTTGGCCCATTGTTATATACTTATATGTATGTGGTCAATTATTAACATTTGTATTATCACTATTATTGCTGTCATTTGAACCTTTTGTTTTGGTTCATCTTTATACTTATGGTGTCATCTATTCATATTTTGGGCATTCTCATGCCCCCACACGTCTGTTTCAGATTGTAGTTCACACTATATTTCTATTAGCGCCGCACTTTTTTTCTTTATTTTTTGTTATTCACCACTTCGCTACTTTAACCACATGCCGACCACCCACTGCAGTTATATGGCCGGACGGTGGCACTGCTGCGCGAGAGCACGTAGCTCTACGTCCTATCTTTAGCGGCCGCTAGGGGGTCCGCCCGTGCGCGCCCCCGCTCGTCCCCCGAGTCCCGTGGGCGTGATCGCTGCTGGGCACGCGCGCTCGTTCGTTACAGAGCGGGGACCGGGAGTTTTGTGTGTAAACACAAAGCTCTCGGTCCTGTCAGCGGGGGAAACGCTGATCTCCTGTTCATACAATGTATGAACAGAAGATCAGTGATTTCCCCTAGTGAGTCCACCCCCCCATACAGTTAGAACACACCCAGGAACACACTTAACCCCTTCCCTGTCCCCTAGTGTTAACCCCTTTACTGCCAATGGCATTTTTATAGTAATCCAATGCATTTGTATAGCATTGATAAAAATGCCAATGGTCCCAAAAATGTGTCAAAATTGTCCGATGTGTCCGCCATAATGTCTCGGTGCTGAAAAAAAATGCTGATCACCGCCATTACTAGTAGAAAAAAAATATTAATAAAAATGCCATAAAACTACCCTCTTTTTTGTAAACGCTATACATTTTGCGCAAACCAATCAATAAACGCTAATTGCGATTTTTTTTTACGAAAAATATGTAGAAGAATACGTATCGGCCTAAACTGAAGAAAAACATTTTTTTTTATATATTCTTTGGGGATATTTATTATAATTTTGTTTGGGAGCCACATCGCACGACCGCGCAATTGTCAGTTAAAGCGACGCAGTGCCGAATCACAAAAAGTGCTCTGGTCTTTGACCAGCAATATGGTCCGGGGGTTAAGTGGTTAACTAGAGCTTACTTTTTGTGGTATTTGATCACCACTGGGTTTTTTATTTTTATTATACTTTATACTTTCTGTTATAAAACATCCAATAAAATCAAATTTCTTTATAAATTTAAATAAACATGTCTGTGAAAAACGAAATTGTACTTTAGGGGACATTAGTATAGTTTTGATCTTGATCAAGATACTGATCTTTACAGACACTATACTAGTAGGAATGAGCCCGATGTTCGAGTCGAACATAAGTGCGACACGAACAACCGGTGTTCGCCGGATAGCGAACAATTTGGGGTGTTCGCGGCAAATTCGAAAGCCGCGGAACACCCTTTAAAAGTCTATGGGAGAAATCAAAAGTGCAAATTTGAAAGGTTAATATGCAAGTTATTGCCATAAAAAGTGTTTGGGGACCTGGGTCCTGCCCCAGGGGACATGTATCAATGATTTTAATAATGCTTAACCACTTAAGGACCGGACCACTATGCTGCTAAATGACCCAAGGGGTTTTTACAATTCGGCACTGCGTCGCTTTAACAGACAATTGCGCGGTCGTGCGACGTGGCTCCCAAACAAAATTCACGTCCTTTTTTCCCCACAAATAGAGCTTTCTTTTGATGGTATTTGATCGCCTCTGCGATTTTAATTGTTTGCGCTATATACAAAAATAGAGCGACATTTTTGAAAAAAAAAACAATATTTTTTACTTTTTGTTATAAGAAAAATCAAATAAACTACATTTTAGTCAAACATTTAGGCCAAAATGTATTCAGCCACATGTCTTTAGTAAAAAAAAAAATCACAATAAAAAAAAAATAGCTACCTAGCGGGAACAGAGACACTAATACAGCGATCAGAAAAATGAACGCTTAGTGACACTGGCAATAGGGAGTGAAAGGGTTAACTAGGGCGGTGATCAAGGGGTTAAAACTTTATTGGGGGGGCCGGGGGCTACCCTGGACCTAACACTAACTGCCTGTCACACTGACACTAATTGCAGTGATCAGTACATATATGATCACTGCATTCAGTGACACTGTGACTGGGGGGTGGGGGGGTGATAGCAAGGGGTTAATGTGCCTATGTGTAGTGTGTGTCAGTGTAGTGTTAGTGCAGACTTACTGTGCGACGTAATCTCTCCTCAGCGGCGGTTGAAAATACAGCTGAGAGGAGAGATTACCACCGCCGCCCCCTCAGCACAGATCGCTCCTGAAGCCACGGGGACCCACGCCTAGGCAGGGACGTACAGGTACGACAAAATGTGCCTGTACGTGCCTTTCTGCCGACGTATATGTACATGCGGCGGTTAAAGTGAAACAATAAAAGTGAAATATTCCTTTAAATTTCGTACCTGGGGGGTGTCTATAGTATGCCTGTAAAGTGGCAAATGTTTTTCCCATGTTTAGAACAGTCCCTGCACAAAATTAAATTTCTAAATGAAAAAAAAAAGTAATTTAAAACTCGTGGCTATAATGAATTGTCGGGTCCGGGCAATACAGATAAATGTAATTGAAAAAAATGCAGTTAGCAGGCCCTTTGGGAACCCTAACCAAAATAAAAAAAAATATATGGCGTAGGGGTCCCCCTTAAAATCCATACCAGACCTGAAGGGGGATTTTAAGGCGAGCCACACTCCCAAAAAATAAAAATCAATGCCAGACCCTTATCCGAGCACGCAACCTGGCAGGCCGCAAAAAAAAAAATGGGGAATGAGAGAGCACCCCCCCTCCTTAACCGTACCAGGCCACATGCCCTCAACATGGGGAGGATGTTCCCATGTTGATGGAGTCAAGGACCTCATCCCCACAACCCTTGCCCGGTGATTATGGGGGTCTACGTGTGGGGGGCTTATTAGAATCTGGAAGCCCGCTTTAACAAAGGGGAGCCTCAGATCCCGCCCCCCCCATGTGAATCGGTAAGGGGGTACAATACCATTTCACAAAAAAAGTGTAAAAAATGCTAAAAAACACAAGACACAGCTTGGGACAAGTCCTTTATTAAAAAAGAAAAAAATATTCCAGCGATGTAGTCCATTCTTGACCTGGCATATGGAAAAACACGCCATAATGATCCGATTCCACCTCCACGGGAGGCACCTGCCGAATGACGCTACACCTGCCATGACAGCTTTTAAATAGCTGAGGGAGGGACCACCCGTTTACGTGCGTGGATGATCCCTCCCCCCTCTGACACAATGAGAAACCCCCATTGCCACGGCAGGTGTAGCGTCATTCGGCGGACGCTTCCCATGGAGGCGGAATCGGATCGTGGTGGCGTGTTTTTCCCTATACCGATTTCGAGAATGGATTACATCGCTGGAAATTTTTCTTTTACTGTTTTTACTAACATATCTGTCTGCTTTTTCTCCCTGAACTCAGAGATTATTTCAGGGAGAAGAAACAGACAGATCGATGTCCATGTACAGAGTTCTGTGTCAACACAGAACTCTGTGCTGTGATTAGTCACAGCTGATCAGCGTGTTTCAGCCAAAATCATTGGCTGAAATCTGCTGACAAGCAATAGTAAACATTGCTTGATCACTAGTACCTACAAATAGGCTTGTATTACAGCTTTGCTGTAGGTACAAGGAAACTACTTCTGTAGCCTTGATATCACTGGAGCATGCACAGTGCGTCCTAAAGGGACAACTCAGTATATTGTCCCTTCAGAGTGCTATGCCACACCCGTGATTGCCACGCACATTCACGGTAGTGACATCATTCTGGTTTAGCCATTTAAATGGGCAGAGCCCATGAACCTGGAAAGAAGCAGCAGTGGCAGCATTTTAAATTCAAAATTTTACTACCGCTTTAAGAAATTGGTTGCATAAGCGTTAGGGCTCTTTCAGACGGGGCGGAGCAGTGATGAGCCACCCGTGAACCTCCGCTTGCTCAGTGGGATTGCTCCGCTGATCCCTGCTGAGCACCCGCAATCTTATCGGGACCACAATGTATGTTCCTTTTTCATCCGTACACGGATGGATGAAAAAGCGGACCGTATGTGAAAGAGCCCTTATATGTTTTTTGCTTTGTTTAATTTTTCATTAATTTGAACATTCATAGTACCCCTCTCCAAGGCAGATAGTCTATGAAATAATTTTTTCCACTTTCTTGTAACTATCTCCCAATATCTTACTGTCAAAATAAAGGCACCCTTAACAAGCTTTATTGCATAGTTGCTAATGCTGCACATCTAAAGTAGTACTTCTCATGCTAAGCCACATGCATGAGTCAGGTTTTCCTAGCTGACTAACTACACCCTGCAGCAGATGTTCTGCCTGCTGAGTAAAGTGTTTGCTACTATGGCATAATGCTGATACTGCCAGGACTAAGGATGGTGCCACACTAACTTGCATGCTTATGACATGAGAAGTTACACTTCAGGATGATTTGTGTTATTTTCAACCTAAATAACTATGCAAATACTGTATATGACATCATGGAAGCCAAAACGGAAAAAAAAAATACACTTTGCTAAATCACTCCACTGTTAGTAGCCAGACCACCATTTTAGCTATCAATGAAACTTTTGGCCAACAGTTGGGGCTACCCAGTGTGGATTCCAAGTGTTGTATCTCAATTATTTCTTTTTACAGGGCCAGAAGATGATGTAAGTACAAGGTGGTCCACATACTCTGTGACCTGGTTGAACAAGGTTTATGAGACACAGAACTTTGAGAATAAGGCCCCGTACACACGAGCAGACAGATTTGTTCAAATCGGTCGGACAGAGCGATTTGAACAAATCTGTCTGCTGGGATGTATTGGTTTGATCGTGTACACACGATCAAACCAAAATCCCCGCCGGCAGACGGCGCGCTGACGTGGCGGTGACGTGGCGGTGACGTTGACGCCGCCACATCACCGCACCAGGAAGTGAATTACTTCCGCGCATGCGTCAAATCCATTCGACGCATGTGCGAGAAGATATGTCTGCTGGTTAGCGTACTAACCAGCAGACATATCGGGCCGACGGGTTCCCAGCCGACAGATTTGAAAGCATGCTTTCAAATCTGTCGGCTGGCCAAATCCGTCGGCTCGCCTGTACACACGATCGAATCTGTCTGCTGGGACGGTCGGGCTGACCGTTTCCAGAAGATAGTTTTGATCATGTGTGTACTCAGCCTTACACATCTAAAAATATATCAGGGGATTAACAGTATCTTGATACACAAGAGGGACTGAGAATAGGATTAATACAGACATTAATACTGTTCCAGTCACATTCAGAAAGCATGCTGACATAGTGTATTTCAAAATTTGCAGGTATGGACCTGCAGTAAAGTTTGCTCTTTTTTTTATATACCGTATATATATCTGACCTGGAGGGAGGGGGTTTATTTTTTTTATTTTTTTTAACTTTAATTTTTTTTTTATTGTTTTCTTCCATATACAAAAGAACAAAGACTCAATTTATAATCCATACATCTTTGTACAAAAAAACAAATTACATAAAGTTAAAAGTACCAATTATTCCCATATCCCACCCTCTTCACCCACCCTCCCCCTTATCTTGTTTATACTGTACACACAAACTTTATCCTTACTCCAGTCTAAACATTCCCTTCCAGGAAGATCTATCCGTTTTCTTTGTAAATGCAGGTCCTCTCTCCATTTTCCCGCTCACCTATCTGGTTACTCTCCCTCTTCCGATCCAAGCTCCTCTCTCCTCTCTAGGGTGGACACCCCATTTTACTTAACCAGGGCTCCCACAATATTTTAAATTTATTAAAATTTCCACGCCTAATCAAAACTCCTCTTTCTTTCCATATTGTCGTGTTTATCACATTGACCCATTCCGCTACTGTAGGCACTTTCTGTACTTGCCAATTTAGCGCGATCAGTTTCCTTGCCTGGAATAGACACCTTAGAACCACTACTGTTATGTCCCTTTGCTCAGATCTCTCCTCTATACAACCCAGTAGGCATATCCTGGCCTTAAGTTCCAGAGCAGTCCCAAAGGTTGTATTTATAATATCTAGAACCTTAACCCAGTATCTATGCAATTTTGGGCATTTCCACATCATGTGTATAAGGTCTCCTGTACTTTGACACCAAGGACATTTGTCATCCATATTCCAAATCTGTATAGCCTCTTGGGGGTATAATAAACCCTGTGAACTAAAAATAGATGGGATACCCTTTGTGATGGGGTGAGTGAGACCACTGTCCCTAGCTCCAGTATCTGTTCCCATTGTTCATTTGTTATAGGGCCAACATCCTCCTCCCACCTTTGTATATCTTTGCCCAGTCTCCCTCCTCCTATGGACCCATCACTGATCTGCTCATATAATTCTGAAATGAGACCTTTGGAAACCCTTGGCTTAATTAATCTTTGAAGATGGGAAATTCTTTGCCATCTTACCGGCTGTGCCTTAAATTGGGCTTAAATGGCGTGTCTAGTCTGCAGGTACGTGTAGAACAAGGAGTTTGGAATAGCATATTCTCTACTTAGTTCTGAAAAAGATTTTAATGTATTACCTGCATACAATTGCACCAATCTAGTTATAGCTAACTTTTCCCATTCTTTTAGTTTCCCCATAGCTAAAATTTCCTGCAGATACTTATTAGTATTCCGTCGGCCCCTTATAGCCCAGGGCTAGTTTTCCTGCCTGCCATATTCTTCCAACCATCCTTAATGTTGGATTTTTGACAGGAAAAGAATCGGCCTCCAGGGTTTCTATTATAGATTTGTGTGGGGACCCCATTAACATAATTTTCCCACTCGCACTCCCTCCTCCTTCTATACTACACCCCCCCCCCCCAGATGCTGTAATTGTGTAATTTTATTTTCGATAGAAACAGAACCTTCCCTAAGAGAAATAACAATGGTTGCCATTAAACTGCAGTTGTTCTTGGTTAGTGACAAAGCGGGTTAGCCTGAGGTATATGATGACAATCGGGCAACTAGAATTTGCAAAATGCCAAGTTAGCAATGGTCTATTTTGTTCTCTCAGAAAGGTTTTATTTAGAACACTTGCTCAATATTTGATTTCAGGCTAGGTTCATATATATGCAGCCCTATTTTGCGGAATTTGTTGAAATAGGCTTCTGTGCCTCCTGAAATGTAGGGAAAAGGTCCCTGCAGGATTTTATAAATTGCAGCCCGCACGGGAATCGCAAATGCAGTGCAGTTCCCAGTGCAGGTACAATTTTCAATGTGTGCAGCGTGCCATTAAGATTACTGGCATCTGCACACATCCAGAGCATTTTTCTATGCAGGTGGTTGAGGCTTCGTGAACAGGAGGTGACCCAGAACGGGAACCACCCGCACAGATGTGAACCTAGCCTAAAGGAATCCATTAACAAATAATTGTTACCCTTGCTTTCACTTTCAACATGCAGATATGTATGAAATGTAAGTTCTTTGTAGTACTGCACTACAACGGCCTTTTGTTGTAGCTGAGATATGTATCGGAAAATATTTCACACTTTTTGTGTGAAAATACTGCATTGCCACGCTATCAGAAAGCAAGCATAACAACTGTTGTTCCCTCATGTTACTTTAAATGTGAGCTTATACACCCATCTCAATGTATTAGTTTTATCAATATGTACAGTGCATCCGGTAAGTATTCACGTTTCACTTTTTGCACATTTTGTTGTGTTACAGCCTTATTCCAAAATTTATTAAATTCATTATTTTCCCCAAAATTTTACAAAAAATACCCCATAATGACAATGTGAAAGAAGTTTGTTTGAAATCTTTGCAAATGTATTCAGTATTAAAAAAATGAAAACATCACATGTACATAAGTATTCACAGCCTTTGCTACGACACTTAAAATTTTAGCTCAGGTGCATCCTGTTTCCACTGATCATCCGTGAGATGTTTCTACAACTTGACTGGAGTCCATCTGTGGTAAATTCAGTAGATTGGACATGATTTGGAAAGGCCGATAAAGGTATGTTGTCATGGTAAAGTAGTCTTTTTTAATGCTGGACTAGTGATGTCAAACAGAAATGGTCGGTTTGCAGTTGTCCTGGTACACTGACTCATTTATGCAAAATGTATTATTTATTTTAGATATCTTTTGTGGCACACTACTTTATGGATTTTTGCCAACCTTAACCAATTGGAAATTTCACCCTAATTGCAAGCGTCAGATTGGTGGGTTAGTGTTCAAGCTCCCTATCCCTTGGGGTTCCCCGATTACTCAATCCTCTGAACCTTGTTTTTGAGTCTGTCCTTTTAAGTAAGCATGCTTTCTTACCTTCAATTATTTCTATTCAGTGTACCATTGGAGTGTGTTGGAATGTTGCTGCTATGTATTATTATTTTAGGTACTTATATAGTGCCGTCAATTTATGCAGCGCTTTACATATCCAATGTACATTCACATCAGTCCCTACCCTCAAGGAACTTACAATCTAAGGTCCCTAACTCACATCCATATACTGGGGCCAATTTAGGCAGAAGCCAATTAACCTACCACATGGAGTGTGGGAGAAAACCAGAGTACCCAGAGGAAACCCACACAGGCACAGGGAGAACATGCAAACTCCAGGCAGCAACCCTTTTTACTGCTAGGCGAGAGTGCTACTCGCTACAGTGCTGTGCTGCCCGTATATACAATATCCTAAACAAACTGTTCTTACATATACAGCTCTGAAGTCATTTTGAGGATAAATCCACGCACCCTTGGTTGTTTTGCTGATTGCGTTCTCTGTTTGTGCTTTATCTTTTATTTCCTGAATGTAAGTCAAGTATACATGCCTTTCTTTTTGGTCAAATATTGTTATATAAGCCTATTTCCTGCATTGTGTTTATAGTTATGTTGTTCTTTAGCCACTTCAGATCCGCGCTATCGTCAAAAGACGTCTGCAGCGCGGACCTGAAGTGCCGGGATCACGTCTTTGGACGTCAAGTTCTGTACATTACCCGCGCGCGCCACCGAGCGGGTAAACACTGTCTCGGCGCATCGCTGAAAAGCCGATGCATGTACCTGGCGGCCGCGATGTCCGCCGGGTACACGCGATCGGCGGGAACACAGCAGGGATGTGGAGCTCTGTGTGTAAACACAGAGCTCCACGTCCTGTCAGGGAGAGGAGACAGATGCTGTGGCACATTTATACAGTAATTAGTGCATTTTTATAGCGCTGATCGCTGTATAAATGTGAATAGTCCCAAATTTGTGTCAAAAGTGTCCGATATGTACGCCACAATATCGCAGTCCCAGTAAAAATCGCAGATCGCCGCCATTACTAGTAAAAAAAATAAAAATCATAATTCTTTTCCCCATTTTGTAGGCGCTATAACATTTGCGCAAACCAGTCGCTTATTGCGATTTTCTTTTACAAAAATACGTATCGGCCTTAACTGAGATTTTTTTTTTTTTTAATTGGTATATTTATTATAGCAACAAGTAAAATATATATATATATATATATATATATATATATATATTTTAAATTGTCGCTCTTTTTTTGTTTATAGCGCAAAAAATAAACACAGCAGAGGTGATCAAATACCACCAAAATAAAGCTCTATTTGTGGGGAAAAAAGGACGTCAAATCTTCTATTCCATAGAATATGAATTAAACTCCAGAGGAAGCCTTCTCCACGCACAACATGTTAAGCTGTATGCGACACACCGCCCTTGTTAATAACCTCCACATTAGTATACTTTATTACAGGAAGTGACCTTGTTTCCTTGTCTTCAGTACACTATCATTTTTATATATGGTCTTTCCAGGTGGTGTGTTACTTTCATTCAAAGGTTTATGTCTTTATGAATAGTTAATGTAATGCATATCCTTTTTAATAAAACATATATTTTTTTATATGATTAACCGTGTTATGCCTACAAAGTCCATATGCCAAACTTACCAATTTTTAACAATCTAATATTTTGGGAAGTGGCATTGTGTACTTTTTACCTTATTCAAAGTACCACTCTGTGATGATATGACCACCAGTTATCCACGATTTGGAAAGGCACACACCTGTTTATATAAGTTCTCACAGTTAAAAGTGCATGTCAGAGAACAAACTAAGCCATGAAGTTCAAGGAATTGTCTGTAGACCTCCGAGACAGGATTGTATCGAGGCACAGATCGGGGGAAGGGTACAGAAACATTTCTGCAGCATTGAAAGTCCCAATAAACACAATGGCCTCCATCCTCTGTAAATTAAAGACATTTGGAACCACATCAGGACTCTTCCTAGAGCGGGTTGCCCAGCCAAACTGAGTGATTGGGGGAGAAGGACCTTACTCAGGGAGGTGGTCAAGAACCCAGTGGTTACTCTGACAGATCTCCAGCATTTCTCTGTGGAGTAAGGAGAAACTTTCAGAAGAACAACCATCTCTGAAGCACTCCACGAATAAGGCCTGTATAGTAGAGTGGCCAGACAGAAGCCACTCCTCAGTAAAAGTCACTTCACAGTACACCTGGAGTTTGGCACCTGGAGCACTCTCAGACAATGAGAAAATAAATGAACTCTTTGGCCTGAATGACAAGCGTCAAGTCTGGAGGAAACCAGGCACTGCTCATCACCTGGCCAATACCATCCCTACAGTGAAGCATGGTGGTGGCAGCATCATGCTGTAGGGATGTTTTCAGTGGCAGGAACTGGGAGACTAGTCGGGATCAAGGGAAATATGAATGAATTATGAATGTACAGAAACATCCTTGATGAAAACCTGTTCCAGAGCGCTCTGGACCTCAGACTGGGTCGAAGGTTTATCTTCCAACAGGACAACGACCTTAAATACACAGCCAAGGTATCAAAGGAGTGGCTATGGGAAAACTCTTTGACCCAGCCAGAGCCCAGACTTGAACCCGATTAAACATATCTGGGAGTGGGAGCTGTGGCGGCTCAACGTGATTGGCACTGCGCTGACAAGCCGTTCACCTCTGCAGCCAAGGGTTCGGATCCCGGTCTCGGCTACATGTGAATTGAGTTTGGTGGTCTCAGCCCGGCTCCCGGTGGGTGTGCTATGCAAGGTAAGCCTGTGCTTAGTATGCCCACCCCCCCCCCCCCAAAAACCACCACACTTGCACGCACACAAAATTGGTTTAACACACACGCACTTTGGCCATGAGGTCTCCTAAAATAAAAGAGAGGCGAAGGACCTACGGGGCTGGCTGGATGGGCTAGACCCCCTCACTCACTCATAGGGGGAGTCCCTCTGCCCCGTTGGGCCCCAGTCGGGCTCCCAAGTGGGGCAGGTAGGGTGGGGTGAGTGAGAGGCCCCCCTCACACCGCCATTGCCACCGGGGGCATGGAGAAGGATGGCGATTGCCTCCGGGGGGAGGGTCTGCCTACTCCCAACTCCTGCAGTCTAGCTCCTCTCTCAAATTTACGCACAAAAAAAAAAAACATATCTGGGAAAATCTGAAAATGGTTGTACACCGACGCTCCCTATCCAACCTGATGAAGCTTGAGAGGTCCTGCAAAGAAGAATGGGAGAAACTGGCCAAAAATAGGTGTGCCAAGCTTGTAGCATCATACTCAAAAAGACTTGAGGATGCAATTGCTGCCAAAGGTGCTTCAACAAAGTATTAAGCAAAGGCTGTAAATACCTATGTACATGTGATTTTTTTTATTTTTATTTTATAACTGTGCAAAGATGTTAAACAAGCTTTTTTCACATTTCATTATGGGGCATTGTTTGTAGAATTTTTAGAAACATAATTCATTTTAGAATAAGGCTGTGACATAAAAAAATGTGTTAAAATTGAAGAGCTGTGAATACTTTCTGGATGCACAGTGTGAGCTTTTATTGACAAACTCCTGACTACGGTACAAAAAAATTAAACATATGTAAAACTTTAACACACTGAAGGTCCTGATTTTGCAAAATACCATCTGAAGAATAGCATTTTTGTTCCCATTCAGTCCTGAAGCCAGCTATATGCCCTGTACTCTAATGATTTTACATGCAAAAAATGTTCTGCACACAGCAAGAGGCAGCAAGACAGTTTGAGGTGAAAATGTAGGGCAAAGACTTATTTTATCAGTGGGTCATGTCATTCTTATCTCTGAAACATGAGGTAAAGTAGCAATTTTATAAACGAGAGACAGTACAATAGTTTTGGATGTTATGTTTTATTATTTTACAGCAGGGTTGGCATGGTAATGACGACATCCTTTTGGAAGATATGTCCATATCCTGTAATAAAATCTAGAGATTGTTAAAGATCCACAAGTTTAAGATCATTATATTCATAATACTTACCAATTCTACTGCAGAATCATGTGAGATACAAACCAAGGAGACCAATGGAGACTACTGGAGTAAGTATGAATATCTTATACATATACATCTTTTAGCATTAGTCAATATTGTACTACTCCACATACAATGTATGTGCACTATTATCTTCTATTCTGTTCTTCTATTCTAACCATTAGTAGCCTCAAATTGCTTAAGTAACTGCAATTTTTAAATGAGTGTTAATCTTTGTAAAGACTTGAAAGCCCCCGTTTATAATATATCTGGTTATGTACCACGTATGGTATGTATTTTTGCTGATGACACAAAGGTGTGCAATAGTGTTGATATTTCTGGAGGTGTATTTAACTTGGAACACTATTTGGCATCACTGGAAGATTAGTCAAAGCAGTAGAAACTGAAGTTCAGTGATTCTAAATGTAAATTAATGCACAAATAGAAAAAATAATCACTTGATAAAGTACAATATTGGGGACACAGTGTTGACCTGAGCTACAGAGGAAAAAGACTTGTGGGTCTTTTTTTCAGATGAGCAAACAGTGTCGTTTAGGCAGATGGAGAAGAAAAGAAAATTCTAGGATGAGATTACCAGCAGGAGGAAAGAAATGCTGTAATGCCACGTATATACGAACGGAATTTCCGTCAAGAAATGTTCGATGTAAGCTTTTAGTCGGAAATTCCTACCGTGTAGGCCCCACTGGACATTTTCTGTCTGAATTTCCGACAGCAAATATTTGAGAGCTGGTTCTCAAATTTTCAGACGGCAAAAGTTCTTCAGATCTGTATACAATTCTGACGCACCAAAATTCTATGCATGCTCGGAATCATTGAACTTAATTTTTCTCGGCTCGTCATAGTGTTGTATGTCACTGCGTTCTTGATGTTTGGAATTTCCGACAACATGTGTGTGACCATGTGTATGCAACACAAGTGTGAGCCAAATTTCAGTCGGAAAAAAATCCACGATTTTGTTGTTGGAAATTCCAAATGTGTGTACACGGCATTATAGCTTTAGTTAGACTTAATTTAGAATACCGTGTCTGGTTCTGGAGACTTCACTTATAAGATACTGATAAGACATGGGAGCATGCAGATTTACTGCTACAGGAAGGCAATGTATATATACATGATTCGGCTTTTCTGGGTAGGGAGCCTGCATGCGTGCCACTGGAGGCTTACTCTAGTTGTGATCACACATAGCGGGAGCCTAGCGGCGCCACCTGACGATCATTGAGTAGTGAGCAAGAACTTTACCGCTCAATTGTCAGTTAAAGTAAAGCAGTGTCGTATCGCAAAAAATGGCACGATCATGAAAGGGGGTAAATCTTTCGGAGATCAAGTGGTTAAAGCAGAACGGCAGCCAAAAATACAATACAAATCAAAAGCCTATAAAAAGTTAAAATACCAAAACCAGCTTTTGGTTCAATAATCACCTATAATTAATAATTGTCCTTAACCACTTAAGGACCCCCGCACGCACATATACGGCCACAGAAGGGCACGTACAGGCACAAGGGCGTAAATTTACGTCCCCGCCTGAGTGCGGTTCGGGGGTCCCATCGGGACCCCCTCCGCGGCGTGCGGGGGTCCCCCTGGCTCCGGGAGCGATCCGGCATCTGGGGGCGGATGTCGGCGAATACCCGCCCCCCCGCGATCGCTCCCAGCCAATGGGAGCGCGCTCCCATCCTGTCATTTCCTCCTCCTGTGTTTACACAGGAAGGAGGAAATGATGTAATCTCTCATCGCAGCGCTGTTTCCCAGCGCTGCTGATGAGAGAAGACACCACAAGTAAGTGTGCACCAACACAACACTGACACACACTCACATAGGCATATTAACCCCTTGTGATCGCCCCCCCCCCCCCCCCTGTCACAGTGTCACTGAATGCAGTGATCTAATCACTGCATTTAGTGTCAGTGTGACAGACAGTGTAAAAAAAAGTTAGTGTTAGGTTCAGGATAGCCCCCCCACCCCCCCTAATAAAGTTTTAACCCCCTGATCACCGCCCTAGTTAACCCTTTCACTCCCTATTGCCAGCGTCACTAAGCGATCATTTTTCTGATCGCTGTATTAGTGTCGCTGTTCCCGCTAGGTAGCTATTTTTTTTTATTGCGATTTTTTTTTTTACTAAAGACATGTGGCTAAATAAATTTTGGCCTAAATGTTTGACTAAAATTTAGTTTATTTGATTTTTTTTTTAACAAAAAGTAAAAAATAGTGTTTTTTTTTCAAAAATGTCGCTCTATTTTTGTATATAGCGCAAAAAATAAAAATCGCAGAGGTGATCAAATACCACCAAAAGAAAGCTCTATTTGTGGGAAGAAAAGGACGCAAATTTTGTTTGGGAGCCACGTCGCACGACCGCGCAATTGTCTGTAAAAGCGATGCAGTGCCGAATCGCAAAAACACCTTGGGTCATTTACCAGCGTATTGGTCCGGGTCTTAAGTGGTTAATCTGATGGCAAGCATCAGTGAACCCACTTCCCTAAAGGCCAGATCATCCTGGACCCATTCCAAACTTCAGTCATGCTACTTCCATTTAGCTTGAGTCATTCTGGAACCACCCCAGGCTATGGCTGGACAGTGAAATGAGAAGCAGGACAGCAATGAGCTCATCTCTCTGTAACTCTCCCCTCACACTCCAACTCTGCCAAACAGAGACTGCAAGAGGGGGATACCAGGTCAAATCCATGGGCTTATACTGCTTTCATTTAAAAAATACATTTATTTATGTATAAATGAAAAGGATGCATTATTTTGCATCAAAATTAGGCTTTAAGTGAAGACTTAAAGTGGAGTTCCACCCACGTCTACAACTTTATCTTAAATGTTTTATACATGGGTGATTTGTGACATTATTTCAGCTAAGAATGATACGCTGCTAAGAAAATTGGCCATCCGTATTTGCATATTGCATTTACTTGCTTTAGTAAACAATGACCTGTGCTTATCACAAGCATAATTATTCTGAGTTGTTTTTAACAATTAACAAAATACTTCCTGCATGCTGGTTGCAAGCATCTGTTTAAATTATAATACAACCTTCTAACAGTATCTGTGATGTTAAAAAAGGGAAGTAAACATTCATACAATAGATGCCAACAGACTTCTGTGGGACCATCTCCCAAGTGTTTTGAAAGGGGCAGGGGCATGGGAGTTCATCTTGTTTGAAAGCTTACCATTTACTAGTCTTGCATTATACCTTTGTTTTTAGAGTTACACCCTTAATCTACTTGTGAAAATACTTTTTGTTTTTGTGTTACAGATCAGTTATTTTCTTTAGTACATATTAGTTTACAACTGTGCTATGCATATGAAGCAACAAACTCCCATATGTAATCAGTATCTACTTAGCTATTTAACATGTGAGATGAAATTAGGTCAGGAGCAAATTACAGAAGCACAACAAACTGTTAGATTTGACCATACATATACAAATAATATTGGCCTACTCCTATTCAAATTTTGTAATACACCCCCAAACATTGTGTCATTCTAAATAACTTTTTCAACACCATACTGAAATATGAAAGGTCACTTTCCTTTGACAATGGGGTGTGTTTATATTCAAAATTAAGAGCTATTTGTCCAGTGAAACTGCATGTACATTTAGCCCGGGCAAATTAACTAAAAGGCAATATGTATTTTTTACATTTTAGATGTCAGGTTTTTTTTTTGCCATCTGTGCCCCATTTGTGAGATTTCACTTCCTGTCCCAAAGCCAAAAGAGGAAATCCCTCCAAAGTGAGGGAACTCTGGTGTTTCACCAGAACTATGTGGAATTTTATTTTACTTTCATTGACATTAGTAAAAAGGGAACAAATAGAGAGGGACATACCTATAATAAAAATTTCACTAACAGGGTCACAGACAGCAATAAAAACTGATAGGTGTTCTAATTCCTTTCCACTCTATCCAAAACTGGAAAAAAAAAAAGATTTGCTTTTAGTTATACTTTAACCAATTAAAGGTTAAAATGTTCTATGTAGCATTAATCTACTATTTCGTTTATTATTATATTATATAGTTATTTATTATTATATAATTTATTTAAGTTACTTGACTATTACATTTTCTTTTTCTTCCAATCAAAGGCTGCCAAAGCTTGTCAAACAATATATTGTAACAGAAACAAAAAAAAAAGATAAAAAGGGTACGTACTTCTAGTTGGTGTTCCTTCTCATCGAGGAACTCCTTCTGACATTGCAGGAAATCCGACAGCATTTTGGTCAACTGTTTACGGTCATCTATTTCTGCTGCTAGTCTGCCACTATAATCCGCAAGAAGCATGCAAGCATCATCCACCATCTTTGAAAGCTGATCTCCAGAAGCTTTATCTAAATGGTCAAAAAAAGAAACATTTTGTTTAAATCTAGGAAGAGTCTTTAAAGAATACTTAGTGCTGAAAGAATTAAATGCTCACCAGTAATCTTGTTCAGAAGTGACACATCTTGTACTTCTATTGGCAATGAGCCTATCCTCTGATGCACAGCTGCATCTCCTGAAGCTGCATTTTCCAGTTCCTGCAGTGCCCGTATAAGATCTGTAGTCTGGAAGAAAAAACTTTGCATGTTCAGCTTTTAAAATACACCATATATAGTAGGTTTTAGATTCTAAAGCAGTATTAAAACCAATATACTTTCATATACTAAATAATGGTGTATATAAGATAAAATCAAGCAGCAGAAGGGAGTTTAACAAGATACGTGACCACTTAAAATTAGAAGAAAAGAGGTTTAACATTAATCCACATAGAGGGTTCTTTACTGTAAGGCCCCTTTCAGACGGCTGTTTTACCGCTGTTTTGCTGGAATTCAAGACTCCAGGCACAGCGATTAGCTGCATTTGTACAGTGCTTTTAGCTGTGGTTGCGTTTAGCCGCGGCACGATATTGAACGGGGATCTGACTTGAATCCCCGCCAATAGCAAGCACTGCGTTTGGTATGAATCTTGAGGGGGGGGGGGGTTCCCCCCAAAATCCATACCAGACCCATATTCCGAGCAGCAGCCCGGCCGGTCAGGAAAGGGGTGGTTTACGAGCGAGTGGGGCAGGGGGGCGCATTTGTGGCCCCCCACCCCAAAGCATCTGTCCCCATGTTGATGAGGACAGGGTCTCGTCCCGACAACCCTGGTCGTTGGTTTTCGGGGTCTGGACGCATCCAGTTCTATTTTTTGTATCCGCACAAAAATGCGGGGGGAAAAAAATGCAGGTAACCGAAGTGTGTAAATGATGTCATAGGAGAGCATTGTGTGCTTCTAGCTGCAGTAAAATCCACGGCTAAAAACACCATTCTATCCGTCCGTGTGAAAGGCCCCTAAGAGCGGCAAGGTTGTAGGATTCCCTTGCACAGGCAGTGGTCTCAGCGGGGGGCATTGATAGTTTCAATAAACTATTAGATAAGCACCTGAATGGTCACAACATACAGGGATATACAATGTAATATTGACATATAATCACACATAGGTTGGACTTGTGTCTTTTTTCAACCTCACCTACAATGCAACTATGTAACATTGACAAAATACTGTGTGATTTACAGTGTAGATACAGTGTAGATACCTGCACACATCTAGAGATTATTAACACATACAGCCTAACTGCAATAACTTTGTTAGTGAGAAAGGAAAAACATTTGGAAATGCTGGCACATACAAAACTGAACAAAATCAGGTTGCATGAACAGAAACACAAACTGCAATTTAACACTTTATATAGTTACTGACTACACCTAGAATGCAGTGTATTCCTATTTAAACAAGAACATAAGGAAACTTAAAGCGGAGTTCCACCTATAAATGGAACTTCATTTCTAATAGTGATCGGTGATGAGAAAAAGGCGCACTGTCCCAAAACAGATCAAACAAGCGCTCTTGGAATATCAAGCCACCAAAATCTAAAATAACTTTGTATTACCACTTCTCAGTAGTCAGCTGCTACCTAAAAATACCCGATTGGTATCATAGAATATTAACACAGGGTAAATGACAAAAAGTAAAAGCAATGCTTAAAACTACTTAGCATCCACCAGGCAGCGCTAGTGTATATGTCTATTGCAATATATATATTACATCAATAATCAATCAATATCCTGGTTTAGTGTATGTTATATACAGATTTCTACAAAAGAGAAAACAAATAGTATAATGAAAGCATCAAACAGTCCAATCAATCCCAAGAAGATGAAAAAGGGATTTTTAAATACAGCTTACCTGTAAAATCCTTTTCTTGGAGTACATCACGGGACACAGAGCGGCATATTCATTACTATGTGGGTTATATGGAGTACCTTCAGGTGTGGACACTGGCAATCTCAAACAGGAAGTCCCCTCCCTATATAACCCCCTCCCCTAGAGGGAGTCCCTCAGTTTTGTAGCAAGCAGTATGCCTCCCAAAATGGTCACCCAAAAGAGGGGTGGGAGCTCTGTGTCCCGTGATGTACTCCAAGAAAAGGATTTTACAGGTAAGCTGTATTTAAAAATCCCTTTTTCTTTCTCGTACATCACGGGACACAGAGCGGCATATTCATTACTATGTGGGATGTCCGAAAGCAATGCTTTAATGAGGGGAGGGAGACATCTTCCAAAGAAGGATTCAATTTAGAGATAAACTCAAATCATAATAATAATTCCAACTTAGTCAAGAAAAAAACCTTTTTTTTTTTTTTTTTATAACCAAGGGTGTTTCTGATCCCGAGGATTTCAAACTGCAGCCTGTAGTACTGCCTGACCAAAGGCAGCATCCGCATTTCTTCTCACGTCTAGTTGATAAAACCTTGTAAACGTGTGGACTGATGACCACGTTGCCGCCTTGCATATCTGAGCCATAGAGATCTGATGGTGTGCTGCCCAAGAGGCGCCCATGGCCCTGGTAGAATGGGCCTTTACCGACAAAGGAGGAGGCAACCTCTTCAAACCGTAGGCCTGAATGATTAATTGTCTAATCCATCTCGAGATGGTGGATTTTGCAGCTGCCTGCCCCTTCTTGGGGCCATCTGGTAGAACGAATAACACATCTGTTTTCCGGATCTTTTCTGTAGCTTTAAGATAGGCCTTCATGGCCCGGACAATATCCAAGGTATGCAGCAACCCCTCCTTTCTAGATGTAGGTTTTGGAAAGAAGGATGGAAGTACCAAATCCTGGTTTAAGTGAAATTTGGATATAACCTTTGGTAGAAAGGAAGGATGGGGCCGGAGAACTGCCCTGTCCTTATGCAGAACGAGATATGGTTCCTTACATGATAAGGCTGCTAATTCTGACACTCTCCTGGCCGAAACTATGGCGACCAAGAAAACCAACTTTCTTGTCAGTAAGAGTAAAGGAATCTCAGCCAACGGCTCAAAAGGCTGTTTCTGTAGAGTGGACAGGACAAGATTTAAGTCCCAAGGACAAATTGGTGACTTGACAGGAGGATTAATACGCAAGACCCCCTGTAAGAAGGTCTTTACCAGCGAGTGGGTGGCCAGCGGCCTCTGAAACCACACTGACAGAGCTGAGATCTGTCCCTTGATTGTGCTTAGTGCCAGGCCTTTATCCACTCCTAGCTGGAGAAAACTTAACACCCTATCAATAGTATATTTGCGGCAATTCCATCTTTTGGATTCACACCAGCCTATGTAGTTCCTCCACACCCTGTAATAAATCACCCTGGAGACCGGCTTTCTAGCCCTAATCAGGGTAGGGATTACCTGCCTAGACAGACCCCTACCCCTGAGAATCAGGGATTCAGCCTCCAGGCCGTCAAATTTAGACGCTGTAATGTAGGGTGGAGGATCGGGCCTTGTGAGAGTAGGTCTGGTTGTAGAGGAAGAGTCCAAGGGTCTCCCACTGCCATCTTCAGGACTAGTGAGTACCAAGTCCTCCGGGGCCAAGCCGGAGCTACTAGAATGACTGGCTTGTTCTCCACTCTGATCTTGCGCAACAGGCGCGGGAGTAACTGTAGTGGAGGGAATGCAT
The DNA here is from genome assembly GCA_029574335.1 of Rana kukunoris. NCBI lineage: Eukaryota > Metazoa > Chordata > Amphibia > Anura > Ranidae > Rana > Rana kukunoris. Next base: position 218,143,069 of record CM056053.1, on the reverse strand, counting down.
ATAGAAGTTTGAATTGATGCCAAGGGCAAACCAACGCATCGGTTCCGCAGGCCATAGGATCCCTCGCCCGTGACACGAACCTGTCTAGTTTCTTGTTGAACCTGGATGCCATTATATCTACGTCCGGCATTCCCCACCTCTGGCAGATTGTCTGAAAGACCTGGGGATGCAGAGACCACTCCCCTGGCAACAGACTCTGGCGACTTAAGAAGTCTGCCTGCAGGTTGTCCACTCCGGGAATGAATATCGCTGAAATGCAGGGTACATGAACCTCTGCCCATTGAAAAATCAAGTTCACCTCCCTCTGAGCGGCCTGGCTCCTGGTTCCCCCTTGGTGGTTTATGTATGCCACCGCCGTGGCATTGTCTGACTGGATTCTCACCGGGAACCCCTTTAATCTGGAGGTCCATGCCAGAAGGGCTAGGCGAGCAGCTCTGATTTCCAAGATATTGATGGGGAGCTGCCTCTCTGCTTTCACCCAAGTTCCCTGGCGGGAGAACCCCTCGAAGACCGCCCCCCAGCCTGCCAGGCTGGTGTCTGTGGTAACTACCTTCCAGACAACAGGGCTGAAGGATTTTCCCTTTAGAAGATTCTGAGGGTTCAACCACCAGGCCAGGCTTTGCCGGACCCTTGATGATAGCGTCAAAGGGGACTCTAAGGCATGTGCCCTCTTGCCCCAGGCTGCTAGAATGGCTGCCTGTAGGACGCGAGTGTGGATCTGAGCGTATGGTACTGCCTCGAATGTGGCCACTAGCTTGCCTAGTAATCGCATACACAGGCGAATAGTTGGTTTTTTCTTGTTTAGAACCAACTGCACCAACCCCTTGATAGCCTCGATCTTTACAAGGGGCAGGAACACCTTTTGATGTTCTGTGTCTAACCTCATGCCGAGGTATTCCAACTGCTTTGTAGGCTGGAACGCTGACTTTCCCCGGTTTAGGACCCAGCCGAATTCTTCGAGGTACCGAACCGTGAGGTTTACTGCCTTTTGCAGACCCGGCCGTGAGTGATCTATAATTAAAAGGTCGTCCAAGTATGCTAGGACTGTGACTCCTTGGATCCTTAAATTGGCCAGAACTGGGGCTAGGATCTTCGTGAATACCCGGGGGGCCGTGGCCAGCCCGAAGGGGAGCGCCCTGAATTGGAAGTGTCGCTGCCCCACCGCGAAGCGTAAAAACCTTTGATGCGACTGAAAGATTGGTACATGAAGGTAAGCATCCTTTATGTCTATGGAACGTGGTAGTGTAGCGCTCAGAATAACAAAATATAACTATAAGGCTATACATATAAATGAAATATAGAACATAAGGAGTGATCTATGCGTCAACATAAAAATGATAACATAACTCATAAAATTGAAATAAAGTTCATGAAATAAAGTTCATATATTCCAGTGACACAAATGATGCTCGATATTCGGAAGTGAAAAAGAAAAATCCCACCACCGGTATAGATGCAGGCTTACCAGATGTAATGGACTCTGAGAAACTTATATTTCTAGAGTCGGTCAGGCTTGGTATATGCTCAGATCTTGATATAAGGTGTCCCTCAGGAAAGGGATCAGCAGATATCTGTGGTGTAGATTCCAATGGCCCCGAGATTGGTTAGAGGGACCCACTAGCAGTAGAGAACCACAGTAATACCACACAGTACTATACCAGCATACCAGCAGACGACGGATGACCAATATTTTTTCCGTGAACGAGAGACCTCTAACCAATCTCGGGGCCATTGGAATCTACACCACAGATATCTGCTGATCCCTTTCCTGAGGGACACCTTATATCAAGATCTGAGCATATACCAAGCCTGACCGACTCTAGAAATATAAGTTTCTCAGAGTCCATTACATCTGGTAAGCCTGCATCTATACCGGTGGTGGGATTTTTCTTTTTCACTTCCGAATATCGAGCATCATTTGTGTCACTGGAATATATGAACTTTATTTCATGAACTTTATTTCAATTTTATGAGTTATGTTATCATTTTTATGTTGACGCATAGATCACTCCTTATGTTCTATATTTCATTTATATGTATAGCCTTATAGTTATATTTTGTTATTCTGAGCGCTACACTACCACGTTCCTATTTTGTTTTTTGCTTCTTGTTTTTCAGTAGCCGTGTTTAGCAGCCACATTTATTCTTTTCTAGCAGCGCAGTTTTACACACCACCCCCATTTATGTCTATGGAGGCCAGAAAATCGTCTTTCTGGAGCGCGGCGGCTGCTGACCGGATGGATTCCATCCGGAAGGAACGCACCCTTAGGTAACCGTTTAACCTCTTTAGGTCCAAGATTGGCCTGACATCGCCGTTGGGCTTTGGTATGACAAAGAGATTGGAATAGAAACCTAGGCCTTGCTCTTGGGCTGGCACTTCTATAATTACGTCCTGGCCAAGCAGGTGATCCAAAGCTGCCAGCATTGAGGCCTTCCTTGCTGGATCCCTTGGTAGCCTTGATTCTTGAAAATGAGGCGGAGGATACCTTAGAAACTCCAGTCTGTAACCTGTGGTTACAGATGCCCGGACCCACTTGTCGGGGATCTTGGCTTCCCAAACTTCTGAGAAGAAACAAAGCCTTCCCCCCACCCGTGAGAGTGGGGGCGCCCCTTCATAAGGCAGACTTAGGGGCTGTCTTTGACGGCTTGCGATACCACGGCCTCTTACCCCCAGGGGTCTGTCCCTGCGATCTACTGTTAACGTTGGATCGTGCAGGCGGCCGTCGATACTGCCTGGAATTAGAGGGCCCCGAGACAGGAAAAAGCTGCCTTTTAAATGTAGGAGCCCGGAATGTCTTTTTGACCGGTAAAAGGGTACTCTTGCCATTTGAAATAGTCTGAATATATTTATCCAGATCCTCTCCGAAGAGTCGTCCTCCATGGAAGGGAAACCCTGCCAGAAGCTTTTTGCATGGGGGCTCCGCCGCCCAGTTCTTCAACCATAAGAGCCTTCTCATGTGCACCAAACATAGTGATAAACGAGAGGCCTGCTGGATGGAATCTTTTATAGCATCTACCGCGAAACACAGAGCTCTGGGAATGTCAGAAAACTCTTCTGCTTGTTGGGTAGGCATGTCCTTTAACATTTCCTTTGTCTGGTCTTTTAATGCCTGACAAACTCCAATTGCAGCCACCGCTGGCTGCACCACTGCTCCTGCCGTAGCAAAGGATGCTTTTAAAAGTGTCTCTAATCTTTTATCAACCGGATCTTTAAACATATGTATGTTTTCCACCGGGCAAGTTAGTGATTTATTCACACATGAGATGGCTGCATCCACTACTGGGAGCCTCCACCTCTTGGAGAATTTTTCCTCCATGGGGTAAATGACCGCAAATCTTTTCGGTGGCAGAAAAATCCTGTCCGGCCGTACCCAATCCCGAAAGATCAATTCCTCCAAGAGAGGATGGACCGGAAAAACTGCGTTGCTTAACGGAGCTTTCAAAGAGCCCAGAGAGGATACCGGAGGAACCTGAGGCTCTGGCAATGGCAAACTAAATGCCGAGCGGACCATGTCCGTCAAAGACTGTACCCACAGTCTCTCTGTCTGGGAGTCTGAAAATGGTTCCTCAGAGGTAGACCCCTCAATCCCTGAACCCTCTTGGTTCAGGTCTAGTTGATCCTCCTGTGATTCCAATTCCTCCGGAGAGAGAATCTCAGCATCTGAGGATACACTTCTTGGTGATGGGGATCTAACCCGTTTCTTACCAGGAATAGCTCTAGCGATCAATGCTGCTATTCTCTCTTCTAGCCCCCCTAGGGATACGGCTAGCATCTCCTCTGTGATAAACACAGGGCTGGGCTGATCTGGGCCAGCCTCCGCACCAGATCCCCCTAATGGCTCATTCAAGGCGCTTCTTATGTTAATAAGTTGCGGGGAAAGTATCGGCATATCAGAATCAGAAAGGGAACCCTTTTGTTTTTTGGTCTTTTTTGTACCCTTTGACCCCGAACCTTTGGAAGCCATAATACAAAATCGAGGGACTCCGCCCACACAACCGACTGTAGTGGCCAGGAGTACAAAAAAATCAGAGTTTAGGGGACAATAGATCACTAATGCCCAAAAACTGATGGGATCCCGTATGTTTTTTTTTTTTTTTTTTTTAAATAATTATATATTTTCTTTTGACAACATACAGTGACCCCAAACTAAGTTTGCCAGCCTCCAACCTGCTGCAAAAAAGGGGATTTCTTGGCTTAACAAAAAGGCATTGGAACAAAGTCCACATGTACTACCCCTCTTCCGCCACCGGGAGTCACTGTTCTGCCGCTCTGCGTCCTCTCCTCTAAAAATCAGCCTCAGACTGAGCACTGACAATGCCTGCTGTCTATAACAGCACAAAGGCGCGCCCCTGTATGACGCCGCAGGCACGCCCCCCCCTCCCGCCCTCCTGTCTGGACGGCGCGAAAAACGTCAATAAGGCGTGCGCACGCGCGCGCGCGTATGCCGGAAACAGGAGGAACATGGAGGAGCCGCGCTGCTGGAGATCCAGGAACGCAGAAACAGGCGGCAGATTCAAACCCCCGGCCAGGTAGGACTCTCCAAAGGCCCCTAGGGATCCTTACTAGCCCTAGGAAGAAACAGCAGGTTTAGCTAGCAACACATATTTAGACAGGGGGACCTAGTGATGGGGGAGAAAAGGGTGTCATCCTGTCTCTCTTAGACATAGTGAGCAAGGTTGCCCATGCAGAGCATACTTAGGCTATCCCCCTTTTTAGGTTACCCCGGAGAGCCTGCTGTCGAACCAAGTCCCGCAGGCTCCCCCTTACCTGCTCCATGCTGCAGGATGTTTGTCCAGCAAACTGATCCAATCTTCTCCCATCTCCGTGGGTAGCGTAGTAGACCTTCAGGCCCTGGGGTCCTATGAAGGTACCCACTGTCCTGGACCTATATAGCACCCTGGCAAACAGGAACTTATGGTTTTTACAAACTCCAAGTCCTGGGCCCAGGGTCCAGCCCTCCAAAGAGGAGCATTATAGGCAAAACCCCACGGCTTGGGGCCCGGGTACTGTCCACTTTGGCACTGAGGCTCCTTGGACAGATCCGGTTAGCCCGCCCTTAATCCCAAGGATGTGGAGCAAAGCTATTCCGTGACCAACACCTAAGACACTGGCGAAAAAACTGAGGGACTCCCTCTAGGGGAGGGGGTTATATAGGGAGGGGACTTCCTGTTTGAGATTGCCAGTGTCCACACCTGAAGGTACTCCATATAACCCACATAGTAATGAATATGCCGCTCTGTGTCCCGTGATGTACGAGAAAGAAAGCAAGATCTTGTTGTTGCCAGAAGATCCACCACCACTCGTGTAAAGAGAAAGGAGGGGGGGGGGTGTGGATAGCAGCCCCCTCTTAAGAAAGCCTCTTACCAGCAACCAAATAGACAAAAGCCTTAAGAGAGCCGGATCCAAGGTGATCTCACTGTGTGTCTCCTCACTCCAAACAAGTGGATGCTCAATGTTCAGCAAGCAAAAACAAAGAGAACGGACATAGTGTGATACTGTTTAAACCTTTAACCACTTAAGGACCGCCGCATGTACATTTACGTCGGCAGAATGGCACCGACAGGCACATCAACGTATATACGTTGGTGCCTTGGGGGGGATCGGGGGTCCGATCGGACCCCCCCCCCCGTACATGCGGCGGTCCGCGCGGCTGCAGGAGCGATCCGACAAGTGGGGGCGGCTATCCGTTTTCATCCGCCCCCTCCGGATCGCTCCCAGCCAATGCGCGCGCCCGCCCGCCCTGTCACTTCCTCCTCCTGTGTATCCTCATTGTCAACCAATGAGAGTGATAGGCTGGAGCACTCCCTCAAGTGCTCACATGATCAGTCATCTCCAGCGCGATCGCGTCACTGAAAACGTGCCAGCACCGAGGATTTAACCTCACGCTGTCCACGTCTAGATCGTATGCGGCGCCAGGAGACTGAAAGCCAATCCCATTCCTCTCATTCTGGCCAATGGGCACACTCAAAATACGGAGATGCTTGCATATCTCCTTTTTAACAGGTTAAAAGTCCACAGATTAGCTATGCGTAACAGATTACATGCAAGTAGAAATGCAAACATCCGAAAATTATACATAAATGCTCTAATAAGTACAGTTCTTAGCATGTATAAAGCGACCTGTTTTGAAGCGGTCCTGTGTTATATACCCTACATATATTGACCGCTATAGCGCAAACAGAGTGTCTGAGGTGCAGCGATGTCTGCGGAACACCCCTGGGATAACAGGGCGAATCGCAGCTGCATCCCCCATTAACACAGTATAACCTTTCACTTTTAAAAGATATATAACAAAACATATATAGAGAGCCTAAACTACAGCAAGCATATCACATTGTATATGCGAGATATAGTTTAGGGGGGGCGGGGTTGTGATTCTGGAGAAATCCTTCTACGATAATCAGCTAATGAGTATGTTAACAGACGAAAACACATATGTTACGTTGAAATCTGATCCCACGAGCGGGTTCCATAAGGACTTACAAAAATTAATTGACTTGGGAGCATTGAGTAAAGTTTTAAATAAAAAAGAAACTAAATTTCTAGTTCCTAGTGCATGTAGGATTCCAACAATTTACACCTTGCCAAAGGTGCATAAGGATGCACTTAATCCACCAGGCCGTCCGATAGTTAATTGTATCGGATCGGTAACTGCCCGATTGGGACAATACCTGGATACCTTTTTGCAAGCAAGTGTTGTTGAGACAAAAGCTTATTTTAAGGACACTAAAAATCTCCTTCAAATAATCGGTGATATTGATTTATCCAACAAATCCGATATCTTCCTTGTTACTGCAGATGTTTCCTCATTATATACGATTATTCAACACGATGATGCCTTACTGCCCTTGAATTGGGCCCTTAGCCAAAGGGACGATCTCCCCTTTGAACAAAAAGTTTTTTTTACGGCAAGCCCTCGACTATTGCTTAACCCATAACTATTTTTGGTACGATCAACACTTCTACTCACAACGTAAAGGAGTAGCTATGGGGGCCAAGTTCGCTCCGAGCTTGGCCAACCTTTTTATGGGTGAGTGGGAGGACAAAGCTGTTTTTTCGCAAAAAAGAGAACAACTCCTCCTCTATAAAAGGTATATCGATGACTTGGTGCTCATATGGGAGGGGAGTGAAAGCTCACTACAAATATTTATGGCCGAATTGAATTCAAACAACAATAACATCGTGCTATAATATGAATACAGTAAAGATAAAATACATTACCTTGATGTCAATATTATTCGTCAGGGAGAGAAATTGGTCACTACTGTATATTTTAAGGCAACAGATCGTAATAGCTACTTGCCAATCACTAGTGGGCATCACCCCCTCAGATGACGATTTTCAAGTACAATCTAAAATCATTAAAGAACGGTTCATGCATAAAGGTTACCTAGAGCCTACGTTGGATAAAATCATCACAGAAATAGGGAGTATACCACGAGATACATGTTTAGAGAATCGAGTGTCTGAAAGGAGCAATAAACATGAATGGAGCTTTATTTCTAACTTTAACGATCAATATAAGGACATTGAGAAGGTTTTTAAACGACATTGGCATGTATTATGCATGGACAGAACTTTAAATCTAGTTCTGCCAAGTAACCCGTCCTTTATATATAGAAAAGCCCCCAATTTTGGAGATAGGGTTGTCAAAAAGGTATTAAACCCACTGGCTAAACCTTTGACGTTTTTGGACTGTAAAGGTTTTTTTGCTTGTAGAAGGTGCAAAACTTGCGCTAGAGTGACTACCCACATCAGAAATCTGACTGAATTCACCTCCAGTGGGAATAATGCCACATTTAAAATTAATGAGTTTATCACATGTAAAAGCACACATGTGGTGTATGTGTTACAGTGCCCTTGTAATTTAAAGCGGATCTCCACCCTAAAGTGAAGATCCGCTGATCCGAACACTCCCCCCCTCCGGTGTCACAATTGACACCTTTCAGGGGGGAGGGGGGTGCAGATAGACATGTATCTGCACCCACTTCCGGCCCAGCATTCACGGGCAAAAGACGGGCATTGCATCACATCCCGTCTCCCGCCCGTTGTGTGCTGGGAACACTCAGCTCCCAGCACACAGCTGGAGCCAATTCGCGGGCGCAGCGCGACTCGCGCATGCGCCGTAGGGAACCGGGCAGTGAAGCCGCAGCGCTTCACTTCCTGGTTCCCTCACCGTGGATGGAGGGGGGAGCAGCAGGGTGACGAGCGATCGCTCATCCTCTGCTGCGGACGGCGCTGGACTCCAGGACAGGTAAGTGTCCTAATATTAAAAGTCAGCAGCTGCAGTATTTGTTGCTGCTGGCTTTTAATATTTTTTTATTTGTGAACCATCCGCTTTAATGTATGTAGGGCGAACGAAAAGAACCTTAAAGAAACGTGTATCTGAACATTTATATAATATTGAAATTGGTTACAAATATCATGGGGTGTCGCTCCATTTTAGGAAACACCATAACCGCGATCCATCTTGTTTAAAGTTCTGGGGTATAGACAGAATTCTTCCAAACTGGAGGGGATCTAATCTGGTGCGTGAAATATCCAAAAGGGAAACTCGATGGATATAGTTAATGAATACTTAGACACCTGCGGGCTTGAACGTCGAACTTGACGTCAACTGTTATATCAGTGACGTTTGACATATTCAATATATTTACCTAGCGGGTTAGGCGATTATTTTAATTGATTTAGTTTTTTACATATACATTTTTCTATTTTTGTCATATGTATATCATATGACCTTTTATTTTGGTTTCCATTTTCCTTACCACAATCTTAGATTGTATGTATATTTAAGTTTTTATTCAAATTTTTATCCTAATTTTCATTATAATTTTTAATTAGTGTAATGTTTTACTTGAGGTTTTATTTAAATTTAAGACCAGTGGATGTAATACTTGATTAAGATGCATGATGTTTAAATATACATCCTTATTAAGGATGATACAGTAAACTATATCTCGCATATACAATGTGATATGCTTGCTGTAGTTTAGGCTCTCTATATATGTTTTGTTATATATCTTTTAAAAGTGAAAGGTTATACTGTGTTAATGGGGGATGCAGCTGCGATTCGCCCTGTTATCCCAGGGGTGTCCCGCAGACATCGCTGCACCTCAGACACTCTGTTTGCGCTATAGCGGTCAATATATGTAGGGTATATAACACAGGACCGCTTCAAAACAGGTCGCTTTATACATGCTAAGAACTGTACTTATTAGAGCATTTATGTATAATTTTCGGATGTTTGCATTTCTACTTGCATGTAATCTGTTACGCATAGCTAATCTGTGGACTTTTAACCTGTTAAAAAGGAGATATGCAAGCATCTCCGTATTTTGAGTGCGCCCATTGGCCAGAATGAGAGGAATGGGATTGGCTTTCAGTCTCTTGGCGCCGCATACGATCTAGACGTGGACAGCGTGAGGTTAAATCCTCGGTGCTGGCACGTTTTCAGTGACGTGATCGCGCTGGAGATGACTGATCATGTGAGCACTTGAGGGAGTGCTCCAGCCTATCACTCTCATTGGTTGACAATGAGGATAAAGGGACATCTCACGGTACTGGGCTACACACCTTTGATGATGTCGAATGACGAAACTAGTCAGGGCGGAACCCAGTAACGTGAGTGAAGGACACCTAGAACTGTGGGAGAGGAGCGCATCCACCTCCCTGCTAAGCACAGAGCGGTAGGAGACGCCGACCATTGATCTAGAAAGAGCGGCCGCAATGAATGTGACTACATGCTGGTTTATATTCGAATGTTTGTGAGTGTACATCTATATGGATTTTTTATATATACAGAGGTGAATTAAAGGTTTAAACAGTATCACACTATGTCCGTTCTCTTTGTTTTTGCTTGCTGAACATTGAGCATCCACTTGTTTGGAGTGAGGAGACACACAGTGAGATCACCTTGGATCCGGCTCTCTTAAGGCTTTTGTCTATTTGGTTGCTGGTAAGAGGCTTTCTTAAGAAGGGGCTGCTATCCACACCCCCCCCCTCCTTTCTCTTTACACGAGTGGTGGTGGATCTTCTGGCAACAACAAGATCTTGCTTTCATCTTTTTGGGATTGATTGGACTGTTTGATGCTTTCATTATACTATTTGTTTTCTCTTTTGTAGAAATCTGTATATAACATACACTAAACCAGGATATTGATTGATTATTGATGTAATATATATGTTGCAATAGACATATACACTAGCGCTGCCTGGTGGATGCTAAGTAGTTTTAAGCATTGCTTTTACTTTTTGTCATTTACCCTGTGTTAATATAAATGGAACTTACGCTTATCCGATTCCTCCCCCCTTCGGTGTCATATTTGTCACCTTTCAAGAGGAAAGGGGAGCCGATACCTGTCTAATACAGGTATTTACTCCCACTTTCGGTGAAAGATCGCCGAAGTATGCGAGACAATCTACACCATGTCCGACCCCTCCTCCACCCCCAGCTGTCTTTTGGGAGACACACAGGTCCCAGAAGACAGCAGGGAGCAGTCAGAATGTGCAACGTGACTCGCGCATGCACAGTAGGGAAACTGGCTGTGAAGCTGCAAGGCTTCCTGACTCCCGATTCCCTTACTTCCTGATCCCCTTACTTAAGATGCTGGCGCCTCCACCCGGAGTCGAGGGATTGGTTGCTTCAGGTGAAGACATTGTGGGCGCCCTGGACAGGTAAGTGTCTTTATTTTCTTTTCAATACATTTTTATATTTTTTTTTTACAATTTAACAAATTTTGTTAGGATACAAATAGTATATCAGTACAGAATGATCCATACACTCTTAAGAGTTAACCAAAAGTCCAATCCATATAGCTGTAGTGTAAAAACAATTATAATAATAATTATAGCTAATTAGCCTGAGCGGAGTAATGATAAACTTATTGGTAATGTGGATCAAGTTGTAGCGCCTTTAAAAGTGTCCTTATTTTAATGTGCTTACATCACAGATAAAAACAAATCACCTTTGGTATATGTTAGTTACATGCCCGGTGCTTGCGTGCCGCATGTCCAACCCCTAGGTAATAAAATTGTGTCGCTATTAAGCATGTGCGGTAGCATCAAAACTTAACCATTTCATTGCCACTGATGTACTGTATGTCATACATACAGTTTACTTCCATAAGCGCAGTAATATGCCACCTCCCTGCAATGGATTCAAGGCTTAGCCATCCCTTCAGGGAACTTGTGAAATCCATGGCAGGTGTTAGCAGAGAGGGTGGAGACAGCCCAGCGAACTGTTTGCTGATCTCCCCTAGCTTGAAAGAACCTAGAAGTGACAAGCTTCTCCTCACTTCTGGTTTCAGCCATTTAATTTCCCAGCCTTTCACAATTTGTGATCCATTAGCTTCAATAGAGTGCAGGTGTGGCGTTATAGCTACATGTACTTTATCCCAACTTTCTAGGTGCGCGGTAAGACTAGATGTGATATCAAATAAAGCAACCATGCTTGCACAGCTGCCTGACAAAGCAGCTAGCTAGGGAAAGTTAAGGGAGCCGAGGCAGCACAGCTGTAAACCCAGTATCTGAAACCCTGTTGGAAAAGTCTGTCAGTTCTGCGGTCAGTTGAATCAAAATTTGACATTCTTTGTGCCATACCTGAACATGAGGCTAATCTAAACATGGTCTAAAAACATTGCTGTCTTCTCTAGGCCAAAGCTCATTTAACCACTTAACCCCCGGACCATATTGCTGGTCAAAGACCAGAGCACTGATTCGGCACTGCGTCGCTTTAACTGACAATTGCGCGGTCGTGCGATGTGGCTCCCAAACAAAATTGGCGTCCTTTTTTTCCCACAAATAGAGCTTTCTTTTGGTGGTATTTGATCATGTTTGCGGTTTTTATTTTTTGCGCTTTAAACAAAAATAGAGCGACTATTTTGAAAAAAATGCAATATTTTTTACATTTTGCTATAATAAATATCCCCAAAAAATATATAAAAAAAACATTTTTTTTCCTCAGTTTAGGCCGATACGTATTTTTCTACATATTTTTCGTAAAAAAAAAATCGCAATTAGCGTTTATTGATTGGTTTGTGCAAAATTTATAGCGTTTACAAAAAAGGGGGTAGTTTTATGGCATTTTTATTAATATTTAATTTTTTACTAGTAATGGCGGCGATCAGCGTTTTTTTTCGGTACTGCGATATTATGGCGGACACATCGGACACTTTTGACACATTTTTGGGACCATTGGCATTTTTATAGCGATCAATGCTATAAAAATGCATTGGATTACTATAAAAATGCCATTGACAGTGAAGGGGTTAACACTAGGGGGCAGGGAAGGGGTTAAGTGTGTTCCTGGGTGTGTTCTAACTGTATGGGGGGGTGGCCTCACTAGGGGAAATCACTGATCTTCTGTTCATACATTGTATGAACAGAAGATCAGCGTTTCCCCCGCTGACAGTAACGAGAGCTATGTATTTACACACATAGCTCTTGTTCCCCACTCTGTAACGAACGAGCGCGCGTGCCCGGCGGCGATCGCGCCCTAAAAGTAGGACGTAGAGCTACGTGCTCTCGCCTAGAAGTGCCACCGTCCCGCCATATAACTGTGGTGGGCGGTCGGCAAGTAGTTAAGGACCGCCTCCTGCACATATACGTTGGCAGAATGGCACGGCTGGGCACATCCACGTACAGGTACGTCCTGTTCTAGTACCCAGCCGTGGGTCGCGGGCGCACGCCCACGGCGCGCTCCCGCGACCCGGTCCGAAGCTCCGGGACTGCGGGAATCGTGGACTCCAGCGACAATCGGTCCCCGGAGCTGAAGAACGGGGAGAGCCGTATGTTAGAAAACCCAACAGGGAAAAACAGACAAAAGGTAAGTACCTTAGACCCCTGGAGAAGCAAGGAAATGCCCAGACATCGTGCATCCTGCGTGTTGTCTGAAGACAAAAATAGAAGGTAATATTTTGAAAAGTGAAAGGTGTTGGTCACGCCAGCAAGCCGAGGGTATCTCCCAACGTCTATGATCACGCCCCATGACATTGGCAGATACCCTAGGCTTGCTGGCGTGACCAACACCTTTCACTTTTCAAAATATTACCTTCTATTTTCGTCTTCAGACAACGCGCAGGATGTACAAGGTCTGGCCATTTTTTGTCTGTTTTTCCCTGTTGGGTTTTCTAGTGGTACTATTTTGTTCACTATACCTGGTGCTTTTCAGGTTCCCTCTCACACAGTGGTGCTATCCTATTACAGGCTTTTTCATCTTTCTATACCTTATGGTTTATTATTTATTTCCCCATGTAGCAGGCTGCATTATGCATATATCCACTGTCTCCTCCACAGAAACTCTCTGGGAATTCTATACATTACTTACCCATACTTTGTACCCTGCTCCGTGGATTCTACACCCACTACCATGTGTCCACAATGTGTTTGGTCAGCCAGCGGAGCCTTGAAGTATATAGCCTCAGCTCCGGGGGGATGTTATATCCATGGTCTCTCAAGCTATCAATACTATATGCATCATTATATTACCCCTAGGTAAGAGCGTTTGGGAAATATTTCATTCCCCCTCTTCCAAGTATTCCCCCTTGTCCCATCCATGAAAGTATCTTACACTTACCCTCATCATTTTGTTTTGTTTTATTATAGATTAATTTGTTTTTAATAGCTCCTGATGATTGGGAAAACCCATGAAATGCGTAGAGCTACTCAACGACTGTTACATGCTATTCCATTGCAAACTATGTCTAAAGATTCAACTGTTTAGTGTTTACGGCAATATAAGGTTATATGTATTTTTTTACCATTCTCAACTATGTTGGAATATATGTGTACAGTATTATTAGTTTATATTTTGTATCAGGTATCAATAAACATAAATGCATTTTTATTTTCATTTTTAGCAGTGTGCCTCATTTAAAGTCCCATCAACTTCCCCCCTATGCCCATATTTTTGTTTATAACGCAAAAAATAAAAAAACGCAGAGGTGATCAAATACCACCAAAAGAAAGCTCTATTTGTGTGAAAAAAAAAGACGCCAATTTTGTTTGGGAGCCACATCGCACAAACACACAATTGTCTGTAAGGCCGCGTACACACGATCAAATCTATGATTCGACCGTGTGTACGGACGAGCCGACGGATTTGGCCACCCGACAGATTTCAAAGCATGCTTTGAAATTTGTCGGCTGGGAACCCGTCCGCCCGACATGTCTGCTGGTTAGTACGCTAACCAGCAGACATGTCTTCTCGCACACGCACCGAATGGTTTCGACGCATGCGCGGAAGTGTTTTACTTCCTGGTGCGGTGACGTGGCGGTGGGGATTTTGGTTTGATCGTGTGTACACGATCAAACCAATATGTCCCCAGCAGACAGATTTGTTCAAATCGGTCGGCCCGACCGATTTAAACAAATCTGTCTGCTCGTGTGTACACGGCCTTAAAGCGACGCAGTGCCGAATCGCAAAACCTGGCCGGGTCCTTTAGTGGACTAAAGGTCCGGGTCTTAAGTGGTTAAAATGGTGTATTGCAAAGTGGAAAACGGTTTTGTGGTCAGTTGAATCAAAATTTAAATTCCTTTTGGCAAACATGGGTGCGGCATCCTCTGGACTCCCTCTAGTTTGTTATCTGTTCTTTTTTGGCTTTACTTCTCCTATGGGTCACAAGAGTGCAGTTAGTTCTGCACTCCTGTTATCCGTTTACAGCCAGCAGTAGGCTGAAGCACACTGTTGGCCGATGTCACAGAGGCGGTCTAGGCTCTGGAAAGATTCTGAACATATGGTCGGGATCCACCCAGCAGCTGGAATTGGCACCTGGCTTAGCCTTTCACCGATCCGCCGAAAGCCTGAGCCAGCCTCTCCCTCCTATTTCACAGATTAGCGCACCATTAAGCACTGGAGGGGAGAGCAGAGAGCCGCTGACTGACAGGCACGGCTCTCTGCTCAGAGCGGAGGGGGAGAACTTAGCGATTAGGGGTGTTTGATCGGTCCGTTTTCACTACAAAGGCAGTGGGAGACAGATGCAGCATAGGCAGATGCAGCACCTAGGTGAGCATAAATGTTTCTTTGTTTTTTTTCGGAAAGCAAATACTTCTCTTTTAAAGTTGCCCCTACATGGGCTGTTCAGGCTACATCTGACTGGCTGCAACAGATCAGGACATCTACAATAGCAGTCGGGTCTGACACACATTGTAATTTAATGTCAGTGTAAAACATCTGTATTATGAGGTACAAAAAAAAAAGGAACAAAATTGTGAGAGAGCCCTTGTATGACTAAATCTTGCATACCAGCAGACACCTTGCAGCCTTTGTAGTAGGCTATAGTGGCAGCCAAAACATGAGAAGACTTAACAAAGAAGGTTTAATACAACCTTCCTTTCAAATAGAACGCCTTTCTTTGACTTGACTTGTTAGTAAAAATAACCTGATTCCAGTTTAAAGTAACTACCGTATTTTCCGGCATATAAGACGACTGGGCGTATAAGACGCAACGGCGGATCCAGGGGGGGGGCAACGGGGCAATTGCCCCCCCCGAGGCAATCATGTCACATTGGCTTAAAAAAAAAAAAAATTTTTTTTTTTTTTTTAGGGGTCCGGAGGTCCCCAGGGGCCCGGAGGCCACCAGGGCCCCAGATGGCAAACCCCTCTTTTTTTATTTATTTTTTTTATAAAAAAAAAATATTTTTTTAACATATTTTTTTTTTTTTTTTTTTTTAGAAGTCCGGAGGTCCCCAGGGTCCCGGAGGCCGCCAGGGCCCCGTATGGCAACCCCCCCTTTTTTTAGGGGTCTGGAGGTCCCCAGGGGCCCATAGATTCCCAGGGCCCCAGATGACCACCCCCCTTTTTTATTAAATGTGTGTATATATATATATATATATATATATATATAAATTATTATTATTATTATTGTTAGTATTATTATTAAAGGGCACAGAGGTCCCCAGGGCCCCCGGAGGACAACCCTCCTTTTTTTTATATTTTTTTAAAAAAAATTTATATTTTATTTATTTTTTTCTCTTTTTTTATATATAGATATATTTTTATTAAAGGGCTCAGAGGTCCCCAGGGCCCCATGTGTCAAACCCCCTTTTTTTTTTTTTTTTTTTTATATATTGTTTTATTTATTTTTTATAACTTTTTTTTAATCATTTTTTTAAACTGCTTTGCGGTGCCTGCAGCTGCTGCTGCCGAGTCTGTCACTCTCTCTCTCTCTCATCACCAGGGCTGGTAGGCTGCCTGTCCTGAGGCTGCTTTGAGCTGTTGCTGACTGCAGCACTCCCCTCTCTCCTGCTGACATAGGGCATCTCTGGCTGTGTGTGAGAGCTGGATCTGTGTTCGGCTGTGCTGCCTGTGCTAGACCTGCTCGTGTGATAGTAGATAGAGATGGAACACTGATTGAATCAGTGTCAGGGATTCTAAATAGACCAGTACTGTGTGCCTACACAGAGGAGACCAACACTGTATGCAGTGAAATAAAAGGTGTTTATTTACAAGGTGAACAAAACAGGTGAAGTCAAACAGTGCACAAATGACAACAAAGCATATATAAGTGAAGGGGAAATGCCGTAATCATAAACCAAAAGCCAAGCCGAGGTCATATACCAGGAGATCACAGAAGAAGCTGCAGACAGGGAATAGGCAGGAAGGGAATGTCCAGGAGAGGGATCAGGTCAGGTCGGATCAGATCAGAAGTCAAGAAAGGGGACAGCAGGCTCAGGGTCAGATATCAGGCTCAGGTTAGTAGACAGATACCAGGGCGAGGAGTGATTACACACGCCGGGTATTATAGAGGCGTGCTGATTGCATTCAGGTCACACCTGAACGCAGGAAGGGCTGTGTGCTCCATACTGCCAAGAACTCCCCACTGGTGGAGGCCAGTACTGCAGCCCAAATAACAGGCAGAATCACCAGCGGGGGGACCTTTCCTGACAATCAGTGTTTTGTCTATCACACAAGCCTGTCTAGGGGGGGACCTTGCTAGAGCACACTGGCCTACCGAACACAGACCTTCAGCTCCTGTTTGTTCCATGACACACGTCGGGAGAGGAGATGCCTGCTGTGTGTGATCGAGGCAATGCCATGGTGAGTGCCGTGCACAGTGTGGCTGCATTCATAGACAAAAGCGGGGGTGCATTGATAGACAAAAGTGGGATTGCATTGATATACAAAAGTGGGACTGCATTGATATACAAAGGTGGGGCTGCGTTCATATGCACAGTGAGGCTGCAATGATCTCTTGTACCATGTCTTCAGTCTCTGACCATCCCTTGTACCACGTCTGCAGTCTCTGGCCATCTCTTGTACCACGTCTGCAGTCTCTGACCATCCCTTGTACCACGTCTGCACTCTCTGACCATCTCTTGTACCACGTCTGCAGTCTCTGACCATCCCTTGTACCATGTCTGCAGTCTCTGACCATCCCTTGTACCACGTCTGCAGTCTCTGACCATCTCTTGTACCACGTCTGCAGTCTCTGACCATCCCTTGTACCACGTCTGCAGTCTCTGACCATCTCTTGTACCACGTCTGCAGTCTCTGACCATCCCTTGTACCACGTCTGCAGTCTCTGACCATCTCTTGTACACACGTCGGGAGAGGAGATGCCTGCTGTGTGTGATCGAGGCAATGCCATGGTGAGTGCCGTGCACAGTGTGGCTGCATTCATAGACAAAAGCGGGGGTGCATTGATAGACAAAAGTGGGATTGCATTGATATACAAAAGTGGGACTGCATTGATATACAAAGGTGGGGCTGCGTTCATATGCACAGTGAGGCTGCAATGATCTCTTGTACCATGTCTTCAGTCTCTGACCATCCCTTGTACCACGTCTGCAGTCTCTGGCCATCTCTTGTACCACGTCTGCAGTCTCTGACCATCCCTTGTACCACGTCTGCACTCTCTGACCATCTCTTGTACCACGTCTGCAGTCTCTGACCATCCCTTGTACCATGTCTGCAGTCTCTGACCATCCCTTGTACCACGTCTGCAGTCTCTGACCATCTCTTGTACCACGTCTGCAGTCTCTGACCATCCCTTGTACCACGTCTGCAGTCTCTGACCATCTCTTGTACCACGTCTGCAGTCTCTGACCATCTCTTGTACCACGTCTGCAGTCCCTGACAATCGTCTACAAACCATGGGATAGATTTATGGCATTCATATTTAAATATGTTTTACTAGTAATGGCAGGGATCATTGATTTTTTTAGCAGTACTGCAACATTGCAGCGGACACATCGGACACCTAATTGAGTTCTGTAAGCGACACCTTATTTTCTGGCAGTGCCCCCCCCGAGACTAGACTCTGGATCCGCCCTTGATAAGACGACCCCCTACTTTTCCTGTTAAAATATAGGGTTTGGGTTATCCTCGCCGTATAAGACTGCCCCTCTTCCAACACACACCAAATGAAAATTTAAAAACATCAGCTTTGATTTAAATATGGTAAATTTAAATGCTTACTGTATTCACCGCATGTATCTGCTCACCAGATAGATTGCCTTCACTCAGAATTGCCAATCCCAGTATACAACCAGACAATCACGGCAAGTGATGTATTTCCTCTGCACGCAAAACCTGGTTGGATTAGGTGGGTCAGCTCTCCTTGCATCCCAGCCCTCCCAGTCTCCAAGACGATCCGATCGGTAGTAGGCATGCGAGTACGGTACGCATGAGAGCAGGGAGATGAGGCAGTTCCAGGAGCGGCTGGCCAGAATGCAGAGCACGGTGGCTCGGCTAGAGGGTGGCTGTCCCTGAAGTTTCAGCACGCCGTATACTGGCTTGTAAGACACCCGTCATAGAGCAGGGAGAGGGGGCGGCTCCAGGAGTGGCTGGCTGGGATACAGATCACGATGGCTCGGCAAGAGGGTGGCTGTCCCTGAAGTTTCAACACGCCGTATACCGGCTTGTAAGACACCCGGCATAGAGCAGGGAGAGGGGGCGGCTCCAGGAGCCGCTGGCTGGGATGCAGATCACGGTTGCTTAGCTAGAGGGTGGCTGTCCCTGAAGTTTCAGCACGCTGTATACCGGCTTATAAGACTACACCCGGCGTATAAGACGACCCCCGACTTTTGAGAAGATTTTCATGGGTTAAAAAGTCGTCTTATACCCTGGAAAATACGGTACTAATAATTACTCAAGCTCAAAAACAATCTCAGCATTTTTTATATCATGCAGCACCTGAGGTGGATCTTCAGGAGAACTTTTTGAAGAAGCATTATCATCATCGTCATCATCATCGTCATCATCTCTGTTTACTTTGATTTCTTCATAGGGTCGCTTTTTGTTTTTTTTCTCACCATCTTCAAAATAAAAATTCATATTTAAAATAGAACTAAACCTGTAATATATATATATACATACACACATACATACATACACATACACACACACACACACACACACACATTGTAGATATACAGACACACAAAGTTGACTTGGCCTAATAATGCTTAAACTAAACTTTCATGTGATTTTTTTTTTCCTAACGTGCTCCAAAAAAATCACTGATACACCACTATCAGTGGTCAGTTTACTATATATCACTACAAAGTAAACTAATATAAGATGAGTTGTATATGGTAAAGCACAACAAAATTAAAAGAGAGAAAATTAACTAAAGTGAAATGCAAGAAATTTGGCCATACATCATGTAGTGTCCGATTCAGTTCTAATAATCAAACTAAGTTTTGAATGTTAAATGGATTTATAAAAGAACAATGTGAAACAAGTTAAACCAATCATTGCAGTATCCAAAGCAAATAAGGTCCAGGCCGTAAAAGATTGTATACTTACCTTTTCAGCAGCCGGTGTCTTCAAGCTCTGTCGCTTTGCTGATTCCTAGTGACTCCAGTGACATAGGAGTTAGAAGAATTAAAAGCGTTCTGCAGGAAGGGGGTTGGAAGGGGGTTGGTGGCATGGTGGTAGGTGAGCAGGTATTTGTTTTACCCAGAAGTGTTGAATAGCATCCAGGTATCAGCGAAGCGGCTGGAGTTTAAAGACACAAGCTGTAAGAAAAAGGTAGGTACAAAGCATCTTCATTTACAGAACGTGCTTTAATTAATTTGGACCCTGTGGTGGCAAGGTCCATTTCAAACTAAATCTTTCATCAATTAAAATGCAACCACCTAAAGGATTTTGAACATTAGGCATGTGTTCTAAAAACCTGTGGCAAAAATTCTAAGTTTTCAGTATGCATCTCTTACATCCCAAACCTCACCCCTGCAGCTGCTCCCCTCACCCCTAAGGTCATAAGCTTGAATAAAAAGCAGGCTGTCACCTATGGGGGCCTCCTGGAACAACAAAGAGTCCACTTTTGGAAGAAGAGAGGCACTGGGACACAAAACAACCCTGTGCTTGTGTAGCAAAATATATAGGTTCCACTGATTTTTAAGAGTTAACCACATTGTAATGTGTGCCGCTTGTGAATTAAAGTTTGGACTGATATGTTGTAACTTATGCAGAATGTACTGTTCTTACAATGTTCTTCCCCTACGACTTCTGGTCGCGGCCACCAAGGTTACATCACTAGACTCCTGGGATATCTATGTCATTGATTGCAGGAGTCTTTGCGCATATAATGAAGGGCAAGATTTCCTGACTGGAAGTGATGCAATCGGTGCTATTTCAGAACAACTACCATAGTAACCTGTAACTAACAAACTGTGCCACGCATTGTGAATACTGAAAGCGAGATCGGGAGATGCATGCTGGGTAGCCAGCTGCACCTTATTCCGGAAATACACATAAGCATGCTTCAGATGCCCACATTCTCGATGGCCCCTGCCTGCTTCCAAGATCATGTAAGTTATTACAGTTTAAAACATAACAAGCATGAAGACAGGACAGTATGCAAATAAAAATGTACTTGTTCCAACAACCACGGGGGAGCTTTAAAAAAAAAAAAATTATTACAGGAACTGGAGCTCCGCTTTAAGGCTATCAACTCAAAATCGCTTTGCAGAAGCGATGGCAACAATAAAGGCAACCTTAAGAGTAGGGACAGAAACAGGAAAATTAAAGGACAGTCTTTAAAAAGTAAACAGAATCAGGTGGTCACAGGAGAACTTACATTAGCCTAATGCCATGTACACACAATTGGTCCATCCGATGAAAACGGTCTAATTGATTTTTCCATCAGTTATCCGATGAAGCTGACTGATGATCAGTCGTGCCTATACACCATCAGTTAAAAAAACGATAGTTTCAGAATGCGGTGACGTAAAACACAACGACGTGCTGAAAAAAATGAAGTTCAATGCTTCCAAGCATGGTCGACTTGATTCTGAGCATGCGTAGATTTTTAACCGATGGACGTGCCTACAGACGATCGTTTTTTTCTATAGGTTTTTTATCCATCAGATCATTTTAAAACAAGTTCCTAATTTTTTAACCGATGGATAAATAACCGATGGGGCCCACACTCGATCAGTTTAGTCTGATGAAAACGGTCCATCAGACCGTTTTCATCAGACAAACCGATTGAGTGTACACGGCATAAGTCTTTCACTAAGGACTAAGAGGCAGACGGGCACTGAAAAAGAATGGCTAAGGCCAAGATTCAACCCTTAATTGTACCTAAAACCAAATGCTTCTGTTGAAGTCGGATGTGACGAAATACGTCAGGGTGTGGCTACGACGGCATATCCAGAAAGTATTAGGAGTGCGTTCCACCGCGGTACCATCGCTACCAGGACAGGCGTCTCCAGCAACGTGCATCCAGCACAAGCTTGACCCCCTGTGCGGAGGAGAGGTGACTAAAACTCTTTATGCTCATTTACAAGTATTTTAATTGTACGTAGATAGGAAGCGGGGTGCTTGTACATGGGTTTGTTTAATAAAGCAGTATTACACTATTTGGTGCTTCTGTTTTTTCTATGATCCTTGTTTGGAGTTTCAAACATAATCTCTTGCTGCTTCTGGAATGAGGTTGGAGGTCTGATCAGGACGATTTATTCTCAAGGCTTGATTTTGTTTGCTTTCTGGTGAGTTGGAACCCCAGAGGGGAAGTGTGTCTCACGTTTTGGTGAAGATTGGAAATCGGTGGAGGGTGTACTACCATTCCTGGAAACATTTATTTTATTACTTTGAACTTTGCCTGATTCACTGATCTATGGACTGTTTTTTCAACATCTTTTATCTACATTTGGACTATCCATTCTTAGCGCTGTTTTATTATTATATAACCAGTATTTTTTGGCTATATTTTTTGATTCCTTGTTTACAGGACAATAAAGCTAACAACCAATAAGCAGGGTGGTAAACTGGTCCATGTTGCAGAAGATTCAGATGATCGGATAGGGCCCACAGAGAGTCTGCCAGGAGCCACAATTTGGTGTGATGAGAATCACCAAAATTCCCTTAATCTTAATCGGTGTAGGTAAGGAAGGGGCATGAGAGGAAGGGAAGCATAGATCAAACTGGACCAAGCCAATGGAGTCACCAGAGCATCCACTGTGAAGGCTTAGCAGGTCCCAAGATCTGGAGACATACTTGCCCAATTTGTTAATGAATCTGGAAACAAGCCGATCCACGTCCAGCATCTTTCACATATGAAAAAACACCTCTGGGTGAAGAGACTTTTCTCTGCAACTCAGGTGACAATGAGGAAGTCTGCCTGCCAATTTTGTACACTGGGGATGTGCACAACAGTCATAGCAGTCATCTGCTTCTTTGGAGCCAAATGACTTCTGGCACTTCTCTGGTGGTTTATGTAAGCCACTGCCAAGGCATCATCTTGGCAAATCCTGGTTGAAGGACCTTGCAGATGAGTGGAGCAGCATTGAATGGATTACCAAAATTCCCTGTGTTCCAGAATATTGATCAGGAACTGAGCTTCTCCTGAAGGGGAAGTCTCTTGCATAGAGAGTGTACCAAGGAGTTCTCCTCAGCCCAGTGAGCTGCCATCCTTTGCGAGCATCTTTCAAACCACTGGAAGAAGGATTTTCCTGACTCCAGCATTGAACTGGCCCACTCAGCTGGTCAGGTGTATGGGATGCTCCAGATTCCTCACCCTTCTTACCCCACTTCCAGAACGTTGAGCAGCAATGGATTAGAGTGAACTTGGGAATATGGAACTGCCTTGAAGGAGGACCAGGTTCAGGATCCCTATGAAAAAACTGAGGGTAGGATAGCCCTTGAATTGTAGAGAACTAAAAATATTAATCTGGAACTGTCCTGGCGAGGGAAAAACATTAACAGGGTCGTGACTAAGATTAGATGCAAAGTTAAGAACAGTGCAAGCAATGATGTAGCTCCAACACAGATTAAGGAAGGGAGGGGCATCCCTTTATTGCATACATAACTGGCTCACCAGTTTTAAGGTTTTTGGTGACCAGAGCAGCTGGGGAGCAGAGAACGGGCTATGGGCTTAGAGGTTTGGGGAGAACAAATGGGGTTCTTCTTAGTTCCAGAGGAAGAAGATTTTCCAACCCAAATCCTAGCATTCTTGGCTGGGGTAAGAGGGAACTCTTTCCCCCTGTGATATCTACAATAAAGCTGTCCAGGAAAAAATTTCAAGAAAGCATTTCCCTACAAAACGCTTAAGCAATAAGCATTGTTTGCCTTCTGTTCAGCAGACCAATCATTAAACCAAAGAGCCCTTCACATATGTACAGACATGATGCTCATTCCATATATAAGATGTACACTATCCAAAAACCCATCAATCATAGTTTATGTAGGGTTTATGGAGGGCAACAGGCAAAAGCTCCTATGATTGTGAAATTGAAGGACCACTTATCATTCACACGGGCATGCTGATCTGTACACCCATGTGAGGGCCTCAAACATGTGCTTGGCCCAACACCCAAGGTTTGGTAAAATGGACATGACAGCAGTACTCTGGTACAGCAGAGTTTGCTGGAGAAAGGGACAAAAACATAAGGGGAATACACACCCCCATATCAGACAGTTATCAAGAGGTCAACCTTCCACTCAGAGAGGCTAAGCAAGTCATATATAAATATGGAATAAAGGTTTTCACAGATCAATTAAATATTTTTCAAAATAGGTAAATGTTTCTGCTAAAATGGTGGTTTATGAGTGTGGATACATACTGGTATCATACAGCATTAATGTGGGAAAGAGGTATAGACCAGTGTTTCTCAACTTCAGTCCTCAAGGTGCCCCAACAGGTCACGTTTTCAAGATTTATTTTATTTTGCACAGGTGATTTGATCAGTTTCACCGCCTTAGTAATTACCACAGCCATTTCATCTGAGGGAAATCCTGAAAACCTGCTGGGGCGCCTTGAGGACTAGAGTTGAGAAACACTAGTATAAACTATGGCGTCTATAAATCAGAGACTGCTAAATGCTTTTTTTTTTGGGGGGGGGGGGGGTGACTAAAGAAAGGGTAAGGAGAAAAGTTTTCTCCACAATAGACTGCAGATTATGCGGATTATCTCTCTTCATGTTCGTGATTGTGAGATCAAATTTTGGCCCTGGACTTCATCCAAACCGGGCCACTTTAAGTTTGCAAACCAGCACAAAAACATTATATAAACTATACGCAATTGTGCAAAAAAAAAATAGCATAACATAAGGAGTCCTCGATCACCTCTTTTATTATTTCACTTATTCTCCTTTGTATTTTTCTCATCCTTCTCACATCACTGCATGAAGTGTTTGGGGGCGAGCTGCGCAGCCATTACTTTGACAGGCTGTCTCTGAAACTGGCCCACTGAGCCATCGGCCCACCGGGAAACTCCCTGTAGTCCCTATGGACAGTACATGCCTGGTTGTAGCACCTTATTTTCACTTTATTTTAAAGTAGAAAAGTACAGGAAAGAGGAGAAAGAGAGAGGGGGGTATTCCAGGGATCGTGTAGGCCATGCTTTGTGGCCCAGTTGACGTCAACAATTGATATCAGGAAATGTCAGGGTTTGAGTAATGAAGAGTCAAGACAAGGGTCCACCCAAGGTTGCCAGACTTTTGTGTACTTGTGTACTCTGTCTTGCAAGGCTGCTACATTCTAGATGGACCACTGCTTGTGTGACTATTTTTTGTGGCAAAGAGACAAGGTTAAGGTGTCTTCCAGGCTCCTATTATTTTTTGTTTGAAAGATGTGGTAACTTTAAGTAATCGATATTGCGTCTTGGTCAGCTCTGGAGGGATTACTTTGACACAGTTAACCAGCTTAAACATGTATTGCAATATATGTGAATTTAAAATTCCTGTTCTTTTAATTGCAAAGTTTGCTATAAAAAAAAAGGAGTATAGCAGCATGCAGAGGGCTCATCCAGATTTTCTAGTGTTAACATGTGGTCACACCAGTGTAGCACCTGATGGATTATATACACATATAAGCTGTTGGGATTTGAGCACAGGTATATCAGTGGATAAGCGGATTTGTGCACTATAAAATAAATGCTTGACCTGTAGAGGCTTGGAAAGGACTTCAAGCAGTCTGTCCACCAGGTCCTTAAACACTGTAATATCCTTGACAAGGATGGACATCTTTTTGTTGGAATATCTTTACGCCTAAAAACGCCTCACGTAAACGGCGTATCTGTACTGCGACGGTCAGGCGTACGTTCGTGAATCGGCGTATCTAGCTAATTTACATATTCGACGCGTAAATCAACAGAAGCGACACCTAACGGCCAGCGTAAATATGCAACTAAGGTATGACGGCGTAGAAGACTTACGCCGGTCGTATCTTAGCAAGATTTAAGCGTATCTCGTTTTGAGAATACGCTTAAAGATACGACGGTTCAGATTCTGAGTTACGATGGCGTATCTACTGATACGCTGGCGAAACTCTACGTGAATCTGGCCCTAAAACTGATGATCTGGAGAACCAATCCAGGTGCTATAATTTTTCATATCTACCAGAATCAGAAAAAAAAAATGAATTCTGTTGTCCGCTCTTTCCTCCATGATCTGCTTCCTGACCTTCCTGACCATTGATCTTGCGCTGATGGTTTACCACATGATATCATTGTAAAAATGCATTATTATGCTATCAAAGAGAAGGTCATAAGAGCATCCCAATCCACGGAGACCATCCTCATTCGGGGTCATAAGATTAAGTCTTCGCCCACATCTCGCCTTATACCATACAGAAACGACATGCCTTAAAACCTCTCTTACAAGCACTTGCTTGTAAACATGTCAAATACTGGTGGAATTTCCCACTACACTTACATTTCTCCAACCAGAACAAGGCTTTTGCTTTTTCTACATTTCAAGAAGAGTAGAAAATGCTGCTCCTTCTTGGGATCATCAATCTGGAACCACCCGCTGGTCCCTCATCTCTGCCTGGTAGTAACACACCACCTCCTTGCCCAATTTCTCCACCCTGGAAATCACAAAGCCAACACTCCTCCCTTGAAGTCTTGTGGTTCCCTGCTGGTGCTGTTTAATCCAAGAGGATCTTGATTGGTCACTACGTTTAAATGTCTTTGATATTTGTCATCACACGGTTTATGTGTTCAATTCTGCCTAGCCTCTCATCAAGTTTCGGGAGATTCAGGACCTTCCCCCTTCCTCCACCTGTAACTATAGATGTTAATGACATTGATGATGTAGAGGGCATGTGTTTTCAATATTGCACACAGTGATATATGTTTCTGGTTTCTGGCCATTTGGCATATGGTACTACCTATTAACTAAGGGCAGTTTATTTTCTTGCTACTGATTAACCTGTTTTTTTTGTTTTTTTTTAAAGCCGGTTAAAGCGAGCCCCAGTGCAGGTACGCCCCCATTGACTAACGGTACAGGCTCATCTTGAGCCCTGACTGAGGTATTATGGCAGATTTTGTGTCCCTTGTGGACCTTTTTTCTTCCTTTCTTTTTTATTTTTTTTGACAAATGCCACTGTACTGTTTTGTGAAACGTATTTTTTAGTCCTTTGTCTTGTCTCTTTCTAAACTTTGTCCTTTTTCTTTCCTTTTCCTGTCCCTTTGGAGACACGGAGAGATTACCTTTCTGATGGCCCTTGGCAAGAGGCAAGCAGCTGCCTGGCAGCATTTTTGCCATGTTTCCCTGTACACCATGGCTCCAAATAGTCCTCTATTATTGGGATTACTCTCTCACAATGCCCAGGGCCTAAATTCACCAGTAAAGCAGCGTAAAGCATTCCAGTACTATCATTCTTAAAAAGCGGATATTGTTTTTCTACAGAAAACCTACTTTCCTGCCTGCTACAAACCATCCTTCCTCTATAAACCATTTCCACAATTTTACATCACCAATGCAGATAATAAAACTAGGTGAGAAGCCATTCTCTTCTCTAAACAGGCTCCCATTTCTTTCATCCAAGAAGTGAAAGACCCTGATGGATGCTCTCTTTTACTTATGGGTTATATTGATATTACACTATATACTTTTCTCTCCTACTATGCCTCCAACGCTGGCCAGGTTATTCGAACCTTGGCTTGGATTTCAGTCTAGATAAATTCAGGCCTTTAGGTGCCCAATTGTGTCGACCGACCAGGGCAAGCCTTCGAGTTGCCAAACTGCTCCACTCTTTGGGTTTTATGCATGTCTGGCGGGAAAACCACCCAACTACTAAGGATTTTACACATTTGTCTCACGCCCATAAAACAAGATAGATCATGTGTTTGCCCGCCCCACCCTTATCCCTTCTATCTCTCAAGCTAGCAGTAAAGAGACTGCGTAGCCCGATCACACAAATGTCTCAATTTCTATTCTGCATGTAGCGTCTGACAATAGACCCTTCACCTGGCATATTAATAAAGTCCTCCTGAGTGATCTGATCCCGTGTGCCAAAAAAATATATAGTGGAATATTTTATTTTAAATCAAACCAGATTCTGTCTCACCAGTCACCTTGTGGGTCAGCCACAAGGCAACACTTTGGGGTAAACTTATCCAGATTTCGTCTGGAGAATCTATTAGACTTGCCCTTAATTTGTTACGCACTACAAGAGCAGAAAAAAGCCTGCGTTGGTCAGCGGCAAAATCTTACATGCAAAAAGATCACATTGGCTCTATGTTGGCTGAAAACCTAAAGGATGCTTTTCAG
Organism: Rana kukunoris; assembly: GCA_029574335.1. Lineage (NCBI taxonomy): Eukaryota > Metazoa > Chordata > Amphibia > Anura > Ranidae > Rana > Rana kukunoris. Next base: position 218,115,123 of record CM056053.1, on the reverse strand, counting down.
CTCCCCTAAAATTCGTTGCTCGTTAGGAGTCTACACCCAGGATCCGCAGAAAGCACCAACTGAATTCCATAGATTTTATTCAAAACTTTGCCAGTCTGTTTCTCTGGCCGATTCGGACGAGCCACTGTCTTTTCTCTCTGCAGTTAAACTTCCGAAAATTGCTGATACCCACAGGGAAATGATAGAGTCACCTGGTACAGTTACGGAAGTCCTCCAGTCCATCAAGCTGATGAAATGGGCCTCAGTGCCTGGCCCAGATGGGCAAGCAAGACACAAACTGGACGCGGATATGAATACAGTATTAATTTCCGTAATCCCTAAGCCTGGGAAGGACTCTGGCAAGGTCGAAAATTACAGACCAATCTCTTTAATCAACAATGATCTCAAGCTACTTACGAAAATCTAGGCGAATAGATTGACTTCCTTCATTAATACCTACATTCGTAAAGACCAAGTAGGGTTTATCCCTGGTAGACATGGAATGGACCAAGTATGCTGTGCGGTTGACCTTAATCTCTATATTGCAGTCGGGGTGGACAGGGGGTAAATATCAAACTGGTATGCTATTGTCCATTGTTCTCTAAAAAGCTTTCAACTCGATCTCTTGGTCAAATCTATTCGGGCTGCTGGAGGCATGGGTTTTCGGACTCCAGGGCTTTCACTCTGAGCCTGTTTTTATTGCCAGAGGTACTAGGCAGGGGTGTCCCCTCTCCTTCCCATTTGCCATCACGATTGAAACTCTGGCTACTGCAATCAGGTCGGACTCAAATATCTATAGGGTATGTTGCGATGGGAAAATTCAAACGTGTGCATTGTTTGCCGATGATTTGCTTTATTTCGTCACCTCGCCATTAATTTCCCTCCCCAATTTAACCTGTTTCTTACATTCTTTCGAATGGGCCTTTGTCCTCTGGGTGAATTAACACAAATCGGTCGCCATGAATGTTAATCTCCCATTGTCATTGGTCACTAGACTACAAGATGCAAATATAGTGATATGTTTCTATGGTGGGAAACATTAACAGCGCTGTATGGGTTAATTTAAGTAATCTGTGGATCCCAAAAAAAAACACATAAAATCTGCTAAAATTATTTTAAAAAAATCACATTAATAATGATTAGTATGTAAGATAATAATAATAATGTCCAGCAATGAATAAACATTAGCAGCAATCATATATATATATGTTGTCAGATCTGGCTGAATCATTAGCAAAGTCTCTTTAAAGAAATCATATGCTTCCAGTGAGGGGTTAATCTTGTCTGTATCTCTCTGCTCTTTGCAAGGGTGTCTCCCTTAGGAGTTCTACTCACCAGATAGTAATGATATGTGTGCCTGTAGAAATCAAAGGTAAGGTCTCCTCCTCAGTTCAGGTATTCTCATTCCTCTTACTCTCCACCAGGAATCCAAGTTAATGTCACCCAGGTGATTAGTGTTGGTTCATGGAAATTGATTCATGAGTGGTCATGAAAGTGAAGAGAGAGGAGAAGAATATAGTGTAATACAGTTTTATTCAAGATTAAATGCCCCACACTAGCATATGCTTACAGAAGACGTGAGCACAAATCACGAAACGCGCCAGGGCGTGGCTACACGACCAGCGTACAACATACACACGAGGAGTCATCTGGACCCGAGATCCAGCAGAGTAAGCCGAGCTGACAAGCACAGCTACCCGCAGCTATCCGCATTCCAGTGCCTCTTTGATGTGCTGTTTTTATCGCATACACATTGTAAGCATATGCTAGTGTGGGGCATTAAATCTTGAATAAAACTGTATTACACTATATTCTTCTCCTCTCTCTTCACTTTCATGACCACTCATGAATCAATTTCCATGAACCAACACTAATCACCTGGGTGACATTAACTTGGATTCCTGGTGGAGAGTAAGAGGAATGAGAATACCTGAACTGAGGAGGAGACCTTACCTTTGATTTCTACAGGCACACATATCACTACTATCTGGTGAGTAGAACTCCTAAGGGAGACACCCTTGCAAAGAGCAGAGAGATACAGACAAGATTAACCCCTCACTGGAAGCATATGATTTCTTTAAAGAGACTTTGCTAATGATTCAGCCAGATCTGACAACATATATATATATGATTGCTGCTAATGTTTATTCATTGCTGGACATTATTATTATTATCTTACATACTAATCATTATTAATGTGATTTTTTTTAGATAATTTTAGCAGATTTTATGTGTTTTTTTTGGGATCCACAGATTACTTAAATTAACCCATACAGCGCTGTTAATGTTTCCCACCATAGAAACATATCACTATATTTACTTCTTTTCACTATAATAGCTGCTTATCTGCACAAACCTTTTACATAGCGTTAGCTTTACATCACCATAGTGCGCTAGGATCAGATTTACCTAAAAAACAGACTCTGATATTTTCATTCTTACAGACTACAAGATGCATTTTCGTTTGCCTGGAGGTCCGAATATATTCCGAAACTAGGAATTTGTCTGACATCTTCCAAAGCAAATTACCCGCCCTTTAAGAGATTAGAGCAGGACAACCAGGTTTGGGTGGGGCACGATTTATCCTGGCTGGAAAAATCCATTTGATCAAAATTACACTTCTTCCCTGTATTGTATATTATTTTTGGTCCCTACCCATAGCAGTTGTGCATTCTGATTTATCTAAATTTCAGTCAAATTTTGTACTCTATGTGTGGGGTGGTAAGGGCCACAGACTTTAAAACAAGTGTTATACTAATAAAATGGCAGGGGGTTTGGGTCTTCCTCATCTGGCCTGTTATTATCAGGCCACGTAGGTGGATCAATAGTATATGCCCAGTCAGAAAAGCCAGTTTGGATAACGATTGAGAGGAAGGCGGTTAATGGCATCCCATTGGATTATGTTAAATGGCAACCAATAAGGCACAGGGTGCCCATTTTGGCTCCAATGTTGTCTAATTCTTTGGCTGTATAAGAAAAAGTGCATAACAATCCAAACCTAGTTTCACCCTTTTTTCTGCTAAATCACCTCTTTAATAACCCCTTCAATAATTCTGACTTTCTCCCCTGGCCATAATCCTGAGTCTGAATAAGGCTGCTCCAAGCTTAAAATGCCACCATCCGAAATAATTTAAGTGACTAAAGATCCTAATGTTACTTCTTATGAGATGTGTGCACAGGAGGCACAGGAGGCAGACCACCAAGCTCTGAGGAAAGGGGTACGCCCCTGAAACGCGTCAGCCCTAAACATCGATTTTAGATTCAAGTGATTATCAAGCTCTGCTGTTGCTGTTGGATTTCTGCTGTACTGTCTTTTTAAGCCTGATTTTAACTCCACATTGTGAGTATAATGATTGATTTTAATATTTTAATAAAAATTCATTTAGCAGTATCACACTAGGTCGGTGCGCCCTCCATCTTTTTCTTTTTCCTTAGTCTTATGAATTCCCACGATTCTGAGGAGGGCTGCAAGACTCTGGAAGCTATTGTCTAAACAAACTCAACTCATAGCACCTTTCAAAAAAATACCGGAGCGCAGGAGATTTTTGTTTTCGTTTGCACAGGAGGCTAGGCACAGAGGTGGCATATCTACTATCTACAGGCTGCGGCTTGACTTCCCGAAAAAATTCCTTTACATGCGGGCATAGGATTCAGATATAGCCCATGACAGGGATGTTGACCATTGGCACTCGTCCTTTCACTCAGCCTACAAGGGTGTGATGAACATTTCCCTAGGTGGAGTTTAATGCCAAGGTTATGTCATGACAATACATGGTCCCTCTTCATCTTGTCAAGGCTTTACCTGTCTTCTTCGGCTCTGTGCGTCTGAGGATGCGGAGCAGTAGTATGTATCGTTAATGGCGGGAGTGTCCAAAGTTGCGGGGCTTCTGGAACAGGGTTTTTGCTTTGATACCGAAAGTTTCAGGGGTTCATGTCCCCCAGCGACCGCATGTGTCTTTTTTTGTTAAATGAACATATTACATTCCAAACAGCAATACATTTTCTTTATGCTTTTAGCGACTAAGCTTTCTATAGTCAAGTCATGGAAGAAGACCTCTGTGAGCATACTGTTGTACAGAAGAAAGGTATCTTGCATAATGCTCATTGAGCAAATTGCTAGTGTACTTAACAATACTATAAAAAGATTTGAGACCATCTGGAGCACCTGGGCTGACTATGTACAAGTGAGGCTCTAGGGGACTTGTCTATGTTTATCTTGTCCCTGAGGAGCATTACTTTCTTGTCCTCTCTCTGGGTTTTCCCTCTCTTCTCTCCACACTCTCTACAATCTCCTTGCTTTTCTTGCTTATCTGATACTTTCAAGATGTATGGTACAGTATATGGGATTTTTCTCCTGTGAGATCGTTTTAGAGTAGACAGAGTCTGTTAGTTCTTTGATGTTCCCATCAATAGGCTGTTGGTGCTGGGCCAAAAAAAAAGGGATGCTGCATGGTGTACTGAAGCTGGTAATGAATCTTGAGCATGCAAGACCTCCAGGACCAGTGCTTTTGCAAATAGGCGTACTCGAAGACACCCAGCTGCAAAAAGGAAGGATTAGGAAACCTTACATGGTCAAATTACTGTAGGTAAATAGGCAGAGAAGAGGCAGAGAAGAGGCAGAGAAGAGGCAGAGAAGAGGCAGAGAAAAAGCAGGCATGCACATAAGGCACTTGTGTTGCAGAGCAAGTGTACTAGAAAAGCCACGCACGACATAATTTATTAAGTGTCAAAAACACTTACTGTGCAATGCAATAAAAAATGTGTTGCAGCCATGTACTCTGGCCTGCAACAAATGAAAAAAAGAGTTGCAGACATGTCACATCAATATACTCGGCAGTCAAGCGTGCGACCCCAGAGTGGAAATAACCATAGGTCACCATAAGACCAGCTCAGTGCCAGCCCACTAACTACTTTTACCAAGTCAAAGTACCAGAGCTTTAAGAAAATAGCCTTTAGAATGAGGTAGATTACATACCACAAACTTGTGTAAAGAAAGGGGAGCAAGCCATCATACGTATGCAGCGGCAGTCTGGGAGCATTCTGTGATTAACAGTCACAGCAACTAGGTACTGGAAAGCTACTGTGCAAAACCTTCAACCTCTGCAGCAATTCTGGCAGCATACGTCTGTTTCCCAAAGACAACCTCTGGATAGGACGCTGAGCATGTGTACTCAACTTCTTTGGCTTTGGCCGACCATGGGGAGGCCTGATCTGAGTGGAACCTGTAATGTTAAACCACTGTATTGTCTTGGCCACCGTTCTCAGCTCAGTTTCAGGGTCTTGGCAATCTTCTTATAGCCTAGGCCATCTTTATGTAGAGTGAAAATTCTGACTAGAGTGAAAATGCTTGTGACCAGTATGAGAGAGTGAGAGTGATAACATCAAATTTAAACACACCTGTTTCCCATTCACACCTGAGACCTTGTAACACTAACGAGTCACATGACACCGGGGAGGGAAAATGGCTATATGGGCTCAATTTAGACATTTTCACTTGCAGTGTACTTACTCACTTTTATTGCCAGCGGTTTAGACATTAATGGCTGTGTGTTAAGTAATTTTGAGGGGACAGAAAATTTACACTGTTACACAAGCTGTACACTCACTACATTACATTGTAGCAAAGTGTAATTTCTGCAGTGTTGTCGCATGAAAAGATGTAATAAAATATTTACAAAAATGTGAGGGGTGTACTCACTTTTGTGAGATACTGTATGTACCTCGGCCCTAGACCCGTAGGAGCATCCACTTGCATAGTCAAATGTCAAATGTAGGATCCAGGGGTAAAGGGCAAAATTACTGGTTGGCCCCACAACATCTTCATTGCATGGTCCACACACAGCTCCCCTAAGGCAAAGTAAAAGGGAGTATCCAATACAGTTGCAAAATTGAGCCCCAGTTGTTTTGCAGTAGCTGTGGAATCATGCTAGAAATACAAATTTAAAGCGGAGTTCCACCCAAAAGTGGAACTTCCACTTAAACCACTCTTCGCCCCCTTACATGCCACATTTGGCATGTAATTTGTTTTTGGGGGGGAGTGGGGGCTTCAGTAGGAGTGGGGCTTCCTGTCCCACTTCCAACTTCCACCCAGGGACCGCTTAGGTGACACGTCATATCGCCTTTTGGCGGCCCCTCCCTGTAGGTGATCACCTGGGACATGTGACAGGTCCCAGGCGATCGTCTGTCCACTTAAGTAGCACAGCGCTGCTCGCGCGAATGCGCAGTGAGTGCCCGGCAGTGAAGCTGAAAGCTGTCATGGCTGGGTGCCCACAGTTAGAATGGAGGTGCCGGCAAAGAGGGGGGAGAGGAGAGGAGCGGAGCGGCGCTGGATAGTGGAGCAGGTAAGTGTTTGTTTATTAAAAGCCAGCAGCTACACTTTTTGTAGCTGCTGACTTTTAATAGAGAAAAAGAGACCGCAGCTCCAGGCAAATGCAATAAGCAATCAATGTCCTCCTCAAAGACCGTGGGTGCTGGCAATGTACAAGGCAAAAAATCAATGAAAAGAATTCATGGACAGCCGCACACCAAAATAAACCTAAAAAGGTAGCCTTTATTGGTGTAAAAAGGATAAAAAGCACTACAAAACACAGCAAGCAGTGGGGTAAAAACTGACGCGTTTTGCACAATCAGTGCTTAGTCAGAGCTATGACTAAGCACTGATTATTTGTGCGAAACGTGTCAGTTTTTACCCCACTGCTTGCTGTGCTGTGTTTTTTAGTGCTTTTTATCCTTTTTACACTAATAAAGGCTACCTTTTTAGGATTATTTTGGTGTGCGGCTGTCCATGAATTATTTTCATTGATTTTTTGCTGACTTTTAATAAACATAAAAAGGCTGGAACTCCCCTTTTAATAATATCAGGATTTGCCACTCTAGGAGAATAGACATATTTTCTCTGCTCTGAAAGGAACCAGCATGCATGGGAGTGGTTATACTGGGCTGTCCTTACAGCTTTGCTAGAGTCCAATTCTACATTTCAGAATACTAACCTGTGTAACATAATTTAGGACTAAAAATAAATACCATACGGAATATACAGTAAATCATTTCTGCCTTTTGAAATTATGAAGAGGGCTTCCTTATAATGTAACAGATAAAAAAATATTTCAAGGAATATTTAAAAAGAAAAAAAAAAATCAACTTTAGGGAAGACTTTCTAAAACATCATAAAACTCTATTGTCTGTAAAATGCATAAACTTTTGAAAAATATGACTTATTGAGCAGATAACTTACATAAAGCAGTCTTCAGATGATCCAGTATATCGTTTTCATACACAGCCCTCTCTTCCCATATAGAGAGGACCCTAGCCAAATGCTTCTTACAGCTGTCATCTGTTTCACTACGGCAAAATAATTAAGATATTAATAGAAAGGTAAAACTAGAAAACAAAAAAACAAATTAAAGTGGTTGTAGAACTCAAGGTTTTTCACCTTAATGTATTCCCTGCATTAAGGTAAAAAAACATTCTGTGCTGCAGCCCCCCCCCCCCCTTTCTTACCTTAGCCTGATTCGATCCAACGATGTGCACGAGCGCAGCGGCTCCAGCCGCAGTCGCTCTCCCTATTGGACAAATTGATACCAGCAGTAGCCATTGGTCCCGCTGCTGTCAATTAAAAGCTGTAAAATGGGAACGGGGGGCAGGGCTGAGTGCCACAGTCTGTGTCAAAGGACACAGCAGCAGGATTTAGGCGCAAGCCCACACAGGTGCTCCCATGAAAAGCGTCTTTTCATGGGGGCACCCAATGATGAGGAGGAGCCAGGGGCGCCAGGGTGGGGAATACAGAACAGAAGGATTGGGCCTGCTCTGTGTAAACCAATGCATGTTTGTATTTTTATGAAAAAAAAAATCATTTTAAGCTTTACAACCACTTTAAGGGGCTATCTACATAAGTACCGGGATAACTAAACTGATATAGAACTTCAGTTACAAAATGAATGCTGTTAGGCTGGCTCTATGACATAATTAAAGTTGTAAGAGACTATTAGCAAGATCAGCTAGCTGAAGTTGTTAGTCCCCATTCCAAACTGCCAACATGTAGTTTCACTCTGGAAGCTGCATAGTAGATGGCTAGGGCTAGTGTTTGGGTCTAGCTTTGGAGGCTATGTTAGTACAAAGCCCACTCTTAGGTTAAATGTTAGGACCAGGTGGAGGGTTTAGCAGCTACATTTTAGAGGGAGATAAAAGTCACTCTTTTGCTTAAAAAGCAGAGCTCCACCCAAAAACAGAAATTCCACTATAAGCACTTCTCCCCCCTCTCCTGCCACATTTGGCATGTCATTTTTTATTTTTTTGGAGGGGGAGTGGGTACTTAGTTTTGGCAGGTACCAGCTTCCACTTACGCTCGGAGTGCCTAGATGCTTTGAGTGGAAGGTCTACTCTCCTCCTCCCTCCCTACAGTCTTCTGGGGCACATAGGTCCCAGAAGACTGACAGACCATTCAGCATGCGCAATGCACACCTGGCTGTGAAGCCCCAAGCTGTTACAGGAAAAGGAGAGGGAGAAAAGTGACTGTTCAGGTGACCACATCTTTGGATCCTGCATGCACATACCTACAGCAGCGTTCATTATTCTGTTTACACCTGTATGCAAGCCCATTGTGATCTAGCAAAGCTCTGCCACGTCTTTATCTCAGCTTGCATGCCCCCCTTTCCATCCAACACTTACATTTCTAATCATCAGGGAGGCAGCCCACAGGAATGTATGGGTTTATGCTTTAGTGTAGGAGGTGTGGTGTTTTTTTTTTTCACACGCTGCCCATCTACATTATGGCCATTACTTGTCAGCGGCAGAAGCCTTGCACTAAGATCTATCAATTTTTCCTTCCTCATGTAATAGAAGGTGAGCAAATCTGGGAATGCCAATGCAATGTTTTTCATGCTAGAGATCTTAAGCCAAAGTTTGTTGAATTGGCCAATTCTGACACTTCTCATATACATGTAAAAATCTACGTGTTTTTTTGCTAGAAAATTACTTAAAAACCCCAAATATACACTGCTCAAAAAAATTTAAGGAACACTTTGAAAACATATCAGATCTCAATGGGGGAACATCTCATGCTGGATATCTATACGGATATGGACTGGGTAATGTGTTAGGAATGAAAGGATGGCACATCATTTGATAAAAATGAAAATTATCCACCTACAGAGGGCTGAATTCAAAGACACCCCAAAAATCAAAGTGAAAAAATTATGCAGCAAGCTAGTCTATTTTGCTGAAATTTCATTGCAATAACTCAAAATGGTCCTCAGTGCTTGTATGCATGCCTGACAACATCAGGGCATGCTCCTAATAACACGACGGATGGTGTCCTGGGGTATTTCCTACCAGATCTGGACGAGAGCATCACTGAGCTCCTGAACAGACTGAGGTGCAACCTGGCGGCACTGGGTGGACTGAAACATAATGTCCCAGAGGTGTTCTTTTGAATTTAGGTCAGGTGAGCGTGGGGGCCATTCAATGGTATCAATTTCTTCATCCTCCAGGAACTGGCTGTATGCTCTCGCCACATGAGGCCGGGCATTGTCGTGCACCAGGAGGAACCCAGGACCCACTGAACTAGTGTAGGGTCTGACAATGGGTCCAAGGATTTCATCCATTAATGTGAAAAAAAAAATCCTTTACAACTCCTTTAAGGATCTATGATTTAGAATATTAACCAAAAATCCAGAAAAAACATGATACAAATGTTATAAATTGAGTTGCAGTTGGATACGGGTCTGGTATGGATTGGTGGGGAACCCCCACGCCGTTTTTTCGGCGTAGGGGGCGGGTTCTCCTTACAATCCATAGCAGACCTAAGGGCCTGGTATGCCTCCTGGGGGGGAACCCATGCCAGATATTTATTCTATGATGACATTGTCCCCATCCTGGCGCGCTGGCTCGTAGGTGGTCAATCTCGCTGAGAAAGGGAGCGAGATTGACACAATATCGGGTCACCTACTGTACTTCAGCCCATTGAATACCATTGAAGTTGGATCAAAGTAGGAGCCTTGTCCTTACCATCCGACTTTTGACATCGGACATGTGATTACAGCTGCAGTAAAACAAACTTATCTCAGGCCGGGTTCACACTATACTACACGACAGCAGTACTACTTTCATCCTACTTTGCTCTGCAACATCTGTCCTACATTGGTCCTATATCTATCTGACTTTCATGAACAGGATACTACTTTGATCCTACTTTGTGATAGTCTAACTTGTTCTTTGACCAATCAAAGCAATTCCAGAGTGAGATAAATTCCTTTTACTGCTGTGGTAATCACATGTCGGATGTCAAAAGTTGGATGGTAAGGACAAGGCTCCTACTTTGGTCGACTTCAATGATATTCAATGAAGTGAAGTAGCATCAATGTCATACCAAAGTAGTACAGGGAGCATTTTCAAAGTCGGACTGACCCAATGTCGGAGCGTTTGTAGGACAAATGTGAACCCAGCCTATATGGAAGAAAGAGATTCTGTGGACAGGTGTCTTTTATACACACAAGTTATCATTAGGAGCACCTTTTTAACCACTTAAGACCCGGACACATACGCTGCTAAATGACCCAAGGTGTTTTTACAATTCGCCGCTGCGTCGCTTTAACAGACAATTGCGCGGTCGTGCGACGTGGCTCCCAAACAAAGTTTGCGTCCTTTTCCTCCCACAAATAGAGCTTTCTTTCGGTGGTATTTGATCGCCTCTGCGATTTTTATTTTTTGCGCTATAAACTAAAATAGAGCGACAATTTTGAAAAAAAAATCACTATTTTTTTACTTTTTGTTATAAAAAAAATCAAATAAACTAAATTTTAGTAAAACATTTAGGCCAAAATTAATTCAGCCACATGTCTTTAGTAAAAAAAAAAAAATAGCTACCTAGCGGGAACAGCGACACTAATACAGCGATCAGAAAAATGATCGCTTAGTGATGCTGGCAATAGGGAGTGAAAGGGTTAACTAGGGCAGCGATCAGGGGGTTAAAACTTTATTAGGGGGGGGTGGGGGGGCTATCCTGAACCTAACACTAACTGACTTTTACACTGCCTGTCACACGGACACTAAATGCAGTGATTAGATCACTGCATTCAGTGACACTGTGACAGGGGGGTGGGCGATCACAAGGGGTTAATGTGCCTATGTGTGTGTGTGTCAGTGTTGTGTTGGTGCACACTTACTGTGGATGTCTTCTCTCATCAGCAGCGGTGGGAAACACCGCTGCGATGAGAGGTGACATAATTTCCTCCTTCCTGTGTAAACACAGGAGGAGGAACTGACACGAAGGGGGAGCGCTCCCATTGGCTGGGAGCGATCGCGGGGGGGGGCGGAAAACACGGACATCCGCCCGCTCGTCGGCGATCGCTCCCAGAGCCAGGGGGACCGCCGCACGCCGCGGAGGGGGTCCCGATGGGACCCCCGAACCGCACAAAGGCGAGGACGTAAATTTACGCCCTTGTGCGTGTACGAGCCATGTTGTGGCCGTACATAGGCGTGCGGGGGTCCTTAAGTGGTTAAATTGACACGACTAATCTGTGTACCACTATAACCAGTCTGTGGCAGCCAGAATTATTGTTGGTTGGTAGGGGATCAAATACTTATTTTACTCATTACTTATTTTTGGTTGATATTCTGTCTCTATCACTATCACACCTATGATAAAAATTATAGATCCTTAATTTCTTTGTAAATGGGCAAATTTACAAAAACTGCAGGTGATAAAATAGTTCATTTAACCACTGTACACTTTGGCCTAAATTTATAAAAAACAATAATTTATTTGCAAAGTTTCATAATGGAAACAAAGAAAATGTATTTAACAAAAAAAAATATAAAAAACTGTGGTGATTAAAACCACCAAAGAAAGCTATAGATGTGTGAAGAAAATGTTTAAAATTTAGTTTGGGTACAGTGTTCCATGACTGCGCAATTGTCACTCCCTGTATAGTGCAGCCGCCAGTCACGTCGCTCCCAGGCTCCACGATTGGACAGCAGAGCCTGGGGAAAGTCTTGTCAATATTACTATCGCACACGTACCTGTCAAATATGGCTCTTAAAATGGTGGGTGCTGCAGCAATTACCAGCTGGGTCCTGGAAACATCAAACAAGTATACATATTCGCCAGCACACCATGGGTCAATAATCACCGTCCAAACATTTATTTTATTAAGATCAAATTGCAGAGACAAGTGCAATGTTTCAGAGATGCACAGGGCCCCTTCGTCAGGCATGGGATCACCTAAGGAAAGGGGGGGGGGGTACTCTTTCTGCTACCCGCAGAAGTAATCGAGTGCCTGAATTACTGATTGCTTGAATAACTTTAACATGCTTTGTACCTAAAAAAAGCACCTGCAAAGCGCCCTGAAACAGCGGCTCCATTTACTCCAGTGTGAAAGCCCAAGGGCTTTCACACTGGAGCGGTGCGCTGGCAGGGCGTCAGAAGTCCTGCCAGCAGCTTTTTTGGAGTGCATTAGGAGGGGTGAACTCACCGCTCTTAAAGCACCCCTGCCCATTGAAATCAATAGGCAGCGCCGCAGAACTGCCGCATAGCAGGCGCTTTGAACCCTTTTTCGGCCGCTAGCAGGGGTTTCAGTGTTAAAGCTGCCTTCGAGTCAGTGATGTCACAGGAAACTCTGAGAAAACGCTTTCTTTCTTTCTTTGTCCTAGTTCAGGAGTTAACTGTTTAGAAGGCATGTATCAATACGATGTTACAGTAAGCATCTTTTTTATGAACAGATGTTGGTAAATTTCAGTGGATGTATTTTTCAGCAGAAAAATGTAAAGGAAACCAGGGGATTTTAGGTTGTTTTTGGGTACATGTCATGTCACATCCTTTTAAACATACGTCTTCTCAACTTTGCACAATCTGTAGTTTCATTCCACCAACCTGTCCACTTTGTCAACAACACAACTTTCAAATATAGAAGATGTATAGTAGCTAACTGAAAAGTAATCTTTTTGTTGTATGTTATAAAGAGGCCCAAGTCTACAAACAAATAAAAAAAAGAACCTAATTAGGAACCTACCTTGCAACATGTTTGAATGAATCCGCAATAACAGGTGCAAAATCTTTTGTAAATTCTGGCCCTTTTCTCTTGCTGTTTTGAATCACATCATTCGCCAGGTACAGAAATGTCAACTTTCTACTAGGCTTTGCTGTAAGACCAAGAAAAAAAAAAGAAAACAAACAAAAACAGTGAATAAGGTATTAAACAATATTTGAGCACAAGCAATATACCTTTTTTTCTTATGTTCTGTTTTGTCACCTATCAAAAAAACAAGTTAGGCTTTTCAATAAGATCAATCCCAAGAAGCTTGCAGATCAGAACTTCGGGAAGGTAATCTCTCTCATTTTAATCTGCATGAACATATTAATACAAAATGGTTTAAGAACATATCAGCAGCAAGTGCAAAAAAAAGGGAGACCAAGCATTTTAAACATGTTCATTAAAAGGATAGATACAGAATTGCTCTCCAAGCTCCACAGAAAAGCCAGAACTAGGGATGAGCTTCATGTTCAATGCGAACACATGTTCGCATCGAACATTGGCCGTTCGATCGTTCGCCGAAAACGAACAAATCGGGTCGTTCGCGCCAAATTCGAATGACCCATAATTCACTGCGGCGTTGCGCGCTGATGATTGGCCAAGCATGCACCATGACCCCGCATGCTTGGCCAATCACAGCACCCAAAAAACGAAGAGACCTAATTGGCCAAAGCCTGGGTGCTTTGGCCAATTAGGGCTCAGGGCTTTAGCACACGCCCCACACTATAAAAGGCCGCCTCCCGGGCGGCCTCGTGTAGTGTGTTCCGGCTTGCTTAGAGAAGTGAGACAGACAGAGAGAGAGAGAGAGAGATAGATAGAGACACAGTGTCTTTTCACATAGATAGATAGATAGATAGATAGATAGATAGATAGATAGATAGATAGATAGATAGGATAGATCAGGGAGGCTACTAGTTAGTATAGTTAAATGTACAGTTTGTAGAGAATATATTGACATCCCTAGGAGTTGTCAATATATTTATAAACTGTATAGCTTAGCTAGTTCTGCTATTAGTATCTGTCAGGCAGGAGATTGTGCTTGATGCTCTAACGTGTTAGTGAACGTGTGCTAGTTAAATTGCTCATAGACGCATTAACGGTTACTGCACGTGTGCTATTTATTTGCACAGAAAGGCAGTTGCTGTTAATGCAAGTGGGCTATTAAATTGCACAGAAACGCAGTCGCTCTGACTGTGCGTGTGCTGTTTAATACCACTTTAGCGCATTTGGTGTCACCGCACGTGTGCTGTTACATATCACCTGAGCGCATTTGGTGTCACCGCACGTGTGCTGTTACATACCACCTGAGCGCATTTGGTGTCACCGCACGTGTGCTGTTACATACCACCTTAGCGCATTTGGTGTCACCGCACGTGTGCTGTTACATACCATCTGAGCGCATTTGGTGTCACCGCACGTGTGCTGTTACATACCACCTTAGCGCATTTGGTGTCACCGCACCTGTGCTGTTATATACCACCTGAGCGCAGTTAGTGTCACTGTGCGTGTGCTGTTACATACCACCTTAGCGCAGTTAGTGTCACCGCACCTGTTCTGTTATATACCACCTGAGCGCAGTTAGTGTCACTGTACGTGTGCTGTTACATACCACCTGAGCGCAGTTAGTGTCAGCGCACCTGTGCTGTTATATACCACCTGAGCGCAGTTAGTGTCACTGTACGTGTGCTGTTACATACCACCTGAGCGCAGTTAGTTTTACCGCACATGTGCTGTTATATACCATCTGAGCGCAGTAAGTGTCACTGTACGTGTGCTGTTATATACCACCTGAGCGCATTTAGTGTCACTGTACGTGTGCTGTTATATACCACCTGAGCGCATTTAGTGTCACTGTACGTGTGCTGTTATATACCACCTGAGCGCATTTAGTGTCACCGCACCTGTGCTGTTATATACCACCTGAGCGCAGTTAGTGTCACCGCACCTGTGCTGTTATATACCACCTGAGCGCAGTTGGTGTCACTGTACGTGTGCTGTTACATACCACCTGAGCGCAGATAGTGTCACCGCACCTGTGCTGTTATATACCACCTGAGCTCAGTTAGTGTCACTGTACGTGTGCTGTTATATACCACCTGAGCGCATTTGGTGTCACCGCACCTGTGCTGTTATATACCACCTGAGCGCAGTTAGTGTCACCGCACCTGTGCTGTTATATACCACCTGAGCGCAGTTAGTGTCACCGCACCTGTGCTGTTATATACCACCTGAGCGCAGTTAGTGTCACCGCACCTGTGCTGTTATATACCACCTGAGCTCAGTTAGTGTCACTGTACGTGTGCTGTTATATACCACCTGAGCGCATTTGGTGTCACCGCACCTGTGCTATTATATACCACCTGAGCGCATTTAGTGTAACCGCACCTGTGCTGTTATATACCACCTGAGCGCAGTTAGTGTCACCGCACCTGTGCTGTTATATACCACCTGAGCGCAGTTAGTGTCACCGCACCTGTGCTGTTATATACCACCTGAGCGCAGTTGGTGTCACTGTACGTGTGCTGTTACATACCACCTGAGCGCAGTTAGTGTCACCGCACCTGTGCTGTTATATACCACCTGAGTGCAGTTGGTGTCACTGTACGTGTGCTGTTACATACCACCTGAGCGGAGTTAGTGTCACCGCACCTGTGCTGTTATATACCACCTGAGCGCAGTTAGTGTCACTGTACGTGTGCTGTTACATACCACCTGAGCGCAGTTAGTGTCACTGTACGTGTGCTGTTACATACCACCTGAGTGCAGTTAGTTTTACCGCACCTGTGCTGTTATATACGACCTGAGCGCAGTTTGTGTCACTGTACGTGTGCTGTTATATACCACCTGAGCAAATTTTGTGTCACCGCACCTGTGCTGTTATATACCACCTGAGCGCAGTTAGTGTCACCGCACCTGTGCTGTTATATACCACCTGAGCGCAGTTAGTGTCACCGCACCTGTGCTGTTATATACCACCTGAGCGCAGTTAGTGTCACTGCACCTGTGCTGTTACATACCACCTGAGCGCAGTTAGTTTTACCGCACCTGTGCTGTTATATACCACCTGAGCGCAGTTAGTGTCACTGTACGTGTGCTGTTATATACCACCTGAGCGTAGTTAGTGTCACCGCACCTGTGCTGTTATATACCACCTGAGCGCAGTTAGTGTCACCGCACCTGTGCTGTTATATAGTATTAATTACTTTTTTTTTATAGTCCTCTTATGTTGTGCAGGGACATTTCTAAACATGTGCCACTACTATAGACACCCAGCAGGTGTGATATTTATAGGATTTTTTTTTTCACTTTAAGCATCATTAAAATGGCTGCTCCGGAAAAAACGTCCGTTTTAAAAAAAAAAATTTCCATTGATACATGTTCCCTGGGGCAAGACCCGGGTTCTGAACGAAGTTTTCCAACATTTAATTGAATTTTGGTCTTTAAAACGACCGTTTTTAATTCGAACGTTCGGGTCCCATAGACTTCAATAGGGACCCGCGGTCTGTTCGAACGCTCTGGTGCAAACCGAACCCGGGGGTGTTTGGCTCATCCCTAGCCAGAACCAGTTAATTCATTTTTAACCAGACATCCTTAGTATACAACTCCTGAAAGGGATAAGCACGAGGAATCAAATGGAGAGACAAGCTAACGATTCATTCACTCACTTTTCTTCAGTTGTAGCTCCTACCCACTTAGCTAATGAAGAGGTCAAAAATCTTGTTAAAATTAGCCTTGACTTTGTCAAGGAGTGACATGTCCCCCAGACTATTGGGCTGCAGGTTGGTAAGCCAGATGCACCTAGCAATGAATAAAGGCGTTACACCATGCCCATTTAAAAACAAACGTTCCCAAAACATTTATGAAAACAGCAAATAACATCAAGCCAACTCAGTTTCTTTTGTTTTTAAGATTGTAGCAAGAAATCAAGAAATAGGACCAGAAGATTGGTGCAAGCCTAAGACCCCTTTCACACTGGGGCAGTTTTCAGGTGCTTTAGCGCTGGAAACATGGGCGTCCACTCCATAGGGCAAGGAAGGGTGTTTGACCCCCCCTGAGATTGTAAGAGAAGACACTTGACTCTCACTTGAAACAGTGAGAGCAGGACGGGCTTGGTAGTGCAGCAGCGATGAGACATGCTGACAGCGCAGGGAGAGCTCAGTTGGACTGACCCATTGTCACAATGCTGTGTGTCTCACTCTGTTAAATTGTAACATCCCAGTGAGTACAACCACCCCCCTTCCACAGAAATGGAAGAGGCTGCATCGGCTCTGCCCCCTCCCTCCCTCCCTCACCTCTGTTCCCATGCTCTGTGCACAGCCTGTGTGCTGCTCTGAAAAACCACTTGAGATCCGCCCCACGTCTAAAGACGTCATTTTTTTGAAGATGGATATCTTGGTAAGAGCTTTCTTTTGGTGGTATTTGATCACCTCTGCGGTTTTTATTTTTTGCTCTATAAACAAAAGAGTGCGACAATTTAAAAAAAAAACATAATATTTTTTACTTTTTGCTATAATAAATTCTCAGTTTAGGCCGATATGTATTCTACATATTTTTGGTCAAAAAAAAAAAAAATCGCAATAAGCGTATAGTAATTGGTTTGCGCAAATGTTAAAGTGGCTACAAAATAAGGGATAGAATTCTGACAATTTTTTTTTTTTTTACGGCGATCTGCGAATTTTGTCAGGACTGCGATATTGCGACTGACACATCGGACACTTTTGACACATTTTTGGGACCATTCACATTTATACAGCGACCAGTGCAATAAAAACGCACTAATTACTGTATAAATGTGACTGGCAGGGAAGGGGTTGACACTAGGGGGTGAGGAAGGGGTTAAATGTGCATCCTGGGTGTGTTCTAACTGTGTGGGGGGAGGGGACTGACTGGGGGAGGTGACCAATGCTGTGTCCCTGTGTACAAAGGACACAGCATCAGTCACCTCTCCCTGACAGGACGTGGAGCTCTGTGTTTACACACAGAGCTCCACGTCCCTGCTCTAAAACTGCCGATCGCATGTACCTGACGGACATCGCGACCGCCGGGGACGCGCGCCGCCATCGGCCCCCCAGTGGCCCGGAGAAGACGATGTCGTCAAATGACGGCTGCTGTGATATTCAGATCCCATTTGTCGCCGTCATTTGACGATAAACAGGGATTCTAGTGGTTAAAGAGACATTTTTTTGTTTACTTTTTTTCTTTCTTTTGCATTTAAGTCTAAATATGAGATGCGAGGTCTTTTTGACCCCAGATCTCATATTTAAGAGGACCTGTCATGCTTTTTTCTATTACAAGGGATGTTTACATTCCTTGTAATAGGAATAAAAGTGATAATTTTTTTTTTTTATTTCAGTGTAAAAAATGTAAAAATAAATTAAAAAAAATAAGAAAACCAAAAAAAATTTTTTTTTAGCCACTTGCTTACTGGGCACATAAACCCCCTTCGTGCCCAGGCGAAATTTCAGCTCCCGGCACTGCGTCGCTTTAACTGACAATTGCGCGGTCGTGCGACGTGACACCCAAACAAAATTGGCGTCCTTTTTTTCCCCACAAATAGAGCTTTCTTTTGGTGGTATTTGATCGCCCGTGCGGTTTTTATTTTTTGCGTTATAATGAAAAAAAGAGCGACAGTTTAAAAATATATATATATTTTTTACTTGTTGCTATAATAAATATCCCATTTTTTTATTTTTTTTAATATTTTTTTTTCTCAGTTAAGGTCGATACGTATTCTTTAACGTATTTTTGTAAAAAAAAAAAAAAAAAATCACAATAAGTGACTGCTTTGCGCAAAAGTTATAGCACCTACAAAATAGGGGACATAATTATGATTTTTTTTTTTATATTTTTTTTTTACTAGTAATGGCGGCGATCTGCGATTTTTATTGGGACTGCGATATTGCGACGGACACATCGGACACTTTTGACACATTTTTGGCGCCATTCACATTTATACAGCGACCAGTGCTATAAAAATGCACTAATTACTGTATAAATGTGACTGGCATTGAAGGGGTTAACACTAGGGGGGTGAGGAAGGGGTTAAATGTATTGCCTGGGTGTGTTCTAACTGTGTGGGGGGAGGGGGGTGACTGGGGGAGGTGATCGATGCTGTCTCCCTATGTACAAGGGAAACAGCATCTGTCACCTCTCCCTGACAGGACATGGAGCTCTGTGTTTACACTCAGAGCTCCACGTCCCTGCTCTCTCACCGAAGATCGCGTGTACCCGACGGACATCGCGGCCGCCGGGTACACGCATCGGATCCTCGGTGATGCGTCGGGACTGTTTTTCCCCGCCGCGCGCCACAGGGGGGAATTACAAGTAAATCACGTCCAAAGACGTGACCCCGGCGCCTCAGGTCCGCGCTGTTCACGTATTATGTCAATAGCGCGGACCTGAAGAGGTTAAAAATGCCCCGTCCCTACGAGCTTGCACGCAGAAGCGAACGCATATGAGAGTAGCGCCCGAATATGAAAACGGTGTTCAAACCACAGAAGTGAGGTATTGCCACGATCATTAGAGCGAGAGCAATAATTCTAGCCCCTCTGTATCTTAAAAAATGCAACCTGTAGAATTTTTTAAACGTCGCCTATCAAGATTTTTAGGGTAAAAGTTTGACGCCATGCCACGAGCGGGCGCAATTTTTAAGCATGACATGTTGGGTATCATTTTACTTGGCGTAACATTATCTTTCACAATATATAAAAAAATTGGGCCAAATTTATTGTTGTCTTATTTTTTAATTCAAGAAAGTGAATTTTTTCCAAAAAAATGCGCTTGTAAGACCGCTGCACAAATACAGTGTGAGAAAAAGTATTGCAATGACCGCCATTTTATTCTCTAGGGTGTTAGAAAAAAAGGGATTTTTAAATACAGCTTACCTGTAAAATCCTTTTCTTGGAGTACATCACGGGACACAGAGCGGCATATTCATTACTATATGGTTTTTTATATGGGTTATATGGAGTACCTTCAGGTGTGGACACTGGCAATCTCAAACAGGAAGTCCCCTCCCTATATAACCCCCTCCCCTAGAGGGAGTCCCTCAGTTTTGTAGCAAGCAGTATGCCTCCCAAAATGGTCACCCAAAAGAGGGGTGGGAGCTCTGTGTCCCGTGATGTACTCCAAGAAAAGGATTTTACAGGTAAGCTGTATTTAAAAATCCCTTTTTCTTTCTCGTACATCACGGGACACAGAGCGGCATATTCATTACTATATGGGATGTCCGAAAGCAATGCTTTAATGAGGGGAGGGAGACATCTTCCAAAGAAGGATTTAATTTTAGAGGTATACTCAGATACTAGTAAATCCAACTTAAACGAGAAATGTAAATCTCAAATCAAATCAAGGGAGCCCCCTCAGATCCTGAGGAGCTTGAATCGCGGCCTGTAGTACTGACTGCCCAAAGGCTGTATCCGCATTCCTTCTTACGTCCACTTGATAAAATTTTGTAAACGTGTGGACTGATGACTACGTTGCTGCCTTGCATATTCGAGCCATAGAGATCTGATGATTTGCTGCCCAGGAGGTGCCCATGGCCCTGGTAGAATGGGCCTTTACCGACAAAGGAGGAGGCACCTCTTCAAACCGCAGGCCCGAACAATTAATTGTTTAATCCATCTTGCGATGGTGGATCAAGCGGCTGCCTGACCCATCTTGGGCCCTTCTGGTAAAACGAACACCACATCTGTTTTCCGAACCTTCTCTGTAGCTTTAAGATAGGCCCTTACGGCCCTGACAATATCCAACGTATGCAGCAACCCCTCTTTTCTAGAGGTGGGTTTTGGAAGAAGGATGGAAGTACCACATCCTGGTTCAGGTGGAAACTGGATATAACCTTTGGTAGAAAGGAAGGATGAGGACGGAACCCCGCCCTATCCTTATGCAAAATGAGATATGGTTCCTTACAAGATAAGGCTGCCAATTCCGATACTCTCCTGGCCGAAACTATGGTGATCAGAAATACCGACTTTCTAGTCAGTAAAACCAAAGGTACCTCAGCCAACGGCTCAAGGGGTTGTTTCTGTAGAGATGACAGAACAAGATTTAAGTCCCATGGACAAAGTGGTGACTTGACAGGAGGATTAATACGCAAGACCCCCTGTAAGAAGGTCTTTACCAGCGAGTGGGTGGCCAGCGGCCTCTGAAACCACACTGACAGAGCTGAGATCTGTCCCTTGATTGTGCTTAGTGCCAGGCCTTTATCCACTCCTAGCTGGAGAAAACTTAACACCCTATCAATAGTATATTTGCGGGAATTCCATCTTTTGGATTCGCACCAGCCTACGTAGTTCCTCCACACCCTGTAATAAATCACTCTGGAGACCGGCTTTCTAGCCCTAATCAGGGTAGGGATTACCTGCCTAGACAGACCTCTACCCCTGAGAATCAGGGATTCAGCCTCCAGGCCGTCAAATTTAGACGCTGTAATGTAGGGTGGAGGATCGGGCCTTGTGAGAGTAGGTCTGGTTGTAGAGGAAGAGTCCAAGGGTCTCCCACTGCCATCTTCAGGACTAGTGAGTACCAAGTCCTCCGGGGCCAAGCCGGAGCTACTAAAATGACTGGCTTGTGCTCCACTCTGATCTTGCGCAACAGGCGAGGGAGTAACTGTAGCGGAGGGAATGCATATAGAAGTTTGAATTGATGCCAAGGGCAAACCAACGCATCGGTTCCGCAGGCCATAGGATCCCTCGTTCGAGACACGAACCTGTCTAGTTTCTTGTTGAACCTGGATGCCATTATATCTACGTCTGGCATTCCCCACCTCTGGCAGATTGTCTGAAAGACCTGGGGATGCAGAGACCACTCCCCTGGCGACAGACTCTGGCGACTTAAGAAGTCTGCCTGCAGGTTGTCCACTCCGGGAATGAATATCGCCGAAATGCAGGGTACATGAACCTCTGCCCACTGAAAAATCAAGCTCACCTCCCTCTGAGCGGCCCGACTCCTGGTTCCCCCTTGGTGGTTTATGTATGCCACCGCCGTGGCATTGTCTGACTGGATTCTCACCGGGAACCCCTTTAATCTGGAGGTCCATGCCAGAAGGGCTAGGCGAGCAGCTCTGATCTCCCAGATATTGATGGGGAGCTGCCTCTCTGCTTTCACCCCAGTTCCCTGGCGAGAGGACCCCTCGAAGACCGCCCCCCCAGCCTGCCAGGCTGGCGTCTGTGGTAACTACCTTCCAGACAACAGGGCTGAAGGATTTTCCCTTTAGAAGATTCTGGGGGTTCAACCACCAGGCCAGGCTTTGTCGGACCCTTGATGATAGCGTCAAAGGGGACTCTAAGGCATGTGCCCTCTTGCCCCAGGCTGCTAGAATGGCTGCCTGTAGGACGCGAGTGTGGATCTGAGCGTATGGTACTGCCTCGAACGTGGCCACTAGCTTGCCTAGTAATCGCATACACAGGCGAATAGTTGTTTTTTTCTTGTTTAGAACCAACTGAACCAGCCCCTTGATAGCCTCGATCTTTACCAGGGGCAGGAACACTCTTTGCTGTTCTGTGTCTAACCTCATGCCGAGGTATTCCAACTGCTTTGTAGGCTGGAACGCTGACTTTCCCCGGTTTAGGACCCAGCCGAATTCTTCGAGGTACCGAACCATGAGGTTTACTGCCTTTTGCAGACCCGGTCGTGAGTGATCTACGATTAAAAGGTCGTCCAAGTATGCTAGGACTGTGACCCCTTGGATCCTTAAATTGGCCAGAACTGGGGCTAGGATCTTCGTGAATACCCGGGGGGCCGTGGCCAGCCCGAAGGGGAGCGCCCTGAATTGGAAGTGTCGCTGCCCCACCGCGAAGCGTAAAAATCTTTGATGCGACTGAAAGATTGGTACATGAAGGTAAGCATCCTTATGTCTATGGAGGCCAGAAAATCGTCTTTCTGAAGCGCGGCGGCTGCTGACCGGATGGATTCCATCCGGAAGGAACGAACCTTTAGGTAACCGTTTAACCTCTTTAGGTCCAAGATTGGCCTGACATCGCCGTTGGGCTTTGGTATGACAAAGAGATTGGAATAGAAACCTAGCCCTTGCTCTTGGGCTGGCACCTCTATTATTACGTCCTGGTAGAGCAGGTGATCCAAAGCTGCCAGCAATGATGCCTTCCTTGCTGGATCCCTTGGTAGCCTTGATTCTTGAAAATGAGGCGGAGGATACCTTAGAAACTCCAGTCTGTAGCCTGTGTTTACAGATGCCCGGATCCATTTGTCGGGGATCTTGGCTTCCCAAACCTCTGAGAAGAAACGAAGCCTTCCCCCCACCCGCGAGAGTGGGGGCGCCCCTTTATAAGGCAGACTTAGGGGCTGTCTTTGTCGGCTTGCGATACCATGGCCTCTTACCCCCAGGGGCCTGTCCCTGCGATCTACTGTTAACGTTGGATCGTGCAGGCGGCCGTCGATACTGCCTGGAATTTGAGGGCCCCGAGACAGGAAAGAGCTGCCTTTTAAATGTAGGACCCCGGAATGTCTTTTTGACCGGTAAAAGGGTACTCTTGCCATTTGAAATAGTCTGAATATATTTATCCAGATCCTCTCCGAAGAGTCGTCCTCCATGGAAGGGAAACCCTGCCAGAAGCTTTTTGCATGGGGGCTCCGCCGCCCAGTTCTTCAACCATAAGAGCCTTCTCATGTGCACCAAAAATAGTGATAAACGAGAGGCTTGCTGGATGGAATCTTTTATAGCATCTACAGCAAAACACAGAGCTCTGGGAATGTCAGAAAACTCTTCTGCTTGTTGGGTAGGCATGTCCTTTAACATTTCTTTTGTCTGGTCTTTTAACGCCTGACAAACACCAATTGCAGCCACAGCTGGCTGTACCACTGCTCCTGCCGTAGCAAAGGATGCTTTTAAAAGTGTCTCTAACCTTTTATCAACCGGATCTTTAAACATATGTATGTTTTCCACCGGGCAAGTTAGTGATTTATTCACACATGAGATGGCTGCATCCACTATTGGGAGCCTCCACCTCTTGGAGAATCTTTCCTCCATGGGGTAAATGACCGCAAATCTTTTCGGTGGCAGAAAAATCCTGTCCGGCCGTACCCAATCCCGAAAGATCAATTCCTCCAAGAGAGGATGGACCGGAAACACTGCGTTGCTTAACGGAGCTTTCAAAGAGCCCAGAGAGGATACCGGAGGAACCTGAGGCTCTGGCAATGGTAAACTAAATGCCGAGCGGACCATGTCCGTCAAAGACTGTACCCACAGTCTTTCTGTCTGGGAGTCTGAAAATGGTTCCTCAGAGGCAGATCCCTCAATCCCTGAACCCTCTTGGTTCAGGTCTAGTTGATCCTCCTGTGATTCCAATTCCTCCGGAGAGAGAATCTCAGCATCTGAGGATACACCTCTTGGTGATGGGGATCTAACCCGTTTCTTACCAGGAATAGCTCTAGCGATCAATGCTGCTATTCTCTCTTCTAGCCCCCCTAGGGATACGGCTAGCATCTCCTCTGTGATAAACACAGGGCTGGGCTGATCTGGGCCAGCCTCCGCACCAGATCCCCCTAATGGCTCATCCAAGGCACCCTTTATGTTAATAGGTTGCGGGGAAAGTATCGGCATATCATCAGAATCAGAAGGGGAACCCCTTTGTTTTTTGGTCTTTTTTGTACCCTTTGACCCCGAGCCTTTGGAAGCCATAATACAAAATCGAGGGACTCCGCCCACACAACAGACTGTAGTGGCCAGGAGTACAAAACCAGAGTTTAGGGGACAATAGATCACTAATGCCCAAAAACTGATGGGATCTCGTATGTTTTTCTCTTTTTTTTTTTTTAAATATATATTATATATATTTTCTTTTTTAGAAACATACAGTGACCCCAAACTTAGTTTGCCAGCCTCCAACCTGTATGCAAAAAGGGGGATTTCTTGGCTTAACAAAAAAGGCATTGGAACAAAGTCCAGCATGTACTACCCCTCTTCCGCCACCGGGAGTCACTGTTCTGCCGCTCTGCATCCTCTCCTTCTGAAATCAGCCTCAGACTGAGCACTGAAATTGCCTGCTGATCTATAACAGCACAAGGCGCGCCCCTGTATGACGCCGCAGGCACGCCCCCCCCCGCCCTCCTGTCTGAACGGCGCGAAAAACGTCTATAAGACGTGCGCGCGCACGCCGGAACAGGAGGAACATGGAGGAGCCGCGCTGCTGGAGACCCAGGACTGCAGAAACAGGCGGCATATTCAAACCCCCGGCCAGGTAGGACTCCAAAAGGCCCCTAGGGATCCTTACTAGTCCTAGGAAGAAAGCAGCAGGTTAGCTAGCAACACATTCTTTAGACAGGGGAACCTAGTGATGGGGGAAAAAGGTGTCATTCTGTCTCTCTTAGACATAGTGAGCAAGGTTGCCCATGCAGAGCATACTTAGGCTGTCCCCCCTTTTAGGTTACCCCGGAGAGCCTGCTGTCGAACCAAGTCCCGCAGGCTCCCCCTTACCTGCTCCATGCTGCAGGATGTTTGTCCAGCAAACTGATCCAATCTTCTCCCATCTCCGTGGGTAGCGTAGTAGACCTTCAGGCCCTGGGGTCCTATGAAGGTACCCACTGTCCTGGACCTATATAGCACCCTGGCAAACAGGAACTTATGGTTTTTACAAACTCCAAGTCCTGGGCCCAGGGTCCAGCCCTCCAAAGAGGAGCATTATAGGCAAAACCCCACGGTTTGGGGCCCGGGTACTGTCCACTTTGGCACTGAGGCTCCTTGGACAGATCCGGTTAGCCCGCCCTTAATCCCAAGGATGTGGAGCAAAGCTATTCCGTGACCAACACCTAAGACACTGGCGAAAAAACTGAGGGACTCCCTCTAGGGGAGGGGGTTATATAGGGAGGGGACTTCCTGTTTGAGATTGCCAGTGTCCACACCTGAAGGTACTCCATATAACCCATATAAAAAACCATATAGTAATGAATATGCCGCTCTGTGTCCCGTGATGTACGAGAAAGAAAATATATATATAATGTTTGGGGGTTTTAAGTAATTTTCTAGCAAAAAAAAATGTTTTAGTCTCGTAAACACTGAATCTGAAAAATAGGCTCGGGTCTCAAGTGGTTAAACAAGTAGCTGATAGCTAAAGAGCCTCTGACTAACCTACTGGGAACATCAAGTGAGTTATCAGCATTGTCACTGTGTGCCCTCTCTTTCCCAAATCTTTCACTCCCCCTCTTTCCTCTGTTGTCCTACAGCAGTCTTTCATTAACCCTATGCTGATAGTTGGCTTCATCATGTTCCTTTAGCCAGGGTTTTCACTTGTGTGATCATAGACATTGCATGTGATTTGAACCGCATTGCTGTGCAAATCACATGGATGTCTGTGCGATGCAAATTCAGCCATACAAACTGTATGGCTGAAATGGCATTTGCACCATAACTGTGCAGCACCCTTTTTTGGAGTGGGTGGGTGTTTACCAGTGTTGCTCATCTTACTTAGTAATTAGTTACAAATTACTTCTCCGAAAAACGAATTGCGTTAGTGACTCAGTTACTACATTGAAAAAGTAATTAGTTACTTAGCAACGTAACTGTGACTTCTTTTTAATATTCTACAATGCAATTAGGTTCTATAACATCTTTAATATCAAATATGTTTATATTAACTGATTGAACAAGAGCGGCGGCAGCAGTAGCATAGCGTGGGCCGTCAGTGCCCGGGGCAAGGCAAGTAATTTGCGCCCCCTAACGTGCAGACTTTTAGTACTCAATGAGTCCATTCGTGCCCCCATCAGACTACCCCCATAAATCAGTTGCCACCGGCACCACCCTTATATCAGGTGTCCCCATCACAGTGCTACTTTACATCAGGTTTCTTCATTAGAATCCCCCTTTACATCTGGCGTCTCCCATTAGTATGCCCCTTTAGATTAGGTGTGCTCGTCAGAGTGATGCTTTACATCTGGTGTGCCCATTAGAGAGGCCCTTACATCAGGTGTGCCCAGAGTGCTCCTTTACATTAGGTGCCCCCATCACAGTGCCACCTTACATCAGTTGTCCCCATCAGCGTGCCCCCTTAACAAAATAAGGGGCATTCTGATGGGCACATTTTATGTTAAGGAAAATCAGTGTGTCCCTTAACATACTGTAAAATGTGCCTATCAGTGTGCCCCTTAACATTAAATATGCCTATCTGGGATGTTGACAGCTGTAGATTGAGTGTATACAGCGGCTCCATCCTTGGATACTACGGTGACAGTATCCAAGGATGGAGCTGCTGTTACTCTCCATCTACCTAAGCAGCTGGACATCGCTCCTGCAGACTCCATACCATTACACCACAGGCATCTGTCTCACTCATATCCGCCAGTGTAGCTACCGCTCTGCCCTCCACCACAGAGCCCGAGC
Source organism: Rana kukunoris (assembly GCA_029574335.1). Classification (NCBI taxonomy): domain Eukaryota; kingdom Metazoa; phylum Chordata; class Amphibia; order Anura; family Ranidae; genus Rana; species Rana kukunoris. The sequence goes on along the minus strand of CM056053.1, from coordinate 218,087,784 downwards.
ATGACCCCACTGACGATAATAAGCATCTTAAGTATGAATATACAAAAAAAACATACTTCTCCTTTAATCCTGCCATGTAACGTATCCCTCAGGGCATTAGACATGCCAAATACCTAGCAGGATTCATCATTTAACCCCTTACATGCTGAAAGCCCTGAGGGATACATCATGAAGCTCAGTAAGAGGGGGGGGGGGGGCTTAGAGGGGGCTTTTGGCATGTAATGTATTAACACGTGGCGTGACTCTCCCTAACTAATTGCTGCTGCACCGTCGGCTGCTCCATCATGATCCATCTAACATGGCTCCCTGCCTCCCCTCACAGGCTCACGGGTCTTGACTCACCTTTTTTTGTTGCCACAAACATTGCCGACTCGGCGCCAGGAGGAAGGGTGGAGCCGCGGGGAGAAGATAGGGAAGATGCGGCGTCGCACCGATTAGGACGGTGTTATTGCCGGCAAATGCCGCCGATTTGAGATGCGATTTCACATGTGAAATCGCATCTCAAATCAAACTAAATCATACCCAGTGTGAACCTGGGCTAAAACCTAGAAGCTGATTGGTTACTAAGCACAGCTGGAAAAGATCTGGCACACTCAAGTTTTAGTAAGTGTTTACTGGGTCAGATCTGATCAGAAGTAGCTAGGTGTAAACGGACACAAGTTCATTTACATCCACCTGGCTAGAGGAGAATGTTGGTTTCGCGGGTCTGTTTTTCAGGCAAACCCGACATTCTCCTCTATGGGCAGTTTGACAGCCCTTGTGAAAGGGGCCTAATACTAGATGTGCTCGCTGTGTGCTCTGTATGTAGCCCCAGCTACATGCAGTATACAGTGCTGTGTTCTGGCAGTGAGATGGAAATTTTGGCCTGGATTCACAAAGGAGTTACATCGGCGTATCTTCAGATATGCCGCCGTAATTTTAAATGTGCGCCATCGCATCTTTGAGCCGATTCACAAAGCGAGATACGCCAAAAAACATGGCTTCATATGTCCGACGTAACTTGCCTATGCCGGCGTATCGTGGGCGCATGGTTATGCTGGACGCATTCGGCATTCCCATTATAAATATGCAAATGAGCAAGATACACCGATTCACGAACGTAGATGTGCCCAGCTGCTTCATAAACACGCTTTGCGTAAGGCTTACGTCCGGCGTAAAGTTACCTCTGCTATATGAGGCACAGCTAATGCTAAGGTATGGGCCAGGGAACGACGCCGTGGAATTTTACGTAGTTTACATAGTATGTGAATAGGGCTGGGCCTAGGTTATGTTCACACGTCGTAGGCATTGCGCGCCAACGTCACTTAGGCATTCTATCCGACGTGATTCTGAGCATGCGCACTGGGATACGTCCACGGACGGCGCATGCGCCGTTCGACCCATCATTTGCATGGGGTCACGGTTCATTATAATAAAACACGCCCACTGCCTTGTTACTTTGAATTAGGCGGGCTTACGCCAGCTCATTTACGATACACCGCCGTAACTTAGGTAGCAAGTGCTTTGTGAATACAGCACTTGCCTCTCTAAGTTGCGGCGGCGTAGCGTAAAGAAGATACGCTACGCCCGCACAAAGATGCGCCCGGGTACGTGAATCCGGGCCTTTCTGTTTATCTCCCAGAACAAAATGAAGTCAGGCTGAACACTGCTCAGCCATTTACAGGAAGCTTTGTATTCTTTGAATGAATACAAAGCTTCCTTTGATTGGCTGAGAATCTCAAACTCTGCTGTTTAGAGGAAGCTTTGTATTCATTCACTAAACTTTACGAAAAGCTGGAGATACGCTTTGGAGTAATTTCTCTATAAACCAAAAAATTATTGTATAAAAACAAACAGACCACATCCATTTATGTCAGCAAAAGAGAAAGAAAGCAGACCTATTTCATTTATCTGCAGCCATAAGCTGACTCATATGTAAACAGACATACGTTTAAATCTGCCTACCAATCTTTCTAAAAACTGACAGATCCAAATTGAACGCTTGTTACTAAGGGCCCGTAGTCAGGGCTGTCTTAATAAGAGGGCACACCTGGGCACTGCTCAGGGGCCCCAGCTGCATGGGGGGCCACTGTACCTTCCCCAAATCAGCTGGTCCTTGAGCCCAAAATTGGGGGCCCCATGATGGCACTGAGAGTGATGGATACACAGGCGAGGCAGGCTGTCAGTGGTGCACCGTACTGTGCAGAATGATACCTATTACGTCATAGCCAGCAAGAAGGGGTGGGCCAGAGGGCCAGTGATGCTCTGACCCCACCCCATGCAGATTGAATGGTCGGCACTCAAAGGCTGCAGGATAGGAGCTGGAGTGGGAGCTGTTGAGACAGCAGCACTGAGAGCTCACCTCCGGAAGTAGGATGAATGGAGACTGCGCTTAGGAAGGGTAGTATGAATGAAGAAGGACTGCAGCCCCCCCTAATTAGATACCCCAAATGAGGTGCTAGAAGAATATGTGATGTATGGTGGGGGTGGTGGCGTTGTCCAGGTATTCCTAAATAAAAATAAATACAGGAAACCAATACAAGACCATATTATAAATATTTAAATTATATATATATATATATATATATATATATATATATATATATATATATATATATATATATATATATATATATATGTGGGACATAAGGGTCCTTTCACACGTGCGGTCCGTTTTTCGGTCCGCTCCGTGTGTCCGTCGGCTCAGCGGGGGGGTCTCCGCTGAGCTGTCGGGCGGACAGGGCGGTCCCCGCACACTGTGCAGGGACCGCCCTGTCTCTCCTCCGCTATCCCCTATGGGGAATCGGATGGAAACGGACCGTCTGTCCGTTTGCATCCGATCCGTTTGGCCGGACGGAAGAAAAATAGGACATTCTTTCGTCCGAAAAAACAGATGCGGATCTGGCGGACGTTAGCGGATGCATCATCCGCTAACGGATCCGCTCCCATAGGGAAGCATTGAGGTCCGTTACCGGACGTCCAAAGAACGGACGAACGGAACGGACGTGTGAAAGAGCCCTTAGTGTGCTCTACCAGAGGTGTAGGTATCCCAGATACCAGGCTGATATCTGCTAGACTAGCAGTGCAGCTATTGGTGTGAATATATGTTCCCAAAATAGGTATGTGACGCTAGGGGAGCTGTAGAGCCCCCTAGTGGGTGAGGTGTAACAACCTCAAGATGTATTGTATAAATAAAAATACAAATGTGCTATTGAGTAGAATACCGTAGTACAGTGCAATATCCCAAACTGCCTGTATATACTTGTAAATATTACAATGCATACATTCCACAGGTATAATGTGAATCAGCTGCCATCAAGGCAGGAAAAAACTTAAATAACACAAAAAACGTGGCTAGTGGGTCAAGTGGTAAAGTCCAAAAAGTTCATATCAATGGGTGTTCTTATAAGGTGCAACAGTCCTTAAATACTGAATCATCAACAAAAATGGCAGGGTGTTTCCGCTGTGTTCCGGTGCTCCCCCACCAGGTTCCCCACTCACCAGATTCACTAAACCCTGCAGGGGTAGGGTGCATGTAGTAAATCACTGGGGTACTGGATCTTCCTCCAGTTACACTGTGTACCTTGGATGTGGATCCAGGAGATGGAATATAACTGTTTTAAGGTCCTGGTTCCTCCGGGGGAAGAAAACACAAGCTCCCATAGCCCGATAAGTAAAAAATTGGTTTTATTAGCACTACCACCCGGTCCCGGGGGGTGCAACAAAAAATATGGGTTAACAATATTGCATCACAATGAACTTGAGGCAAGATAAAAACGAGGGTAAAAAAGATAATATGCAAGAACGAACAGAAAAAAGCATGCTTCGCATTGTGGATGGTGTCATGGTGAGCCTAGCTATCCAGCACTGTTTTCACCGAATGGCTTGGAATACCCAGAGGGATGCTCCCTCCTCCACCCCTCCTTCTGCCTACTTGAATGGTATAAGTGAGTGCAGTGCTGGAGGTGGGCACAGAGCCAAAAGTTTACATGCAATGTATCTCCACTGGAAAAGGGGGTAGTACATGGATGAAATAATGGTGCTGGGGTATATCAAGGGTGTATGGGGGAAAACATTGCTGAAGAGGGATCTGGGGTGTAGCAATGCTTGGGGAAGCTTCGCTGGCTATAGTGCTAGAGATATCAGGGAAAAAGAGAGGCCACAGTGTAGGGGGTATCAGGGATGTAGTGGAGTCATAATACAAGGGGTATCTTATGGTATATGGTTACAGTGCTGGGGGGAATATCTAGGGTGTAGAGGGGTCAGAGTGCTGAAAGGATACCTAGGATGTAGAGGGGTCTGAGTGCTGAGGGGATATCTAGAGTGTAGAGGGGTCGGGGTCAGAGTGCTGGGGGGATATCTGGGGTGTAGAGGGGTCAGAGTGCTGTGGGAATATCTGGGGTGTAGATGGGTCAGAGTGCTGGGGGGATATCTGGGGTGTAGAGGGTCAGAGTGCTGGGGGGATATCTAGGGTGTAGAAGGGTCAGAGTCCTGGGGGGATTTCTGGGATGTAGAGGGGTCAGAGTGCTGGGAGGATATCTGGGATGTTAAGGGGTTAGAGTGCTGGGGGGATAGCTGGGGTGTAGAGGGGTCAGAGTGCTGGCTCCTACCTACTTGATGTCGGTTTACCTGCACTGTCTCCATTGTAGGGGCCCCAGAGCATTACTTTGCCCAGGGTCCCATGATGCTATTAAGATGTCCCTGCCCTTAGTAACCCATCATAGCAGGCATACTACTGAACAGGTAAGCTGTTCTCATCTTTCAGGATTTCACTTACATTTCTTACATCTCAGTTTGAATCAACTAGAGTGGCTCTCTGTCCTTCATTGGTGGTGATGTAAACATTTATTTATATAGCACTAACAGCTATACAGGAAAAAAAAAAAAGAAGACATTTCAAGGCTCTAGGGATAGGACAGCCCTGCTCTTGAGAGCTTACAATCTAAAAGATGCATTAGGGTGTTCAGACCACACCATGTAGGTTTTAGGCTAGACCCTTTCGTTTGGGCATCTCCTTCAGCTGTCTCTCCTTCTGTGTGTCCGTCTAGAGCCTGAACAAGACATCCAGAAGATTTAATTAGACCAAGAAGTCCCAGGCACAATCTTGCCTGAAGCATGGCAAAGCGTTCAATTATGTCATAGGTTCTTACAAGACATCTGCCATAGTTCACGTTCGCAGATACTTTGGCCGGGATTCAGAAACGATTTACGTTGGCGTATCAAATGTGCGCCGTCGGATCCCTGCGCCGATTCACAAAGCAAGATACTTCGAAAAACATGGCTTCAGCCGTCCGACGTAACTTGCCTACGCGGCCGTATCGTGGGCGCATAGTTACGCTGGACGCATTCGGCATTCCCATTTAAAATATGCAAATTAGTAAGATACGCCAATTCATGAAGGTAGATGCGCCCGGCCGCTTCATATACGCGATTTGTGTAAGACTTACGTCCGGCGTAAAGTTACCCCACAAATAGCAGGCACAGGTAATACAAAAGGTATGAGCCAGGGAACGACGCAGTTGAATTTTAATTCACGTACGCCGTTTACGAAGTACTACTAACACTGCTTGCCATAATGGCAAATCAGAAAAATGTAAATAAAAACGTACCATACTATGGGGCATTTACTAAAACTGGAGCATGCAAAAACTGATGCAGCTCTGCATAGAAACCAATCAGCTTTCAGGTTTTATTGTCAATGCCTAATTGAACAAGCTGAAGATAGAAGCCGATTGGCTACCATGCACAACTGCACCTGTGCTGCAGGTTTAGGATCACTGTACACTAGTAGCAGAAAACAAAATTGATAGAACTACGGTCAGAAATGCAACATTAAAATGCTCATGGTAGCTTGCTTTATTGCACAAGATTTTAGGAGACCTTATGGGCATTTGCTTTTACAAGTGTTTTTTTTTACAAAACATTTCTTTTTCTGCCTAAAAAATCTAAAAATCGCACTGAAGTTTTTTTTTTTCTGCCTCTAAAGTCTCCTTTTGAAATAAAACCCCCTAATGTGCATGGACACATAGGGTAACATTGAGCTGCAAAACTCCTGTAAAAGGAGCATTTTTTTTGTGCATGTGCATGGACCCTTAATAAATATCCCCCTATGTCTCCTTTGCAATAAACTTGCTGTCAGGAACCATGAAACAGACAGACAGAAAATGCAGTAAAAAAATCACACCTTTTAATAAAATGGTAAAAATGGTACAACTGTTAAAACGTAGTCAAAACATAGTAAGAGTTCAGTAGCCAAATCGGGTAGTCAGAACAAGCCAGAAAATCAGGAAGCCAGAGATCAATGTGGTCAGAGGCAGCAGACAGAATCGGGAAGCAGAAAGGACGTTAGCCAGGCAAGTCTTCAACAGGAACACAGCAGAGAGTCTCTAGATATGTTGACCATGGCAAAGACATTGAAGAAATGAACCAGGCAGTTGAAATAGCCAGAAGGGGCTAGCTGTGGGCTTGACTGGTGAGCATCAGATGATCAACAGATGAGCCACTGTGGAACGATGAGTCCACTGTGGAACGATGAGTACTGGCAATTAACTGACACCTGAGCACAGAGAAGGAAGAACTTAGAGTCCAGCCCTGACAGTACCCCCTCCCCCTCGGAGGACCATCAGGTTTGAGGGGGAAATGTCTATGGAAAACACAGGAGAGGACAGGCGCATGTACGTCTGAGGATGAGACCCAAAAGCGTTTCTACGGAGTGTACCCTTTCCAATTGACCAGATACTATATGCACCCACAAATCCTGCGGGAGTCAATCACTGAGTGCATCTCATGCTCCTCATGGTTCTCTACCTGTATCAGGTGAGGACGTGGTACTGAGGTGGTGAAGCGGTTGCACACTAAAGGTTTTAATAAGGAGACAATAAAAACATTCAAAATACGCATGTTAGAAGGAAGGTTTAATGTGTAAACCACTGGGTTGAGCCTACGGAGAATACTGAAAAACCCAATAAATTGTGGTGCCAGTTTCAGCGAGGGAAATCGGCGTTGAAGGTTACAAGACCCTCTCCCCAACCTGGTAGGAAGCCGCAGGTAGGCGTCAGCGGTCAACATGGAGTCTATACCTCTCACATGCACATTTCATGAACTCTTGGACCTGCACCCAAGCGGAACGAAGATCGCAGGAACTCTTTGAGGAACAAATGAGTCAGGCAACATAGATGGTTGAAAAACATAATTCACCATGAATGGAAACAATCAAGAAGCAGTATTGAAGGAACTATTGTGGTAGGAGGTCTGACCAGTTATGGTGGTCAGAAATAAAGCATCGTAGAAACTGCTCCAAGCCTTGGTTGGCTCGTTCTTCTGCCCCATTGGACTGCAGGTGATATGCAGAGAAGGAAAGCTGAATTCCTATCTGTGCACAAAGGGCTCACCAAACCTGAAGACAAACTGCGTACCCCTGTCAGAGATAACCTTGGGTAACCCATGTAACCAAAATATCTCCAGAGCAAAAATGGATGCCAGTTCTTTGGATGTGGGCAACTTCTTTAGTGGAATACAATGTGACATTTTCGCGAACCGGTCAACTACCAGAATAACTGTGCTGCTCTGGGAGCTGGGTAACTCCACAATAAAATCCATAGACAGGTGGGTCCAAAGGCCTCTCTCCATTGGGTATGGGTTGTAGGAGGCCCACTGGAAGGTTTTGTGGTGGGCACACACGGAACAAGGGGCTACAAAGGCGGTTACATCAGCAGGAGACTAGGCCACCAGAATTGTTGAGAAATAGCCCAAATTAGATGATTCTTCCCTGGGTGGCCGGCCATCTTGGGAGAATGGTAAGTTTGGAGCAAAGCAATGCAGAGATTCTCAGGGATAAAGCAGCGGTCATCAGGTTTCTCGGTAGGAGACTGGATCCGAGGGACACAAATTCTGTCACCCAAAAAGTAAGGTGAGGTGAGGTGAGGTGAGTACAGTAGCCAGAATGGAATTGGGAGGTATTACAAGAACAGGCATGACTCAATCTTGGAAAGTGGAGAATGCATCAGTCCTTACATTCTTAGTACTGGGTAAGAATGAGACTATGTCATTGAAGCTTGACAGAAAATCAGCCCACTGCGCTCTTTTGGGAAATAAATATTTAGCCGCAGACAAGAATGATATTCTTAGTGTCAATCAAAATGAGGACCAGCACAGTGGTACCTTCGAGGACATGCCTTCATTTTTTAAGAGCTAAAATTATAACTAACAATTCTCTGTCCCCAATCTCTTAATTGCATTCTGCAGGAGACAATTTCTTAGAAAACTAGCTACAAAGATGCATAGCACTCTTGGAGGTAGGACATTGAGACAGAAGGGCGCCCACTCCAGTCTCGGATGAATCAACCTCAAGAATGAAGGGTAGCGTAGGATCAGGATGTGCCAGCCAGGGCAGGACTTAGGGTGGTGGGGACCCCTGGTCTGGAGTAACTTTCGGGCCCTACCTTCTATACATTACTTTAAATAAAACAAAATGATACATACACAAGCTATGTATTCTCCCACTTCAAAGAGGTATGCCTAGGGAAGCAAAACAGCATAAAATGAATGTGTGTATGAGGATAAATAACCTAATATCACCAGAAAGAGCCTGGCAAGGAAAGAGCTTCCTCTGTACCTGTCAGATGGAGAGGGATCATATAATTCCGCCATACAAGCCATCATGTTTGTCCATCGGTAGTCGTCGCAGCTATAAATAGTGTCATTTGGATGCCCGCATATGCGCAGAAGAATGAACGGGCGTAATAACATCATCGTGACCGCGTCGCATAATGATGACGCATAGTCATCAATAGTAAGCATAGTGTTGTCAAGAAGGACATGATGTATACTGCGCATGGGGACAAAAAAGCACCGACACAAGTCAGAGTGCAATGTTTTCAAAGGGCTCATCCCCCCTCCCTTCCTGGCAAACTCTCACAAGAGTGATAGAGAGAGAGAGGAAAGAGAGAGCTGTGCATGAAGTCATAAGCCTAGGCTTTTTGCCAGACAAAAAAAAAAAACAGGTGGGCTGTATATTTACTGGCAGAATTTTTTTTTTACTATCCAAAGTTAAAAACAAGGGCAGATGGAAAGATGAAAAAAAGGTTCCTCTTTAACCACTTCAGCCCTGGAAGGTTTTACCCCCTTCATGAGCAAGCCATTTCTTGCGATATGGCACTGCGTTATTTTAATGGACAATTGCGTGGTTGTGCGACACTACCCAAATAAAATGTATGTTCATTTTTTCTCACAAATAGAGCTTTCTTTTGGTGGTATTTGATCACCCCTGCGTTTTTTTGCACTTTAAACAAAAAAAAATACAATTTTGAAAAATATCTCTTATAAAACATACCCAATTTATTTTATTTTTTTAATAAAATGTCTTTATCATCAATTTAGGCCAATATGTATTCTGCTACAGTGGATATAAAAAGTCTACACACCCCTGTTGAAATGTCAGGTTTCTGTGATGTAAAAAAAAAAATGAGACAGAATTTCAGATTTTTTTCCACCTTTAGGCTCCATTCACACTAATGCTTTTTTTGAAGCATTTTTCAGAAATGCAGGGAAATTTTTTAACATGGTTTCCTATGGAACATGTTCACGTCAATACTTTTTTGTGCCTCTGCGTTTTTGGAAAGGGTCTGGGACCTTTTTTTCCTGCAAAAAGCAGCTTTTTGCATGTAATTAAATTCAATGGACCCACATCCAAAACGCAAGTACCGCGTTTTTACCGCGATTTGCATTTTTTTTTACCTGTTTATAGCTGGTCGTTAAAAGGAAATGTAAAATGACCTTTCTAAAAACGCATTGATGTAAACATGTTCCATAGGAAACCATGTTAAAAAAAAATTCCCTGCATTTCTGCAAAATGCTTAAAAAAAAATCATTAGTGTGAATGGAGCCTATATGTGACCTATAAACTGTATAACAAATGGAAATTTTGGAGGGAAGTAAAAATAAAATAAATATGGTTGCATAAATGTGCACACCCTTAAACGAATACAACGCTCATTTTTTTGGGGTATGGGTCTATCAACATGGCACATCTTAACTTGGCAATATTTGCCCACTCTTCTTTGCAAAAACATAACAAATCTTTTAGATTACGAGGGCATCACCTGTGCACAGCCCTTTTCAGATCACCATACAGATTTACAATCGGATTCAGGTATGAGCTCTGGCTGGGCCATTTCAAATCTTTAATCTTCTTCTGGTGAAGACAATCCTTTGTTGATTTGGATGTATGCTTTGGGTCGTTGTCATGCTGAAAGATGAAGTTCCTTTTTATGTTCAGATTTATAGCAGAAGCCAGAAGGTTTTGTGCCAATATTGACTGAAATTTGGAAATGTTCATAGTTCCCTCTACCTTAACTAAGGACCCTGTTACAGCTGAAGAAAAACAGCCCCAAAGCATGAAGATGCCACCACCATGCTTCACTGTGGATATGGTGTTCTTTTGGTGATCTGCAGTGTTGTTTTTGTTAAACCTTGGTTTAATCAGACCAGAACACATTTTCCCACATGCTTTTGGGAGACGGTCAATGTGTTTTTGCAAAATTTAGCCACACTTGGATGTTTTTCTTGGTAAGAAAATGCACTCTACCCCATAGCCCAGACATATGAAGAATATGGGAGATTGTTGTCACATGTACCACACAGCCAGTGCTTGCCAAATATTCCTGCAGTTCCTTGAATGTTGCTGTAGGTCCTCTTGGCAGCCTCCCTGACCAGTTTTCCTTTTGATGCTTTGGAAGCTCTCTGCGGACCATGGCTTTTGCTGTAGGATGCGACTAAGAAAATGTCAGGAAAGACCTACTAGAACAGCTGAACTTTATTTGGGGTTATTCAGAGGCACTTTAAATGATGGAAAGGTGTGTACTAACTCCTATTTAACATGAGTTTAAATGCAATTACTTAATTCTGAACACAGCTCCCCAGTTATAAAGATTTCAGTTTGTTTTTCAATTGCGTTGTTCAGTTTATTGATCACATTAAAGGTTGAAAAAGTTCTAAATTGATTCATCTTTGTCTCTTTTTTTACATCACAGAAACCTGACATTTTTACAGGGGTGTGTAGACTTCATATTTTTGGTAAGAACATTCACAATAAGCATATACTGAATGGTTTGCGCAAAAGTTATGCCCTAGTTTGTAGACGCTATATTTTTTATCAGTAATGGAAGTGATCAGTGACTTATAGCGGGACTGCAACATTGCAGCAGAAAAAATCGGACACCAAGTGCCACTTTTCATGACACTGGCAGTGAAGGGGTTAACATCAGGGGCTATCAAAGAGTTAAATGTGTCCCCTAGGGGGTGCTTTCTAACTGTCACAGAAAGGTGTTCTGCCTTGTTTACATCTGTCTGCCTTAGGAATGACTGGCGGGTCCCAGCAGACATCAGGCCTGCTGAACCTGATTATTGGCTCCCGCTGTGTTGCATCACGGCATGAGCTGCGCCTCAGATCAGGAAGTAGGTTTTTCTTTTGCACTAAAAAGCCACCCTGCTGCAGTATATGTACATGGGGCGGTCCTTAAGCGGTTAATAACAAATATTCAGTATCTATTCTGACACTCCCAGGCTGGGTTCACACCGGAGATCGCAGTGGCTTACAGCAGGAGTGGCTCTCCATTCACCGTTTCAGCCTGAATTCAAAATAAAAGACACACAGGACTCCTGTGCAATTCGCACCGGAGCCACTGTGGAGATGTGTGAACCAGCTCCATAGAGAGCCGGTCAAAATCTCCTGACATGCAAATAAAACCGCATCCAATTCGCAATAGTGTGAACCCAGCTTTAACGTGTTTAACTTTGGATGTAAGCTCTCAGATTGCACCAACAGATCTTTGCTCAATGGTAGAATCCAAGGTGGCTCTTCTGCTAACATTTTCAATAGCGAGAAACACTCTTTTCGGCCGGTGCATCATACTCTGCTCCCCATCACAGACTGCTGCGGAAGTGCTGTGGCGGCAAATTGCGCATGCGCGATGCGTTCCAAACGCATCTGTGATGCGTTCCAATGCATTTACGACATTGCACACCAGCGAAACCTCGTTCGGCATCCAGGCTCTTTCCTTAACATCCCTGTGGATTGGAGGATGTTAAAAAAAGAGCCAGGAGGCCGAGCGAGCGCACCGACTGGCCACTTACCTCTAAGTCCTAATCGCCAAGAATGACGGCTTCGCTGGTGAGCACTGTTGTAAATCCATTGGAACGCATCACAATTGCGTTTGGAACGCATCGCGCATGCGCAGTTGGCCGCTACGTCACTTCCGTAGCATTGTGTGACGGGGAGCCGAATATGACGCGTCACCGGTCGAGGGCTTAGCTGTATAAGTAGTTGTCGAGGTGGAAAGGCATAAGTCAGCTTGAAACTCCATGGAAAACCCGAGGAAATCTGTCCCCAGTGCTTCCTTCTCTTGCAGGAGAACAAAAAAAAAAAACGTATTTTTCTGTACGCTGCTGTGGCGACCAGATCCCCAACCGATGTCCCTCTCTCTCGTCACCATCCTGGAGGATGACTTGGGAAAGTACACTTTTCAAACAGGCATACCTATATGATTATATTATCCAACCTAGAAATAAAGGAAACGTGCAAAAAAAAAAAAAAATGCAATAAACTGCCTAACAATCCTCATAAGTTACAACTTTATCTAGAATATCATGTTTCCCTTATGATGTGCACTAAATGTTAATTTAAAGATTTACACTCAACATGTCAAGTAATTTAATCCAGGGAGATTGTTCCTTTATGTGTGTAATTGAGATTGAAATTAAGAGATACATATGTATATATAGATATATCTCAATCTATCAGTTAATTAGCCTGAATTGAAAGCAAACAAGGGAAGGGAACCATGCAATCAGTCACAATTCCTTTGAGGGTTGTCCTCAGGGGCTAATTATTTCTTCTGTACCATTACACTCACTAATGTTTCTTACCGCAATATAAAATACATCATTCTAGTTCCAGAGCTTTCCCAACCCCTTCCTGAGTTTTTTTTGGAGATATTACACACTTTATACATTTAAAGTGGCTGTAAAGTCAAGTTTTTCATCTAAAAAACCTTCTGTGTGTAGCAGCCCCCCTAATACTTACCCAAGCCTGTACCTCCTACAGCGATGTGCACGAGTGTCTTGGCCATCCAGAACTCCCTTCCTGATTGGCTGAGATTCTGCAGCAGCGCCATGGGGAAACTGTAAATTAAAGTCAGTTTGCCAATCAGCAGAGAGAGGGGCGGGGCCAAAACTTTGAATGGACACACAGCTGTGGCTCAGGTATCCCAATAGCAAGCTGTTTGCTGTGGGGGCACTCGATAGGATGGAAGGGCCAGAAGCACCAGCAAAGGGACCTGAGAAGAGGAGGATCTGGGCTGCTCTGTGCACAACCAATGCACAGAGCAGGCAAGTATTATTATTTTTAAAGAAAAAAAAAAAACGTGACTTTGGTATCACTTTAAGCTTTTGTAAGGTATGTTTCATTTTCACAATACTCAGGGCAAATTTTACATAGTTTATGCATCTTATGATAGATACTCAAAAATAATTAGCAAAGCCATTTGAATAACAAAAAATAAGGCGGCACCGCTGGTGGAAAGCATCTCCATGTGTATCACAACTCTAGCTACTTCTAATGCACCAAAAATATAGCAGTATGGTGGCTGATGACGGGTTTTACTGAGGTACACGATATGTGCTCCTTATGTTTTTGTAACTTAAAAAAAAAAAAAAAGAGCATATACTGATAAGAGGCATGGAGGAGCTAAGCTATGAGGAAAGATTAGAAGAACTAAATTGTTTGACTCTTGAGAAGGAGAATTAGGGGGGATATGATCCACATGCACAAATATATAATGGGTCCATATAGTGAACTTGGTGTTGAGTTATTCACTTTACAGTCAACACCGAGGACAAGGGGGCACTCTTTACGTCTAGAGGAAAAGAGATATCATCTCCAAATACGGAAAGGTTTCTTCACAGTAAGAGCTGCGATAAAATGTGGAACAGACTCCCTCCAGAGGTGGTTCTGGTCAGCTCAGTAGATTGCTTTAAGAAAGAGCTGCATACTTTCCTAAATGTACATAATATAACCGAGTACTAAGATTTGTAGGTAAAGTTGATCCAGGGTAAATCCGGTTGCCTCTCGGGGGATCAGGAAGGAATTTTTTCCCCTGCTGTAGCAAACTGAATCATGCTCTGCTGTTTTTTTTTTGCCTTCCTCCGGATCAACTGTGGGTATGGAGTTGGGTGTATGGGATTGTACTGTGTTTTTTTTGTTTATTTTTTTTTTCTGTGGCTGGACTGGATGGACTTTTTTCAACCTAACTATGTAACTGTATACAGTAATATTAGTGTTACAGAATATTGCTTTTTTGGGGTAATAGGTTTTCTTCTTTGTGCTGCCTAAAAATTTTACACATACGTGTGAGTTTAATGTGACATACATGTAAATATCATAATTTTTTCCACTAGAGAAATGACGTTTCGAAGCATGCGCCCATCGGAGAGCGCGCTTCTTTCTCAAGCAATGGGTTGAGAAAGAAGCGCACTCTCCGACGGGCGCATGCTTCGAAACGTCTTCGCACACCCAGTGACGTCACCGGGGCTCACGCTGTGCTCCGGGTTCTACTCCTACCCAGTCTTCCGTTCCAGCTAATTTCCACCTGTTGTATGAATGGAAATAACACAGGAGACTTTACCCGGCAGCACTATCAGCACATCAACTGGCACGGTTGGACGTCACATCCTCTTCAATTTGGGATCGTTTTGACCGTATCTCTACATTGGATTTTATTATTTTTAATGTAAGTTTACACTGTTTTTTGTGATCTAATAAAGCTTTACAGTGCTTAACCAGGAGGCGCATTCTGTTTGTTTTTTCTTGGAGGGGATGCAGGCAACACCTGCAACTAGCTCCAGGAGTGTCAGCCCAGGGGATGCACCTCCTTTTGATGCCCCAGACCCGAGTCATCGCCATGACAACTGAGGAGCAGAACCCTGGGCACGAGGCCTGGCCCGCGAGAGGGCAAATAACTGTCCTGAGGACAACCAGTGCAGCTCAAAGTCTGAGCCTTTTTTCTTTAGGTGACATGCTCAGAGGCATGTGCCGTGCACCTGTAAGGGCTTGTCATGACGGCCAATGGCAAGATCCCTATTTTATTAATTTTTTCACAGCACCATCAGACTGCACACGGTCAGAGTGCAGAAGTGGTGACTGGACACCAGTTTGCAGGGGCAGGGTTTGCCTGCTTGTGCTACGGTGCGACTGGTGTGTGACCCATGTATCCAGGCAGGCACAAGGACATTTCTGCAAGCAAGGCGTTCATCGGGGAAAGGTTCTCCCCATGACTGTGTGAATGTGGTATGAATGGACAGCAACATCATTGGGGCCTTGGCGTGGTGTTGCTGCTACCAAGTCCTGTGCGGTGGACTTGGGCTAAACCAATGTGAGGTGGATGTGGTGTGTGTAAGCTAGGAACCACAGTGGTGTGCATTGTCCATGTACCATGATGAATGTGTGTGTTTAACGTGCAAAGATGCGTTCCACGAGGCAACTCCCGACTGCTGTTCCTTCAGCAGACGGGGTAGCCTCGGGCAGCGGGGGACTGTGTCGTTCGGGGGTCAGGTCATCACATGTCAATCTGCAGGCCCTTTCTCATGGCGTAGTTGTGCAGCACGCAACATGCACCGATGATCTGGCACACAGAGTTTGGGGAATACAACAGGGCCCCCTCCGGACTTATCCAGGCATCGGAAACGGGACTTCAGGATGCCAAATGTGTGCTCCACCACTGCACAGGTGCGTATGTGTTCAGCATAGTATCTTTTCTTGCCTCTGGTTTGGGGATTCCGTTATGGAGTCAGGAGATGGGGCCCAAGTGCATATGCCGAGTCACCTGAAAGGGAAAAGACAGGATTGCCGTGTATGTGCCCCTCGTGATGTCTGCATCATGGGGTCGGACAGTCATGCCTGACACCCATGTCACTTACCAACCAGATGTCCCTGTACACGTTCTGTTCGAATTCTGTTGCTTTGACGGTATATGTAGCTGTCGTGGCTGGCCCCTTGGTGTTTGGCACAGACGTGCCATATGAGGCATTGGGCATCAGCTATCACCTGTACGTTGATGGAATGCCACAGCTTACGATTGCGGTATATGTGCTCTGTGGCAAGGGGGGGGGGGCCCGCAGTGCCACATGTGTGCAATCAATGGCCCTGATGGTGGAAATCCGGCAATTCTGTAGAAATCCTGCATTGCCTTCTGCCGCAGATGCTCATGGGTCGGTTTGATGATGTGGTCGGACATGCATGTGAGGATTGCGGGGACAACCTGGTGCACGCATCTGCTCATGGTGGATTGTGACATCCCAGACATGACTCCACTTGTATGTTGGAAAGATCCACTGGCGAGGAAATGGAGTGTTGGCAGTACCTTGACTAGTGGCTGCACTGCATGTGAGCGTCCAATCTGGCTGGTGATTTCATCATGCAGGGCTGTGGCTAATTCCAGGATGGCATCAGGGCTGAATCAGAAGATGCAATACACCTCCGATTCCCCCATGCCAAAGACATTCATGCGCGTTCGGTAGATCCTCTATGACCATGGCTGCCCCTGGCATACAGATGTGTTGTCCTGCAAGTGTGGTTGCTCAGCATGTCAGTAACGGTGCTGCTGCTCTTAAGCTGACATGTGCACGTCTGTTGCCAGGTTGCACCTTCATTATAGGGAATAACTGCGCCGGACATATAACTTTTGCGCACCTCGCTTTCGTGAATCGCCATATTTCCCTCATTTGCATATTTGAATGCCTAATCAATGGGAGCAGCACCGTGCGTCCAGCCCATATGTGCGCCCACGCTACACCAGCATATGCAAGCTACGTCGGCGTAGGGTGGTCAGTTTTTAGGCGTATATTGGTTTGTGACTCTCGCGCACACATTTGCACTTACGACGGCGTAACGTGAATCTGGCCCTTCAGCTTTGCATACAGTGCAAATGCAGTGTGTGATCATGCTCTGACTCACTTGGAAGATTTTCCTAAATAATTACGGCAATGCCTGAGTTTTAGGTGTGCTACAGCTTTCATTTCCAGCACTGCAAATATTGTATCCTTCTCTTCTCTAAGTGTGGTTAGAAAAAGATATCTTTGTGAATTTGGGCAAGGGTCAAAATGAAAGGGAAGGCGAGCATCTGACAGATTCAGATACACAGTGTAATAACCTGGCCAATTGAATGATTTTAATGCTAGTACCTTTTTTTTTTTTTTTTAGAGGCTTGCGAATGAGTATAGGATGAAACCTTTTAGAGCCAGACTCGTGACAATGCATGGATGGCGCAAGTGGCACACGTGTACAGCAAAGCGGATACTTTTAATTCCAAGGGCTGAGTGGTTTTGATAGGGCAGGGCTTAAGGCAAGTATTTCCTAGCATTATTTTTTACCTTTTTGGGTAGCAAGGAATTTTTTTTTTTTTTTTTTACTTTGTGATATCGCTAGCAGGCATGTAAAAATTATGAAGGAACAGCTACTGGGAGGAGAAATCACTAGGGTGCCAGGTCAGTTCCTAACAATGTAGTTCTGCCCCCCGGACCTACACCTTTAAGAGTCCTTTCCCTACACATAGCATGAAGCTCTTAAGAGTCATGACAGCAACAATTGTTTGCTGAGAAAGAAATCAATGTACAGTACCCATGCACACAAAGTAACAGCACTGGCACTACTGGCTACTAAACTGCCATCACCCAATGTCCAGCCAATAATTTAATACATTTTGGATACAGCGGAGCATTAGAATCCATCAGGCTTTTACTGATATCAGGGCCTCCATTAGAAAAATGTACTCTCACTTTTTGTCCTAGTTTCACCAGACAGGATGTGAAGGTGGATCTCGAACAGCAAAACCGACAGAAATAAAAAACATATTTTAGGGGTAAGCAAGAAAACCCTCCTACATTTCTATTTCTTTCTGTGCCTGTTACAGATTTTCCCTGGTTTCCTGTCTGGTGAAACCTTTGTCAGGACAGGAAGAATCTCTAATGGAGCCTTAGACTGCAGTTAAACCCAACAGGCATTCCATTGCTTTCCAACTATATTTACAATTAGAAAAAAAAAACAGTTTCTCTTTACTTTAAAGGATCACTAAAATAATTTTTTATTTTTTTTTTGCTAAACAGATTACCTTACCTTATAGCAGTCTTGATTTCATGTCCTCATTGTCCGTTTTTGCTTCGAAGTAGCTGCAATCCTTTGCTCAACTCCACACTTCCTGCTTGTCTGGCTCCTTAGTAAAAAATCTCATGCAAGCTTCTCACTGTGGTCTAAGACGTGCTCGTCCCCGTTCTCTGAACTACAGCACTGCGTGTGAACGTGCAGCAGAGAATTGAAGGGGGTGTGAGCATTGTGTGGCTAAGACCATAGTACCTCCTCCCCTTGAATAACTTTTGTTTCTTCCCTGCACTGCCCCGCCCCTTTTGTTTCTGTACATCACCCATAAGAACACACTTGCTGGCTGTGTGGGTGGGTTGAATAACTTGAATATCGTTGGGCGGTATAGTGGGAGGTATAGTAGGCGGTCTATTAAAATAAGTGCACAGAGCACGCGTCCCGTTTTTTTTTAACTGCGCATGCTCAAGGCATACTGCGAAATGTAGCACCCAGCATGACGGCGACATCACTCTCACGTACGAGCAGCGAGAATCAGGAAGTGCAAGGCAGAAACGAAACCAGATAGATGCAGGTAAGAGATATGATGGAATTTAATTGCTTTTCACTTTAAAAAAAAAAAAAATCACTAAACTATTATGTCTGTATAGGCTACCGCAGGGCATTTTAGCAAATACAATTTTTTTTTTTCTTTAGTGATCTTTTAAGTAGGGCCAGTCTTCTTGTTTTACGTTTCTTTTGTGCAATTTCTACCCCATCTTCTTGTTGGTAAAATGTTCTCATCGTAACACAAAGGGAGGAGAAATCTGTAAATGCAGCCCCATGTAGCAGTAAATCCTGAAAGTTATTTTATTATTTATTATTATTATTTCCCTATTCTATCCATAACTAAAATAAAACGTTTTGATACTTTATCTGAGCAGAACAATACCTTTCAACTCTGGCAGATTTGTTACACTTGTGTTCTACCTTCGATCCGATCCACAAAAAAAAAAAAAAGTATAGCAGAGCAGACACGGACATGCCATCCACCCGCTCATTGGGGCTCGAGGCCGGTTGCCAAGTCACTTAAGTGGCCCCTGCGCTTCAAAAGGTTGGGCACCCCTGCTTTAGGCAGTCTATTTAAAGAAATTCTCTTTCAGAAACTAAAATCTCCACCATGGTGCAGAGGGATCTATTTGCAATTATACAAAACTTTATAGAAGTAAAGCTACCTTAATTAAAAGGATGAGTACATTATTTTTTTTAATACAGCCAATACTGGTATTGGTTTTGCAGAATGGTATTTGCTAAATCTCCCAGCCATGGGAGACAGCTCTATAGAAGTCTATGAGGACTGTCTGATTAGGTACAGCCAGTGTAAAGAACATTTCACAGATGATGTACTGTACTTGTGGCAGACTGCAGAATTGAGGCAATAATACATTTGGAATGGAGAATGATGGGTAAATGGGGGCAGAAAGGAACAGTAAGCGGAAGTTTTTTTTACCTTGAAGCAGAACTTTACTCACCTTGTTCTCCAATGGCACCTCGCTGTCCACCGACATCTTCGGCTCGGTGGTAGCTTCCATTGGACTGCCCAATATGTCGTCACTCCCGTGGGACTTCAGTCAGTTCAGCATTGCCAACATTTTGACACAAGTGCACAGCTCAGTGTACAGTGCAGACAAGCAGGTAAGGAACTTTAATGCAGAAGAGCAAATGGTCATTTGGCAGGAGGGAGGGGAGAGAAGTGCCGACGGAGGACTCGAGAAGAGGAGAATTGCGGCTGCTCTGTGCAGCAAACAGCTTGCTGCTGTGTATGTGTCCATTCACACAGAGAGCGTGGCTCAGCCCAGCCCCCACTCTCGCCTCACTAGTTGTGATTAACAGTAGCAAGCTCCCACTTCTGTCTCAGCCAATAAGAAGGGAGAGACCCAGAAGCACCACTGCTCTTGTTCACATCGCTGGGGCATAGAATGCATGAAGGTAAGAAACACTTGAGCCTTTGCAAACACTTCAAAAATCCTGCCTGCCCACAATTTATTCATTAAAAAGCCAGCTGCATGGCTGCTATGCTGACCATTTTGCTTCACTACATTAAGTTAACCACCGGGCCATAGCTGAATGACAGCTACAGCACGGCTCGCTAAAACGGGAGTATACATGACCACCAGGGCATCACGGAGAATGTGAGCGATCAAACAAACCGGTGTCATGTCTGGTTCCTCTCTGTACAGTGTAAGCAGAGGGGAGTTTGGTTGCAGCAGCTCTGTTGGCTGGATCTGTAGTGCTCACAGCACTGTTCTGTGCCCATTGCAGCTTCATCCATCTACAATAAGCAATGCTCATCCATCCATATTCAGCAATACTCATCCACGCTCAGCCATCCTATCCATCCCCCATTCATGCTCATCTTTGCCACTACAGTGACTCACAAAAGTTTAATTGGTAGTCAAATTAGACTTGAGAAATGTATGCCCCTAGAACACCTGATGCTGCTCCCTGCATGTTGGGCCTCTGTATGTGGCCAGGCTGTAGAAAAGTCTCCCACATGTGGTATCATCATACTCATGAGGAGTAGGAGAATGTATTTTGGGGTGTAATTTTTGGTATGTACATGCTATGTGTTAGAAATATTGTATAAATTGCAAACTTTGTGTAAAAACTTTGCGTTTTTATTTTCTTTCCACATATTCCAAAAATGTGTAGGAAAAAAAATGACATTCAAAAGACTCATTATGCCTTATAGATTATACATTGGGGTGTATTCTTTGTCCTGATGCTTCAGGGCCTTCAAAAGTGCAAGAGGTAGTCAGGAAATTAGATGTGTAATTTATGCTCCAATAACGCCTGAAGGTGCTCCATGCATGTTAGGCCTCGTATGTGGCTACGCTGTGTAAAAGTCTCACAAATGTGCTATCTACATACTCAGGAGGACTATAAGAATGTGTTTCTTTATCGTACATCACGGGACACAGAGCGCATAGCCATTACACTTGGGTTATATGGGTACCTTCAGGTGTGGACACTGGTGTAATCAATTTCACAGGAAGTTTCCTCCCTATATAACCCCCTCCCACTGGGAGTGCTTCAGTTTTTTCGCCAGTGTCTTAGGTGTTGGTCACGTCTAGCTGTCCCTCGGAGGTCTCAGGACCCAGGATAGCTAGCCGGATCCGTCCGAAGTGCTTCAAAGCCAAGGTGTACGGTACCCGGGCCCTGCTGGAGTGGGGTTTTGCCTATAATGCCTCTCCTTGGAGGGCTGGATTCTGGGCTCCAGTGCCTTAGTCTCTTCCAAGAACTAAACGCTACTGATGCCAGGATGCTATATAGGTCCAGGTGTGTGGGTTCCTTAACACAGGACCCTGGTCCCTGAAGGTCCAAGACAATACCCACGGAGATGGGGGAAGGTTGGGCCTCTTGCATTTTGCAATACCCTGCGGCGTGGAGCAGGCAAGAGGGAACCTGCGTGACTTGGTTCGACAGTAGGTATCCCCCTGGGGGTTCTGGGTTGGCTAATGGTATGCTTGTGCATCAGCCACTATCTCCACTATATCTTTTGAGGCAGGATGGGATGTACTAATGTTTACCCAGATAACATGTAGGTATATGTATGCTTTTAAAGATATGTATTTGCTACTCCCCCCAGATCTGCCTGTTAGCATGATACTGCAGCCCCACGTGCTATAGGGAGGAAATGCTGACAAAACTCCTGTTTCTTAGGAAGCCTATGGGGACAGCTTCCTCTATGTGTGCACTACAATAAAGATTAGTGTCTTGCCTGGTGTCTGTTTGGTTGTTAGCGCTGGTCCAGGCTTCTCCTCTGCTTTCTGCTTCCTCCATGTTGGTTTCAGCGTGGGGGGCGCGCGCCGCCTTTTACAGCGTCAGCGTGCGTTGGGGGGGCGGGCCAGCAGCGTCAGGTCTCAATTAAAGCAGCAAAGCATTTCCTGGCTGGTCATTCCCTCCTGAAAGCAGAGGAGGCTGAGGACACAGAGCGCGCAGCTGAGCTATTTCTGGCTAACAGTGACACCCAGTGGGGGTTTGTGGATCTTCAGGTCTGGACTTGGCTCCATACTGACCAGAAAAAAAAAAAAAAAAAGGTTTTTTTCTTAAAGGGACTTAGATCTGGCAGTATCTGAGTCGGTGCAACCTTGGGCTCCAGCTAACGGGCATTGGTGTGGCAATACTCACAGGACCTTCCTCGGTATTGCCGCCTTCTTGGGCGCATGAAAATTTGGAAAATTTTTACCATAGCCTGTTCTTATTAATGGTTCACTTCTAGCTACAACAGTTGGGTGTTGGCTTTAGGGGTGTCTCAAGGGATCAGGACCAGCTAAGGCTGCAAAAGGTACCAAAAAACTAAAGGGGTCTCCATCGGGGTCAGAGGATTTGGGCCAGGCTCTAGCGGTCCCACCCTCACCAGATAGACCACCGAACAGCATGTTGCAGGAGCCATTGAGGGTGCTAGGGGCAGAGGCGGCCCCCAATCAACCCATTCCCGTTTACGTTACGGAAGAAATGCTAGCGACCACCCTGGGTGGGCTAGAGGAAAGGTTAACTGCTTTAATTGCCCGCTCTTTGCCAGGTGGCAAACGGGCTAGATCCCTGTCACCTAGATTGGTGTTTTCAGATGCAGAGGTCCTCTCTTCGGAGGAATTGGACCCACAGGGGGATCAAGCGGACCCGAGTCCTGACGGTTCAGACATTGAAGGTTCCACTATAGATGAAATTTCTTCGGCTTCTCAAGCAGAGAGCCTGTGGATCCAGTCTCTGACAGATATGGTTCGCACCGCTTTTAAACTTCCAGTGTCAGAACAATTAGCCCCGCGGTATCCTCTTTAGGTTCCTTGAAGGCACCGTTGAGTGGTGCGTCTTTTCCGGTTCACCCCCTTCTGGAGAGCGTGATTTTTCAGGATTGGGCTCGACCTGATAGGATTTTTATCCCTCCTAAAAGGTTCACTATTCTCTATCCTATGAAAGAAGAATTTGCAAAGAAATGGGCACTCCCTACCGTGGACGCAGCCATTTCCTGCGTAAATAAATCCCTGACCTGTCCGGTTGAAAATGTCCAGATGTTTAAAGATCCAGTCGACAAAAAGTTGGAGACCCTACTGAAGGCTTCTTTTATCACAGTAGGTGCCGTGGTTCAGCCAGCGGTGGCAGCCATTGGCGTTTGTCAGGCTTTAAAGGATCAGATTAAACAGATATTAAGGGACATACCGGCTCAGCAAGATCGTGAATTGGCTGACCTCCCAAGGGCTCTCTGCTTTGCAGTAGATGCTATTAAGGACTCCATTCAACAGGCGTCCCGTTTATCTCTGCTGTTGGTTCATATGCGTCGCCTTTTGTGGCTGAAAAACCGGTCAGCTGAGGCACCCTGCAAAAGGCTTTTAGCAGGATTTCCCTTTCATGGTGGGAGACTATTCGGTGAAGACCTAGATAAATATATCCAGACCATATCAAGTGGTAAAAGTTCTTTCTTGCCTGTCAAGAAAAGATCTCGTGGGCCCGCGTTTAAGCGACAGGCCTTTGCAGGCTCGGCCCCTTCAACTTCCCGTCAGTAACGACGGCCTCCCGGGCGTTCAGCATTTAATAGCCGCCCACAAGGACAAGCCACGGCAGGCAAGAGGCCATGGTCTCGCAAGCCGGTTAAACCAGTCATCAAGTCAGATTCATGAAGGGGCGCCCCCACTCTCTTGGGTGGGGGGGAAGGCTTCGGTTTTTCTCCGAAGTGTGGGAGGCCAGAATTCCCGACTCTTGGGTACTGTCCGTGGTAACCACGGGCTACAAGCTAGAGTTTCGGGAAGTCCCCCTTCCTCATTTTCAGGGGTCAAGTCTTCCAAGCGACCCATTAAAGAGGGCCTCTCTTGTAAAAGCATTGGATCGTCTCTTGCTCCAAGGAGTAATTGTAGAAGTACCAACCCAGGAATGGGGTCTGGGATTCTACTCCAACCTTTTCATAATACCAAAGCCTAATGGCGACGTCAGGCCTATCTTAGACCTCAAACGCCTAAATCGCTTTCTAAAGATTCAGACCTTTCGTATGGAGTCCATACGTTCGGTGGCAGCCAGCCTACATCAAGACGACTTTCTAGCATCTATAGACATAAAGGATGCGTATCTGCACGTGCCGATCTACCCGGCACATCACAAGTTTCTTAGTTTTATGATAGATCACCGTCATTACCAGTTCGTAGCCCTCCCTTTCGGGTTGGCAACACCTCCGCGGGTATTCACAAAGGTGTTAGCCCCGGTGCTAGCCGTCCTAAGGACAGAAGGCATTTTGGTCCTGGCATACCTGGACGATCTTCTGGTTATCGACAGCTCAGCTTCCAGCCTCAATCATGCAGTAGTTCGCACAGTTCAGCATCTAGAGGAATTCGGGTGGATTGTGAACCAAGAAAAATCGATATTGAAAACCACAAAGCAGTTGGAATATCTAGGCCTTCGGCTAGATACAGACTGCCAGAGGATATTTTTACCTCAAGCAAAGGTCAGATCAATAACTCAAGCAGTTCAAGTGATCTTAGGCAAGAAGAGGCCGACGATTCGCCTATGTATGCGACTGCTGGGGAAGATGGTGGCCGCCTTCGAGGCAGTGCCCTACGCCCAGATCCATACCAGATATCTTCAGGCAGCCATTCTCTCTGCTTGGAACAAGTCCATTCAGGCGTTAGATCGTCCGTTAGTGCTCTCCCCAGGAGTCCGGCGCAGCCTGTTTTGGTGGCTGGTCCCAAAATTTGTCAAAGGGGAAATCCTTTTGCCCCATCACGTGGAAGATAGTAACCACGGATGCCAGCCTGTCAGGTTGGGGGGCAGTTCTAGAAGGACAGACCCAGCAGGGGCAGTGGTCGGAGGCAGAAAAACTGCTTCCCATCAATATCCTAGAGATCAGAGCTGCTCGGCTGGCCCTGATCGCCTGGACTCTCCCCTTCAGGGTCTGCCAGTAAGGATACAGTCCGACAATGCCACTGCAGTGGCATACATAAACCATCAGGGGGGCACGAGGAGCCTAGCAGCCCAAAGGGAAGTAAACCTGATTTTCTCATGGGCCGAAGCCCATGCACCCTGCATCTCGGCGGTGTTCATCCCAGGGATAGACAATTCTCAAGCAGATTTTTTGAGTCGTCAACAGTTGCTCCCGGGGGAGTGGTCTCTTCACCCCCAGGTATTCCAAGAGATTTGCCAAAGATTCAGAGTCCCAGATGTGGACATTATGGCAACGAGATCCAACAAAAAGTTGGACAAATTCATATCCCGAGCCAGGGATCCCTCGGCCTACGGGACCGATGCGTTGGTTTGCCCTTGGCACCAGTTTTCTCTCCTGTATGCGTTCCCTCCATTGCAGAAGATTCCCCACCTTCTACGGAGGATCAGGGTGGAGCGCAGGCCTGTGATCCTGGTGGCCCCAGGAGGGCTTGGTACGCACTCATCGTGAAGATGTCAGTCGGGACGCCGTGACAGGATCTTGCGATTCCTCCAGGTTGGCGTTGACAAAGGGTTGGCTCTTAGTACTCTAAAGGGGCAGGTGTCGGCTTTATCAATATGGTTTCAAAGACCCTTGGCCACCCATTCGCTTATGAAAACCTTCTTGCAGGGGGTCTTGCATGTGAATCCCCCTATTAGAGCTCCCCTCTGCCCCTGGAATTTAAATCTGGTCTTGTCAGCTTTACAAAGGCAGCCGTTTGAACCTCTGACAGAAATCCCACTTGTGCTACTAACCCGAAAGTTGGTTTTCTTGGTGGCTATGGCTTCGGCCAGAAGGGTTTTCCGAGCTGGCAGCCTTGTCATGCAGGGAGCCATACCTTATTCTGCATAAAGACAGAGTGGTTCTGCGGCCTCAACCTTCTTTCCTTCCTAAGGTCATATCCAGTTTTCACTTGAATCAGGACCTAGTCCTACCATCCTTCTTTCCTACTCCCCAGTCCAGAGAGGAAAGACTGCTTCATACTTTGGACGTGGTTCGAGCCATGAGGGTCTATCTCAAGGCTACAGAGAAGATTCGGAAAACAGATGTGCTTTTTGTTCTTCCGGATGGCCCCAAGAAGGGTCAGCCGGCTGCCAAGTCTTCCTTGGCTAGGTGGATTAAGCAGCTGATTTTTCAGGCCTATGGTCTGAAGCGCGTTCCACCTCCCTTATCAGTTAAAGCCCATTCTACGAGGGCCATGAGTGCCTCCTGGGCGGCACACCATCAGATCTCTATGGCACAGGTTTGCAAGGCGGCAACCTGGTCTTCCGTACATACGTTTACTAAATTTTATAAGTTGGACGTTGCAAAGGGTACGGACGCAGCATTTGGGCAGGCGGTCCAACGGGCAGCAGTATAGAATCCTCTGGTCCGGGTCACGCCCCCTTTTTTCTGTTGGTGGAGTTACTTTACTTCCTGATAATTTTTTGTTTGGCTATTCTTGGCCTTACGGTCTCCCTCCCTTCATAGAGCATTGCTTTAGGACATCCCAAGTGTAATGGCTATGCGCTCTGTGTCCCGTGATGTACGATATAGAAAAAAGGATTTTTAATAAAAAGCTTACCTGTAAAATCCTTTTCTTGAAGTACATCACGGGACACAGAGCTCCCACCCCTCTTTTGGGGAACATTGTGTAACCTCTGAGGAATTGCTTGCTACAAAACCGAAGCACTCCCAGTGGGAGGGGGTTATATAGGGAGGAAACTTCCTGTGAAATTGATTACACCAGTGTCCACCCCTGAAGGTACCCATATAACCCAAGTGTAATGGCTAT